>JAGPOW010001338.1:26431876-26469376 GCA_030014935.1 Caiman crocodilus
CCCCATCTCACTTTTATAAGGACAAATATCATGCATCATTTGTACTGCATACAAGTAGGTGCCAAAGTGCTGCTCAAAAATGTGTTTTGGAGTACCTATGCTAAAATTTGCAGCAGTTACAGAAAAAGTAACATGCATCAATTCTGGCGGAATTAAGTATATGGGTACTATCTGAAAATTGCTACAGAGGTGTTTAATTTCAGGGTTATTGTTTTCAGGTTTGCTTCTCACTTCCATGTGCTCAGGGAGAGCAGTATCAGACAGTAAAGAGAGGGAGAATGGGCTGCTGGGTGGGGAGGGATGTTTGGGTGAAACAGAAGAGAAAAGGATCTATCTGATCCCCTGACTTATTTTTCCTGCAGTAGCAGTGAAAAGAGAACAAATTCACAGCAAACCAAGCCAAAATTGCATTCTATACTTAGAAAATTATAACAAATTTATAAATTTTCCCTATATAGGATTTAATTATTTGGAGGTTGTCTTATAATCAGGGTCCTCTTCTATTCAAGAAAAATGATAGTTACTGTGGTACTGTTTGAGGATCCACCAAAAATGCTATCCCCCTTATGCTAGACAAGGAGTAAGAATCCCTGATATAGAATTTTCTCCTGAACTATTTACACTGTAATTCAGTGGTGTAAAAGTTGGGGACAGGGTTTATCCACAGGCTGCATTCCATTTGGGATCAGTGCATGAGGTTGGTCCATGGGTGTGATTCCACAGACATATATCCAGCTACAAACCAGCCCAATCCTGCATGCCAGTCTGGTCCTGCAGGCTGTGCTCTGGCATGTTCTAGTATGTTGGGCCTCTATCCAGTCCACAGGGATTCCCACTGGTCTGGAAATTTGGCACCTGGGGAGCAGCAGATAACACTGCCACTTCTCCCCTCCTGCCAGTTTTCATATCCCTGGGGAGGTCAGCAGGCTGGTTGATATGGTTTTGCTGACCAAATCTAGCCCACAGGCTGGGATTGAACACCCTGATCTAAATAAATAAGGCAGATACACGATGGAATAAAGCTTATAACATGGACTCAGAATTAACAGCATGATGCTGGCAAATATGATGTTTGTTCCCCAGCATTTTCCTGGCTAGCAAGAAGAGCCTTATAATTTTCAGGATATTTTCTTCGGTCTGCAACATTTTGTTTCTGTCATGTTCACTTTTCCTCAGCCCCTGTTGTTGTAAGATTTCAAAGTACTGAGATCCTTGCAACAGACTCTTCCTCCATTCGCTGTTTGCAATAGTCTCTCTTGAGTTGATGTCTGTTGCATTTTTTTCTAATTGGCCCTGAGGACATCCTTGAAGCACTTTCTCTGTCCTCCTTTTGGGCGTATGCCTTGACTAAGTTGGGTGAATAAACTTGCTTCAGGAGCCTGGAGTTGGACATCCAGGTGATGTGGCTGGCCCAGCAAAGCTGCTGGATGATCATTGCCTCGATGTGCAAGATGTTTGTTTGTGAGAGGACACTAATGTTGTCTTTCCACTGAATTCAGATCATCTTCCGCCGGCAGCATTGATGGTACTTCTCCAACAACCATGGTGTCTCTTGTACATTGTTTATGTCTCAGCTCCATATAGTAATTTGGGGGTCACAGCTGCTTGATAAACCATGAGCTTGATTTCAGATCTGATATCAAGATCTTCAAACACACGTTTCCACAGGTGTCCAAAGGCTTAACTTGCACATTTAAGCTGATGTTAGATTTTTTCGTCCATGTCAGTCTTCAGCGAGATGGCTTCCAAGATACGAGATATAGTCAACGTTCTCCAGAGTCTGACCCTGAATCTGAATTACCAGAGCTGGGGACTGTTCATTAAGAACTTGTTGATGGAGGACCTTAATCTTCTGTATGTGAAGCATCAGTCCCATTTTCTTGTATGCCTTGGTAAAAATGTTGACGATTGCCTGAAGGTCTGCTTCCAAGTGAGCATACACGACAGCATCATCAGTGTGCTGGAGCTCAATGATTGAGGTTGGGATGGTCCTGTTCTTGGCTTGCAGTTGGCTAAGATTAAACAGTTTACCATTCGTTTGGTTCTTTAGCTCCACTCCAACTGGAAGCTTGTTGATGGTTGCATGTAGCATCTTGGTAAGGAGTATCAATAAGAGGGTTGGAGTAGTGATGCAGCCTTGCTTTAACTCCCATCTTAACCTCAAAGGGATCTGTGATAAATCCATCACTGAGAACCACCATTCACATACTGTCATGGAACAGACAGAGAATGATGATGAATTTCTTTGGGCATCCCTACTTCAGAAGGATGTTCTCCAGTGCTTCTCAATTCAGAGTCAGAGGTTTTTGTGAGGTCAAATAAGATCATGTAAAAGGGATTACATTGTTTCCAGAATTTTTCCTACAGCTGACAAGCAGTAAAGATCATCAGTTGTGCCTCTCAATACCTTAAACCTGCATTAAGATTCCAAGAGGAGCTCTTCAGCAAGTGGAAGGATACAGTTCAGGAGGGTTCTCTCAATTATCTTTCCTTTGGTGGATAACAAAGTGATTCCTCTATAATTTCCACAGTCAGACTTGTTTATTTTCTTAAAGATTGTCACACTTGTGACATTCCTGGGGTCATATGGAATTTTCCCATTGTTCCAAATCCTTAAGATGAGGGCGTGGAGCTGTGATGTGAGCTCTTCTCTTCCCTTGCTTGAAAATTTCAGCAGGGATTCCATTGGCTCCAGATGCCTTTGCAGTGTTATGCTGATACAGCAATATCATTTTAATATTTGTAAACAACTTATCCTAGGAAACTCACTGTTTTCTTGAAATTGCCTCCTTTAAAAAATTGTTTTCTGAACATTGTAATAACCTTTTAAAGTTTTCCCACTTCTAGTTCACTTTCTCTTAGTTTGCAAGGATCTCGCAAGAAACAGTTATTTTCAAAAAATATACAAACATAGGAACATTGTGAGCATCCTATAATAAAATGTCTTTCACGGTATCAGAAACATCCAAATAGTATGAAAATATGATAACAGACAGTTCCTTTGTTTTGGATGGCAAAGGGGAAGAACTGAATCAACAGAGTGGAAATTGTTTGGTGTTTATGCCAAAAAGCCTTGTAGTACACATTAATCCAAGATCCTATTTTTATATTACCAGTGTATGTATAGTGCACTGCTACCTTCTTTGTAAAAACTGACTCATCAGCGTGGACATGAACTTGACTTTCCTTGACTCCTGTATTTGTATTTGTAAAAAGTTGGAAAAAATGTAAAGGGTTGATTCAGCAACTTGGTGATGGTGGGTATACTGCTGCGTTGGCCAAGATCAGAAAATATATTAGGCACTGCAGTGCCTCTTTTTAGGTACTTTTAGGTACAATGGCTGAAAGGGACCTTGGGATTATGGCTGATCATAGGGTAAACATGAACTGCCAGTGCAACGCTGTAGTCAACAGAGCTGATAGCATTTTGGGATGCATTTGACAATATGCTACGAGCAGGGCTAAGGAAGTGATACTTCCTCTCTACTTGGCATTGGCTACACCCCAGCTGGAGTACTTTGTCCAGTTCTGGGCACTGCACTTCAAAAAAGCTGTGGAGAATCTTGAAAGGGTCCAAAGAAGGGTCATAAGAATAATTAAGTGCCTGGAGAACAAACCTTATGAGGAAAGACTAAGGGATCTGGGACTGTTCAGCTTGGGGAGGAGAAGGCTGAGGGAGGAACTGGTGGCCATCTATAAGTATGTAAGGGGTAAATATTGAGGAGCTAGGAGAGAACCTATTGACCAGGGTGCCCCAGGGGACAACAAGGAGCAATGGCCTTAAACAGAGGATGGTTTCAGGTTGGATGCAAGGAAGAACTTCTTTATGGTAAGGGTGACCAGAATCTGGAATAGACTTCCCAAGGAGGTGGTACAGTCTCCAGCCTTGGAAGTCTCAAGAGGAGACTAGACAGACACCTTGCTGGAATCATTTGATCTTGGTAGTATTCCTGCTACCAAGATCAACAATTGGAACAAGGGAATTGGACTTGATCTTTTGAGGTCCCTTCCAGCCCTTAATTTCTATGATTCTGTGGTTTTGTTGCTGCTGAATTTGTTCTATGAGAGATTCACTGGACCAGAGAGAGGGCATGAAGTTAAATATAATGATCTGGTTTAGTAGTTAGAGCACTCTCCTGGCAGGAGTTCCAGTCCCTGCTTACTAATTTTACTGGCACCTGTGCCCTTCACCCCTCTCTACTGATCTGGTAGTAGGCATCTGTCTGTCTTATGAGAAAATAAAATTACAGTGAGTGAGACATCAGCTCTCTGAATATAATCCTCTCTTGAAAATAAATTGTAGCTGAAGTTACCTCTCCAGGGCACAAACGCGTAGGTAGTGTATATGAAGACACTGAGATGCCTACACACCAATGTGGGCTTGGTGGTTTAATCCAAAGGAGAGGCAGGAGGTGCTGGTATGTTTGGAACCAGTGCGGTTGCAGGTGCTGCAAGAGCAAAGGAGATCATTCATTTGTCTGTCTAGTGGGGCATTCAGTAGATACATTCTGAAAAGAAATCTTGGATCAAGCCCTACAAGGGAAGTAGGCAGAAAAATCCCTGGTTTTTGGATCCTGATGTAATTTAGGGGTGAACTACATGATTAGCTGCATAGCTGTCAAGACTGAAGTACTGTTAAGCATGTGCAGAAGCAAAAGTTTTAATTATTTGGGAAACATTAGTGCTGAGCTGGTCTCCATTATAGTTAGGTGATGATGTAGCAGGGGCTTGGAGAATTATAAAATTGTAATGACAATAAGCATAAAAATGGAAACTACCATAATTAAATGCCAAAGTGTAAAAGAGTGTTTTATGGCTGATCCTGCAACTGCATTCTGTGTAAAAATCCCAATGAAGTAAAAATATTTTTGCAGAGGCATAGACAGGGTCCATGTTTGTGGGTTTCACTGCAATATGGGGGTTTCAGAAGAATGTTTTCTGTTTTGAATATTTATTACAGTTAATAATGTACAGTTTATTAATGTAAAGTTCATACATTACTTTTCCTAAACATCCAGAAAGCTGAGAAATGGTTAATCAGTATGTTCTTGTGTGCCTTTTGCATTTTAACAATTGGCACAATCTCTTTAGGAGTCCTGTCACACTCAAAAATGAGGGGAATCTTGATTTAGTGATAGTCTGTTAGAATTTGTTGCTTTGCCTTTATGCAGTGTTTCTATTACAATGGTATTTCTTGTGACTTGCACCCAGACTTTGTTTACTACCACAAGGAGTCTTTTGTTTTAAGCAAAACTGTGCTGTTAATTTTCTGCTAGTTTTTTTTCATGAAAAAGGAAGGTCATGTCTTATAGCATTTGTATTGTCGCTGGAAAGGACTGTACAAACTGTTCCATGAATCAGGATGTTTCTCTGATTCATTTAACTCTTACTATGCCCCTTTAAAATAGCATTTTCCTTTTCATCATTATTCTTTAGCAACATTTTGCACATTATTTAAATTCAGTCAAATCTGAGGCAAGAGTTGAGAAAGGCAGAAGAGCACAATTACTAGGTTGTAATAAATTAATTAATATATAGTAATTAAGTACATCATTAAGAATAGCAAGTAAAAGGGCATGTTAGAAGATTGCAAAATAATGCACATTGTTAAACTAAGAAAAATTATTTAAAAATTCTTTAATCCAAAATTTAAGGCCTACTCATATTCAGTACTTAGTTCAGAGTAAACAAAAGAGTGAAATATGGCTTTAGTATGATGTGATCACAGTGTTTGCTATTAACATAACACTAATGCACTAATGCAGATTACAGTGCATCAGTTACCCACATAGTTATTTGTATCATAAATATTGTTATATGTGGGCATGATACAGTTCTTTGACATTTTACAATTTGTCCTTTGTTTACATGCAGCAAGGAGTTATGGGCGAAGACGAGGTAATTCACTTGTTTGCTACAGTACAATTAATTCAGATTGGGCTGCTACTGATCATTGTGTTTAATTACTCCTGATTTGTTAGATATCTCATATCTGCATGTTCTATCAGTTGTGCAAAAAAAAATCTATTTTGGCTATGGATATTTTGTATTAGCAAGTTTGAATTGTAAATCTCTTAATCAATTAAAACATGTCTAGCACTAATATTTTCATTAATTCTTAAAATTATATACTTGCTCTACTGTTCATAGTGAAAGTTTAAAAATTGCTCACTGTTTTCTGCAACTCATCTTCCCTATACAACCACATATAATTAATTAAATAAACAGTTATGAAAGTGCCACAGGTTTAATAAAGTAATATGAAACAATTCTTAGAAATTTTGCACAGTTCTAAACAGAATTCTGAATAATGTTATGGCTGGTATAAATTGACATATCTCCACTTATCTCAAAGAAGCTAGGATGATTTCATCAGATGAGAACTTGACCTTTAGTTTTATAAGGTATATGGAGCATAATCTATAAATTCTAAGATTTTTGAGTAGTTTCAAATATTCACAGGATACAACCATTTTTATTTCTAGCTTCAACTCTTTCCTAAGTCATTTCTAACCATCACCTGATAGGAGCTGGGCATTCCCAATTTAAAAGAAAAACTTGAGGGTCTAGGTCCTTTTTCTAGTGACCCAGGTTTTAGTATGATAAACATTTTTAGAAGAGAACAGTTATTTTTCAGTATGAGTAGGAATTTAGTAGACTTCTTGCTGTTGGAACACATTCAGTTTGTGTTTAAATATTATTGATAGAGCTATGGAAGTAGAGCTTGGAATTGCATTACTTTTTTGTTGGATATGTTCAGATCTACAACTTCTTTCTATGCCAACCAGCGAGTACTTTCTACACTTATTTGATTTAATTCTATCTTATTGTGCTAATTCTTGAGTTTCCACCCCAAAAAATTAATTTTAATAGTAAATGTAATGAAATTGTTAAATTCATTCTTAACATGTGTTTAATTTACTGTTTGATAGCATCACTGTAATGTTAACACTATAACATTAACATTGTCTCATAAATGAGAAATTTCCCACCCTGATCCCATGGTTACTGTTATTAACAATTATTGCTAATTGGGCATGTTAGAAGATTGCAATTATTGCTAATTGTTAATAACAGTTGGGTAGATCATGCTTAGTGGCAATCAACATGGGTTCATTAGAGGCAGGTCCTGTCAGACCAACCTGGTTGCCTTCTATGACCAGGTCACAAAAGACTTGGACACAGATGTCATGCTAGATGTAGTCTTTTTGGAATTTAGGAAGGCTTTTAACACTCTCTCTCACCCCATCCTCATTAAAAAATTGGGCAACTGTGGTGTTGACACCTACACAGTCAGATGGGTCACAAATTGTCTGGAGGACCGCACGCAGAGAGTGGTGGTGGACGAGTCATTTTCGACCTGGAGGGATGTGGGCAGTGGGGTTTCCTTAGGGCCCGCAATGTTCAATATCTTCATCAGTGATTGGACAAGGGGGTGAAAAGCACCTTGTTCAAGTTTGCAGACGACACAGATGTGGGGAGAAGTGAGCATGATAGAAGAGAGGGACAGGCTACAACTAGATCTGGACAGGTTACAGAGGTGGGCAGATGAGAATAGGATGGGTTTCAATATGGAAAAGTGCAAGGTGTTGCACCTGAGGAGGAAGAACCAGCAGCATACCTACAGGCTGGGGAACTCCCTTCTAGTCAGCACAGAGGCAGAAAAGGATTTTGGTGTCACTGTTGATTCCAAGATGAACATGGGCTGCCAGTGTGAGGACACGGTCCGGAAGGCTAACCATACCTTGTCATGGATCCACAGATGCATCACAGGCAGTTCCAAAGAGGTGATCCTCCCCCTTTACGCAGCACTGGTCAGGCCGCAATTGGAATACAGTGTCCAGTTCTGGGCGGCGCACTTCAGGAGGGATGTGGACAGCATTCAGAGGGTCCAGAGGAGGGCCATTCGCATGATCAGGGGTCAGCAGGGCAAGCCCTATGAGGAGAAGCTACGGGACCTGAACGTGTTCAGCCTCCACAAGAGGAGGCTGAGAGGGAATCTGGTGGCCACCTATAAACTTGCCAAGGGGGACCAGCAGGCAATGGGAGAGTCCCTGTTCCCCTGAGCACTACCAGGAGTAATGAGAAATAATGGCCATAAGTTGACCCAAGAGTAGATTCAGGCTAGATATCAGAAGGCTAGACAGCCACCTTGTCAGGGTCACTTGACCCCAGCATCCCTTCCTGCCCATGGCAGGGTATCAGACTTGATGATCTGCTTATGTTCCTTCTGACCCTACCAACTATGAAACTATGCATTATTTTGAGTTTCTTGCTTTATTTTATGCACGTAGGATATGAAAGAGCAGGTGCATATAAAATGCGTATTGTAACCCCCTGCATCAAAATAGTGAAAGGGTAAATATGAAAGGGTAAATGCTTAATCATTTAACCCAGGCATTGTCAACTGGGGGTACACATTCTCCCGGGGGTACTTGGACCGGTCCTAGGGGGTATGCACCGGCAGGCAGGGAAGAAGTGCCACCGCCTCCCAGGAGCAGAGGCGAAGTGAGGGTAGTGGTGCCCCTCTATGAGGCAGGGAAGCTTGCATGTGGTGGTGGACCTGGCCATACACCAGCCCAGTGAGCTTCCCCACCCGGCCCTGGCCCTGCTCCTGGCACACAACAGTGCTCCCCTCTTGCCCACCTGCCTGCAGTCCCTGCTTCCCAGCTCTGTGTCTAGCCATGTGCAATCTCCAGGGTATTTAGACTAAAACAGGTTGAAAACCCCTGATTTAACTGATAAATGCAGTGATAACTGGTTAGTTTACTTTAACTCCGGGCCAGGGTACAAATGAAGCAGGTGGTGCCCCAGCAGGAGGCACCAGGGCAAGCAGGGAGGAGGAGAGGGGAAGGAGGATTAATACCTGTAACCTAAGAGGAAGCAATTAGCTGCTTATTCTCAGGTGCTCCCTCCCTCCCTCCCAGCATGGGAGTTCACATGCATTGCTATGTCAGGCTAGGCTTGCCTCCCTTCTTCCTCCCAGTCAAAGGGCTCCAGGAGCTGGGAGTGGCTCCCAGTAGCAGCTGTGTCCAAGCCACTGTGTTGTCGGTTAATTGTTTAACCAGTTTAATCAGAGGAGGTTAAATGGATATTTTTAAGCATTTACATCCCTATATCAAAACCCAGAGGAGGAGAGTAAGAGGGGTGCGGATGGAGGTGGGGAGGGGAAAAAAGGCCTAGGAAATTGAAAATGGTACCCTTTTCCAAATGTTTCCTTTAGGCTAAAGGAGTTTCAAGGAGGGTAGGGAAGAAAAGGTAGCTGTCTTTTAATCTATACAGTTCCTTGAATCTGCTTGGGTCATCAGGAAATGTACTACTACAGATGTGCTGTCTTTCAGAGATTAAGCTTCCATTCATCTCTGAGAAACTATACTCCCTTTAACAAAACCTTTCCCCCATCACAGCAAAATTAATCTCCCTGACAACATTTTTAAAATTTGTTTCCTAATATTCTAATATTAGAGTCAGCAAACATTACTTAAGTGGGCCACATCTTGCAACGTGGCAGTGCTGCAGGGCAGCATTCCCCTCTGGTTGCTCCAGGAACACAGAGTAGAGGCTTCACTAAGAGAGAGCAGCCCTCCACGCAGGCTGCAGCAGCCAGCTGGAGAGTCTGGAGGTGATGGGCATGCCATAAATAAAGCCCAGACCAAATCAAACAGCTAGTGATCAGTACTTTTAGTAAAATGTAGATTGGAGTGAGCCAGATCCAATTCCTTTGTGAACTGGATCCAGCCCATGGGCCACGGGTTGCTGATCCCTGTTCTAATCTGTAGTGAAAATAGAGATACTTTTTCCTCTTCTTGGCTTTAGCATTAAGCTGTGAGAGCATCTCATTTTAAGAAATATATTTTCAGTTTTAAACACTGTAGTTTGGACATGGACATTGTAAATTAAATAAACAGCTAGCTATTGCAAATACCTTGCTTTAAAGATAAAAATATAAACAAATCCAATGGGAAAGACATCTTTCTGCAGAAGTTAAATTCATGTATATTTAAAAAAAAAATCCAATTTTTTTATAAACTTGTCAGCATATCGGTGTGATCTTCACAAAAGTATTTGTTAGAAAAGGCAAACAGTTTCTTAGGGTTTTTTTCTGTGATGTTTCAAAAAATGTCTGAGTGATGGCTAGTTATTTTAGATTTATGGCCTGATTTTTCCTTACCTGCAATCCTTTTCCTTTCCTAATCCATATGCATCAGTAGGAATTCTGCAAATCTCAATTTGTGATGCACAACTCTGCCCTCTCCTCACCAATCAAACCCTTAATTTGAATATCATCATTTATTCATTCCTCTCTCTAGACCACATGTCCAAATTGTGCTACATCTCTAAGATCTGGCCTCTGGTCAGCACCCACAGCTAAAGCACTCATTTAGCCACTCATTAACTCTTATTTCAGCTATTGCAGTCCTCTTCTTTCTGTGCCTTGACAATGAAGGCTTGCCTTTCTTAAATCCATTCAGATTACTGCTACAAAAATAATCTTCCTGACATGTCTTTCCAACCATGTTATTCCCTTCTGTATGCCTCCACTGACTCCCCCTTGTCCACCACATGATATACGTATACTTCTCATTCTTGTCTTCATTTTAAAGTTGTACTGTTTACCAGATTTTAGGTACCATCAGGCTGCCAACCCCTCTCTCTTCCAAAGGTGCCGGTCTTGTTGCCCATTAGTCAAATATCTCCATAAATATAAATTGTGCTTTCCCCCTTGCCATTTTCTGTGCATGAAAATATGCATAAAGTAGTCATTATATTGCCCACTTTCAGATCTCTTCTTAAAATTCACCCATGCATAATGTTAGCATAAAGTCTAACAGTAGCTAGAGCAGTTAATGTGCTGTGTCCACTGTTTGTTATGCTTATTGTAATAGTGTCATTTCTACCTTGCACACCCATCTCTTTGTTGTATCTACCTGTTTCTCTTCACTTATTCATAGATTGTAAATTCTCTGAGCAGGGATCACCTTGGTTGTTTGTACGTGCAAGGCCAAGCAGAGCAGGGGTCAGGTCCCATATTGGGACGTCTAAGCATTACTACAGTGCAAATAATTACTGTATTTACTCAAATCTAACTTGACCCTGAATTTAAGACAACCCTGCCTCCCCCCAATAATTAGATTCTATATATGCAAAAAATTATAGGTTTGTTATAATTTTTCAGGTATAGAATCTAATTATCAGCAGGTTGTCCTGAATTCACTCCCCCTTCCCTTCCACTGCTGCAGCAGGAAAAACAGTGTATAGGATGGTCAAAAAGCCCTCTTGCCCTCTGCTCCCTCCACCTTTTCCCCTGCATCCTTCCTAACCCCTTGCTCCCCTACCCCACCACTCTGTGTTCTCTGTTCCTTTCTTCCTCCCATCTTCTTACTGGCAGACCTACTGCCTGCTCTGTCCCCCCTGGAGCACAGCATGTGGGAAGCTCAGCCCTTGCCTGGGCATGCAGCAGTACTGGAGCTGCTAATTGACCAGGCAGGGGACAGAGTTTCCATGTCTTCTGTGCTGGGGAGGAAACCCAGCGTAAGCCAGAACCAAGTGTCCCTGACAGTAACGTCAAGGAGAGAGCAGAGATGGGGCAGGAGGCTGCTGTGGGTCTGACCGGCTCTGACCCAGATGCAGGGCCTGAGTCAGAGCTGCAGCAACCACCTCCCCTCCCTCCACTTCGTATGCGAATGTAACACAAGGAGCTCTTCCCTTCTTTGCTGATTGGGCAGAGTGGAACCTTGTTTTAGATTTGAGCAAATACGGTAATGAATAATGCTGGTGTTTCACCGTCTCCTCCCCCAAAATGTATAGCTTCTCTAAAAATGCAACTCCTGGATGATCCTATGAGATGAATGGTTTTTACATGGCTTTATCATCCTACCAGGAACAGCATGAGTTCTTGCTGATGTATTATATGGAGCTTTCCTAACAGCCAACATTTTTAAGGGGCAAGACCATAAACCTCAGATTAGGAAGCACTTACATTTTTGCAGATTCTCATCTGTGGTACTGTACTATTCTATTATATGTATCTGGAGTAGGAGAATCTGTCAGAATTTAGCTATAACATTTCCAAAGCCATGTAGCTGAGATCCTACTGAGCTTCTGCAACAGGTTTTAAGGTAAAGAAAGAACTTTTCTCCCACATGTAGTACTGTTTGAAAAGTATATTTAAATTAATTATAATTACAACAGTGCAGGAAAAAAATTAAGAGGTGGTAGTTAAGCAGCATCTCTATGCTAGGCTTGACAGATCTGCTCACTTTGCCAAATGGGAAACTTCTCCTAGAAACTGGGCTTTTAACAAAGTTAAGCTTTCATTTTACAAAAGATATTTTTCTGCCTCTTGAAATAGCACAGGAAGAAGGAATTTTTTGCATATGAGTCAAATATAAATCTTTATGGAGATCACCCAGGACAGTGGCAGTATGAACTACCCAAGATGCAGATCTTTACCCTGGTGGCAGTTTGGCAGTCTGAGAAGCTAAGTTATATGTTTGAGCTCTCTGAAACTAAAATGAAAGTATCATTCCTCTTATCCCTGTCCATTAATCTCTTTTGATCATTCTGCAACAGTGCTGCTGTTTTATGGGAGACAATCTAGGTTTATGACAAAAGTAGCCTCCATATTACTAAAGCATGCTCTATGTGGGCAGGAGTGGAGGAATGCCACCCTGAAATATCTGTCAGCTTGTTCCTATAAGGTGTTTTCTATGCAATCTCTCCTCATCCTTCAGAAGTCAGAGCTTCTAGGAGGCTTCAGCTATCCCCTCATAGCAAGAAGGATAAGTGTGTAATGATTTCCTCCATAATTGTTCAAAGTTTTTTTTTTATGCATACTAATAAAAATACGATTTTGCATTCCTTGCATTGAAACCTTTTCTCAGTTTATCTGTTGACCTTGTTATTTAAAGGTTTTTCAAAAATCATATTTCTATTTTAAAACCTTTTAACTGAGCCGGCATTATAATTCTCCCTCAACCTAAACCAAATATAAGAGGTTTAAAAATGTAACCTGATTATTCCCTGGTTAAACCATACCATGGCAACTTGAAAATTGGTCAGTGGTAGACAAAGTTAAATTCTCTTAAGTAGGTCTTACCATTGCTGTCACTTAGTAAATCTAAGATAATTTATTTAAAAACAAATTATTACTTTACTATTGGTTTTGTGTAAGGAAGCTGTATAGTAAGATATGAAGCATTACCCTCAGAATCATAGATTCACAGATTGTAGAGTCGGAAGGGACCACAATTGATCATCGTGTCCAACCCCCTGGTAGGAAAGAGGACCAGGTGACTATCTAGCCTCTTCTTGAAGACCTCCAAGATAGGTGAAAACACGACCTCTCTTGGAAGCCCGTTCCAGATCCTGGCTACCCTTACTGTGAAAAATTTCTTCCTAATATCTAACCTAAATCTACTCTCAACTATTTTACACCCATTATTACTAGTCACTCCTTGGGGTGCCCTAGTAAACAGCACATCACCTATTCCCCGTTGACCTCCCCTAATAAATGTATAGGCGGCCACAAGTTCTCCCCTCAAATGTCTCTTGTGAAGGATGAAGAGATTCAACTCTTTCAACCTCCCCTCGTAAGGTCTTTCCCAAAGACCACTAATCATGTGAGTGGCCCTTCTCTGGACCCTATCCAGATTCTCCACATCCCTCTTGAAGTGTGGTGCCCAAAACTGCCCACAGTTCCCCAACTGCAGCCTGACCAGTGCCGCATAGAGGGGAAGCATCACCTTTGTTCTAATAGTCATGCACCTGCTAATGCATGACAAGGTACGATTGGCCTTGTTGATGGCGTTGTTACACTGCCAGCTCATGTTCATATTGTAGTCAATTATGACTCCAAGTTCCCTCTCTGCCTCCAAGCTGCTGAGAAGGACACTCCCCAACCTATAGGTATGCTGGGATTCCTCCTTCCCAGGTGGAGTATCTTACTTTATTAAATTGTATTCTATTTCTCTCTGCCCATTGATCCACCTGTCCAGGTCGGCCTGAATCTGCTCCCTGCCCTCTGGTGTACTAATTTTGCCCCATAACTTAGTATCATCAGCAAACTTGGAGAGGGTGCTCTCCACGTCCTCGTCCAAATCACTGGTGAAGTTATTAAATAACACCGGTCCAAGGACCGAACCCTGCAGGACCCCACTGCCCACCCCCCTCCAGGCCAAGAAGGAACCATCCATCAGCACTCTCTGGGTGCAGTCCCTAAGCCAGCTGGCCACCCACCTGACCGTGTAGGGATCCACTCCACAGTCTGCTAGCTTCCCAATGAGGCTAGGGTGTGAAACTGTGTCAAAGGCCTTCCTAAAGTCCAGGAAGATGACATCAGCCTCAGCTCCCATGTCCAGGCAGTGTGTGACCTGGTCCTAGAAGGCTACAAGGTTTGTCAGGCAGGATCTACCTGTGACAAACTTGTGCTGGTTTCCCCTCAGCATCGTTTCCCCTGCTAGGCTTGCACAAATGTGTTCTTTGATTATTTTCTCTAGCATTTTCCCAGGAATAGAGGTAAGACTCACTAGTCTAAAGTTACCTGGCTTATCCCTTCTTCCTTTCTTGAAAATGGGTACCATATTGGCCCTTCTCAGGTGCTCAGGGACCTGGCTGAAGCACCACAAATGCTCGAACAGCTGTGCCAGTGGCTCAGCTATGACGTTAGCCAATTCTTTCAGCAGCCGTGGATGGAGATCATCCAGGCCTGCTGACTTGTACTCATCCAGCTCCTCCAGGAGCTCCTTAATTATTTCAGAACTAACCATAGGCGGACTGGTGCCATGTGGACATCCGTCAATGATCGAGGTTGGGGAATTGGTTTCGTCGGCACTTAGAAATACTGAAGTGAAGAACTCATTGAAGAGCTCCTGACAGTTCTAAACACGCTTCCTCTTTAGTTCTATCTTGATCTTTTTTCAAATATTTGTGTTTAATTTTAATTTTCTCAGTATATTTTATCTTTTCTTTCCCATGGGTTGCTTGATCACAACAAACTAAAAATTAGTCTTTTAATATCAATTCTTATTTTTTAGGTCGTTCATCCCTCTTCCCAATAGATGATGGTTTGCTGGACGATGGTCATAGTGATCAAGTTGGTGTCCTGAATTCACCTACATGCTATTCAGCTCATCAGAATGGAGAACGGATAGAACGCTTTTCTCGCAAAGTGTTTGTTGGAGGTCTTCCACCAGACATTGATGAAGGTGAGATGGCTGAAAGCAAACAGAACTTGGTTTGGGAAAAGAGAAAAAACAGCTTTTTCTTTTTAGGTTATTAATTTAAAGAAAGGAAATTACAGTGTGTCTCAAAATAACATTTTCTCTAAATAAGAACAAGAATACTAAGTTATGAAAATTGTACACAAGATGAAGGCAGAGTTTTCTTGTGTTAGTTGTCATAGCTGCTTAGTATTTGGATTACTGCAATTTTATCTCAATTGGAGAGTTCAAAATCGAATAATAATATGCATAAGTAACCTATCAAGTGTTCACTGTCAAAATGGTCTCTTGACCTCAAGTTACTTCAAAAGTTGGTATTTTGTTTGGTTTGCTCCTAAACTTTGGTTCTTCCTCTCTTGCCATTCTCCCTACATGGTAATGCAAAGCAATATGCTATTAAAATAATCAAACTATGGGTCATATATTGTCATGAAATACGACATGAGTAGTAACATCTAGATGTTCTGGTGTTATGATTCATTTAATCTAGTACTTATTGTTTTGTAGGTTTCACAGTTCAGGTTCTACTACAGTGTCAGGGTTACGATCCATGTTTGTTACAGTGGTAGAGTGGAGATGGTTTTTCAAATTCTATATTATAATTTAGGTCTCCTCTGTGCCTCTCTGTTGGCTATTTAGGTAAATCATTGCTTTATAGAAAATAGAAAAGATCCCTGGTTTATTGAAGGATTTCTTTTTCAATAAATAATACTGTAAAAAAACACGTAAGCTATGGATGAGCATGTAGAAGCATCCACTTTTGTTCACTCCTTCTGTTCCACTAGTATAAAATACAAATTAAATTGTACATTACATTTATACAGAATTACACTCTTAATCAAGCATCAGCTTAACCAAGCATCTTAAATCTGTTTATAGACACAGTTGTTATCCTCATTTATGCATAGGAAGATCAAGGTAGTTTAAGTGACTTTTCCAATGTCAGGACCCAGTGACACAGAACACTTAGTAATATGCTGAATATGAAATGCACTACATAAAAAAAAAAATCAAATATTTTCTATTATATTTAGAACATATTTGCTAATGCACTTTATTCCTGATGTATAGTATTCTTGCTTTTCTTTTATACTTGTCATCTCCTGAGCAGATAAGTACTTAATTACGTACTGGCTTTGGCTTTGTAATGTAGACTGATGTCCATTTAGTAGGTTGAAATTAAAACCTAGCATAGATGTTTGTACAAAATGAGTTTGAAGAAGTTCGTTGAATGACAGTATAACTATGGAAAGCGACATGTTTTGATTTCATCTACATTATGATGATGCCTCCTGCAACCTCTGTTGGATTATTCATTTACTTCAGGTTTGTACTCTACTCTGCAACCAGAGTTTTCTGCATAAAGCTTCCATAGTTTCTACTTCCAATCCTAAATAAATGGAAAGAGCATCTTTCTCTGCTATTTGTTTGAGCCAGCAAGAGGACTTAAAATGTAGGTTGTACAACCTACCTGCCTTCCTCTCAAAAACTAACTGCTTTCTGTGTGTTTTTTCCCTGACTCCCTTTAAGGGCCTATAGGAGCAGGGGCTTTAGTAGTGGTAGATGGGAAGAGGGTAGGAAAGCATGCTTAAATTATTTAGAGTGCATCACCTGTCCTGCAAATGGGTTTGTCCATTGTTTGCTTTGATACTTTGCCTCTGAAACTACTAATAAACTACTAAGGTGCCAATAGTAAAAGTAGATTTAATACCAGTGTGGTCTGGACTCTAAGGAAATGGGCTGGTAGTAACTCAAGATCACTACTAGTCTTGAACAAGAGGTTTTACTTAGCAAAAACCTAGAGGTTTACATAGAGAAAGTATCTCATTAACATTACCAGTCTTCTGTGGCCATTCAGATACTTTTGAAATACTGTTTTACTAAATGAACTGAAGTAATTTGATGAAATCTAAAATTAGGTTTAATGCTCTGTAGAGTATGCTGTGTGCCTGATCTTGAAAGATTTACTTTCTTGTAGGTTCCTGTATTGTTTGCCAAGAAACAATGACATTTTGTGACAAAGAAATACTAAACATCAACTCTGATGTTTGTCTGTATTTTGTACTGCTAGTTTGAAATGGCTTTTTTTTTTAATTGCAACTATTGTACCTGTATTTAGATGAAATTACTGCTAGCTTCAGAAGATTTGGCCCTCTGGTAGTAGACTGGCCTCACAAAGCAGAAAGCAAATCCTACTTTCCACCTAAAGGTAAGACAGTGAGTTTTTATATTGTTTTGTCACTTAATTTGTGACACTTGTTTAAGTTCTCCTTGACTTTCTTTTCCGAGAGCATGGTTTACAACATCTGAGAACAGTTAATGTTGATCTTTGAATACAGGTTTAGACAATGCTCACGTGTGTGCTAAATCCTAGGACCTGAGGGTTTGCCTCAATGCTAGCCTGGTCTGTATCAGGTCATTGCGAGACTTCTGAGAACTTCTAAGTTTTATCCTTCCCAAAAAGAAGGTCGGTACACTGAAACTGTCATTTGGATGGCCTTCACAGTTTCTTTGGATAATTAATTTTCAGATAGCCACTTAGTCTGTGTTCTTCCAGTTTCTAAATTGAAAGCTCACATAATTACATTATTATGATGAATATCTACATGTGCATTTTGAGTTTGGTAAACTAGAGCCAAACCATATGAAATTAAGATAAATCTTTATGGAAACTTGACAGTGCACAGCCAAAAGTCCACTTGATGGAAGAAGTCAAGGCTTTATGAAGGGTCCAGGAAAAAAATCCATAGCTTTCCCTTCTAAAATCTCTTATGAATGTTTTTAACCACTTATAGTGTATTGACACTTATTTCAAAGTGCATCCTTTACCATTTTGTTTCATCCAATAAAATAATTTCAGTATTAAATTTGTGCAGATTGTAAATAAGCTGCTGCTTTCAGTCATCCCAGGAGGTGCAGAAGTTCCGTGTAGTGCGGCTGAGAAGCTGATGGTTGAAACAGAAGCTTGGGGAAAAAGTGCAGCATGAGGGTGCCAAGGACACGACACACAAAAGTGTGCAGTTTAGCCATGGGGAAAAGGCAGGGGGGATCCATGTGTTCTGTGACCTGGGGGTGGGGCACAGGCATGCAGCCCCTGCTGATTTGGCTCACAGGGCATTCTTTCCCTGACCACTGGGAAGTTGGATACCCCCAAAGTACAGTTTATCATCACCATCATGACTTAATTAACACAGAAAATATTTAAATATTAGGCTATTTAAGTACTTTTAGATAGGTACAGGGTACCAACTGTGTTGTTTATTTTGATATTGGATACAACTTCTATGTACTTTTCCACTGTTCTAAGACTTCAGTATTTTCAGTTTACTACATTATTCATCATTGTGTTGCCACAAATTTCAGGGAACTTTACCACACTGTTTAGGAATGATATGTCTTCTGGTTGCTGGAAACTATTTACAGCTTTAGGGCACTACTACATTCAGAACCAGTTCCTTCAACATGGCAGATATTGTAGGATAAATAAGTCCTTTGGCTTCTCACTGATGCAGATCTATTATGGAAGTCTCTCTTTTGTACTGTGGTTGTATTTAGTCACTTGTCTTTATATTCTCCACTACACTTGTTAAGATACCAAAATTAGTGGTATAAAAAAAACCTTTTAGAAGTCTGACTCATGCATCTTACTCGCATGATATGTGTGAAATCTGATCATCAAATTTGGGACCAGATAAGAATTTTCCTCCTGGTCTCCCCTGGTCTCTCCCCATACCCCACTGCAGTTTGGCTTGGTGTATGGAAGATCCTGGTTTATTATAGGATAATTGGAGTGTCTTGCAGCGTATGGGTATAAGAAGGGGCACAGCAGGCATTCTTGTGGCTCCTTTTGTACTTTGTAGATACTTGAAGGTTACCTGTGACTTATAGCGGTGAGAACTCCTTCTTGTAGTCCTATATTTCTGTGCCCCTAAGACAAACATTGTGAAAGCATTGGGCCTCATCAATAATCGAGTTTAAATGTTGATTATAAATTGGCAAAAATTGCTTAAATAAAAGCGTGGTATTAAAACTCCAAGGTCTCTTATTCACAGTTCATGGGATCATGTGCCTGTAAGCCATTGTTAAATAAATGATGAATGCTGCTATTGTTAATGGCAAACCTGAACTAAGCTTTATAAGCAAAATACTTCTTCAAAGGGAAATATTATATATGAAATACGCCCTTCCGATTCAAGAAGAATCCTAAAAGCAATTTCTGGTTGATTTAATTTTAGTTTGAGACAAATGTTTTAGCTATACCATGCATCATCAAAGTCCCTTGTTTTCTATAAATAACAGCCATCAGTTTAAAAAAACAAGCAGAGATCTGTTATTGATACCTAATTTTAATACACCACTAAATTTATTTAATTGTATCTACTATTGTATATCCAGTGTTGTTAGGAATTGGCCACAGTGCTTCTGTCTGAAAATGTCTTGGAGCTGTCTACAGCCCTAGGCCATAGGCAGGATTTTATTGGTCTTCTCAGTGGTAGAGATTTCAGTGGTAGAAATGTAGTGTTCTCAGTTGTAGGGATATCCAGCTTATCC
The DNA here is from genome assembly GCA_030014935.1 of Caiman crocodilus. NCBI lineage: Eukaryota > Metazoa > Chordata > Crocodylia > Alligatoridae > Caiman > Caiman crocodilus. The sequence goes on from JAGPOW010001338.1 coordinate 26,451,649, forward strand.
TTGTTGAAGTTCTTACTTAGTTTTCCAGGCTACATGTTGTCGCCTCCCCTTCCCTGTTATGTGTTTACTGAGAAGCCTTGGCAGTGCCCAAACTTTGTAGCGAAGTTGTTGTTCTTTGGAAAAACATAAGCAAGAGCCCCTGATCCTTTGAAGTGCTGATTGCCTCCTGAGAGATGCAGTAGGTGGCCTTTATTCCCAGTGACAGAGTTACTAGTGTTCTGCATGTGGTAGGACGCACTTAGTACCCTACATGTTTAGGCCCAAAGTAAACACAGAAATTGAGGAACTACAGTGCTTTTTAAACAGAAGCAAGACTGAAGGAGATATACTCTAATAAAGTCAGGGTTCAGAGCTCATAGGCATGGGTAAATCCAGAGGAAGGTGCAGGAGGTGTAGCTGTGCCCTATTTCTGCTTTGTAGAACACGGACAATGAGCACTTGAGGTCATGGGCTTGTTAAGGCAGCTGCTGCCAAAGCCTGCAGTGCTACAGCTCTGAAATGCAGAGGGTGAACATTGCTGCTCACTCTCCACCCCCTTGCTCGCCACCAAATTCAGCAGCAGATGAAAAGAGGGGCGAGTGGCAGCAACCTTCACCCCCTGGATTGTGGAGCTGCTGTACTGCATTAACTGTGCATTAATTTGTGAAACTGGTGAGTTCACAAAGCTCACTGCATGTGTTGCACACAGCTGGCAGTTATCCTTTTTTTAACTTTCCCCAACACAGAATCCACGGGCCTGAGGTGAATAATATTGTCATCAAATTGAAGCTCTTAAAAATACTGTGCACTGAGGAGATGCTGATCTAAATGAGGCATCTGTATGTGAAGGATGGTACACACTGTCTCATTTACAGTTTGGTGCTAAACAGAAAATATCAAGTGTTTTGGATCTGGCAGAAATAACTGAAGAGCTGTCTAATCTATCTAGGTGTTCATAGATGGTCATCTCAGTGATATGCAACAGGCCAGTTGTACCTGAACTGCTCATGAGATTCCATTTAGTAAACCAAGTTCTGTGATTCTAGTCTGATGGAAGAAAGTCCTATGTCCATCCCCTTGTTTAATTTGTTACTAAGTTGTTCAGTCAGCGTATGTCAAAAAGTATTTCATCTAATAGCTAACTAATAACTATATGAGCCTACGTTTCTTAGACACGCACAGGAATGCTACCAGAGATGGTTCTCATTCAAAGCTGTGGAAATACTGCTAGCCAACCAAGACAACTGATTCTTAGAAGATTAGATTTCTGTGAAAGAGCTTAGGGCCTGTTTAAAAGAAGGAGGGTTTGAAGTGTGGGGTATTTCTCAGACATCCAGTTACACCTCACTACAGTTAATAGGCCAAGTTCATATTCATCTCCAATCACCTCTGATCCTCACTGCCACACATTCACGTTTTTACAGACCTGCAGTTTGCATATTGACTTCTATTCCACCCACAAGAACACAAAACACCAGCAGACTCTCCCTATGCCTGAAAAAGGGTGTGTGTTCCAGAAAGCTTGCAAAGAACATTTTTTCCAGCTATTTGATTGGTGTAATAAAGGATATCACATTTACCAAAACAACCTTGTCTGCCTATTTGGCTTATGGCGGTTTACTTCTGACTTTACACAGGGGTTTGTTGCTATGGTGTCATGACGGTGTAGCAAGACAGGAGGCTTTGGTGGCTGGGGCTAGCTGTTTTATGCTGGCTAGAAAATTCACTATGTCCATGCCTCAACCTTCTTAGTAGAAGCTGGTGAAAATTAAAACTGTCCTCCCTGAACATAAGTTGTGAAAGGAATGTATAGAGTAGATAAATGGTTAGAGCATAGAAAGTGTCGTGTCTCCTTAGGTAAGCTCTGATTTTCTTGCCAAGCGCAATCCCTGCTTCAGGAATTTTAAAGTTTTGTACTTTCATCAGCTATAGGTCTGGATGGAGTTTAACCATCTCTGGTCCTTGCTCTAAGCTAGTGGTTCTTAACTTTGACAGACTCTAGACACCCCTCATTAGTCTCAAGGCAACGTGGGAAAATGCCAGCTCTTCATTTTGCCTTTTTTTTTCCTACAGAAAAGCAGTAGAGCAATTTATTCTATTGCAAATGGCTCAGAAACACCACAGAAGGTCAGAATCATAGAAAATTAGGGCTGGAAGGGACCTCAGGAGGCCATCTAGTTCAACCCACTGCTCAAAGCAGATCATCTAAGCCAAAGCTTTGTCTAGCCAGGTCTTAAAAACTTCTAAGAACTGAGATTCTACCTCCTCTGTGGGTAACCTGTTCCAGTTTTACTACCCTCCTCATGAGAAAGTTCTTCCTAATATCTAACCTAAACTTCCGTTACTGCAACTTGAGACCATTGCTCCTTGTTTTGTCACCTGCCACCACTGAACAGTCTAGCTCCATCCTCTTTTGAACCCCCACCTTTACATAGTTGATAGCTGCTATTAAATCTCTTCCATCTCCTGTCCTCTAGACTAAATAAGCCCAGTTCCCTTAGTTTTTCCTCATAAGTCATGTCCCCTAGCCCCCTCACCATTTCTGTTGCCCTCCACTGAACTGTCTCTAATTTATCCACATCACCTCTGGAGTGGGGGGCCCAAAACTGAACACAATACTCCAGATGTAACCTCACCAGTGCTGATTAGAGGGGAATAATCACTTCCCTTGAGCTGCTGGCAACACTCCTACCAATGCAGCCCAGTATGCTGTTAGCCTTCTTGGCAAAAAGGGTACACTGCTGACTTGTATCCAGCTTATTGTCCATTGTAACCCCTGAGTCCTTTTCTGCAGAGCTACTGCCCAGTCAGTCAACCCCCAGCTTGTACTAGTACATGGGATTGTTCCCTCCTAAGTGAAGGACTTTGCACTTATCCTTAAAGAATGGTCTTAACAGTGCTAACATTGTATAGCATCCCATTGCATAAAAGATTTCAAGGCACCCTGGTTTGAGTCACTGCTCCAAAATACAACTAATGTATGATTTATATGCAAAGACCAGGAAAGTTATGTTGTATATAGACCAATAATGTGCAGTTTTCATTGCTAATGCATTTATAATCCTTATTGTTTTGCTTTGCTTTTCCTCTTCACCCCACTTTGACACTTTAAGATTGCTTTTCATTTCCTGAAGTTCTTCAAAGTTTTGTTCTGATTTCAGAGTATTGTGTTGTTTTGTTAGTCTGATTGCATATCCCTAGCTTTAAGTGGCTAGGAAAGTAATTCTCAGTTAATATTTAGGGAAAGAGTATTGCTTATTACGTGCCTCATACTGGATAGTTCTCTCTCAGATTGTAGTGTGGATATATATTGAAGAGTGCTGTTTATAATTTCTTGAAACATGCACAAATGATACAAACTTTGCCTTGTAGCTGAGATACAAATTGTTTCTGCTAATGTGATCCAGCAGCTGAAGTGTTTTTTTGAAAAAGATCTATTCAAATATATTCAGACAAGTAACTCTTTTCAATCTCAATGAAAAGAGTTAAATTGAAAAGTACAAAACAATCAGGTGTTAAGGAGTTATAGTGTCTGTATGCCTAATACAGCCAACGCATCCACAAAAACAAAGAAATGAAAAGGTTAGCTGCCTAATAGTACATACCTACCAGACATTTACAATTAACAGTGTTGAGGGAAGAATAATCTGGTAAAGAAATGCACAGACAGATGTAAAGAGGGAAAAATTAAGGTTTTGTTGCATAATCCTAGGCATATGATAGTTGCAATGATTATTATGTTTATGCCTTATGGAGGAATAAGGAGTATGTTCTCTTACAACTTAACTTTTCATTCCATTTATTCAGTGTTTTGGGTACGGTGAGCATGTGTGTATGGCAGTATTGATTATTTTATAATCGGGTTGTATGTGTTAATTTCCTAGCTTTTATAAATGCTTAATAATGGGTGGAGTCTAAGGAGGAGGTGGCAGAAAAGTGTCTATAGCTGTGCATGAACTCACCCTGTGCTGCACAATAAAATCTGACAGAAAAGTTTCACTGGACTTGAAAGGTTTGTGTGCTATTGGTCCCCTCTCAGTCATTCTTGTGTGTTCAACTATCTCCCCAGTCAGACTTGAAAACCTCATCCTTCCTCAACTAATCAGGCTTTCCATGCCCGTCCTTTTGCACTGAGTTCTCTACTTACCCAGTCAAACAAGATTGTTTGTGCCCTGTTTCCAAGCAAGCAAGCCCTAAATCTATTCAAGAGCCAAATAATAAATAATGTATTTTGTGTAGACAGTTAGCTGTTAAAGAGAGATTACTACTCAACAGTTAAAATTCAGACTAAGAGGGAAACACTTCAGGCAGAGCCTCGTTTCACAGACTTCCTACTGAACAGTTACAAAGGAGCATGAAATGAAAACCTACATAATAAGTACAGAAGGCATAAAAACAAACCCTGTGCAAAATTTCACCCTTATTGCTTACTTTTTTTTAAAGAGAAACAGAAGCATATGCCCTATTTTTAAATTCACTTTAGAAAACAGCCCATAGCATGGAGTCACTGCTGGACATCTCTATAATAAAATTATTTATACTTACTATTAAAGCCAGAACTATTAAGATGTTTTAAAAGTGTTTTTATGTTCACACCACAGCATTAAGTTAGCATTTGAATTTCTATATGTGCAGCATTTGGAAGGCTTGCTAGGTCACTTATGCAACAAAGTACTTTGCTCTAATCTCTGGAATTGAGATTAGTCCCTTTGTGCCAAGTCCGATTTTCATTGTAATGTCCATTGCTGGCAATGAAATATACTTTTAGATCCTAAGTAAATCATTATCTTAAACTTCCACTGTATGATGTAGCAGACGTGTTTATTTTGGTTTGATGTTAATCTCTTATTTGGAAAATGCGAAGGACTGAACTGTTGGCATAGAAGTTTATTACAAAGAAACTCTATAGTCAGTGTTTAAGTCATTAACTATGACAGAGTGTTGTGTAGTTGAAGCAGCCATTTCCAGTCTACATATTAAGAACTGATTTGACATTTCCATTCTCATTTTGACAAATGTTTGGCCAAAAAGCATTTTGTTAAGAGTTGTAAGGGTGGAAAAAATTGCACATTTTCAGCTAATTCTTTGTTTTCAGGTTATGCATTCCTCCTTTTCCAAGAGGAGAGCTCTGTTCAGGCACTGATTGATGCCTGTATTGAGGAAGATGGAAAGCTGTATCTATGTGTTTCCAGTCCTACTATCAAGGACAAGCCAGTAAGTAAACAGTAAATGGCCTCTGGGCTATACATGCCATCTGTCTAATTCTGCTTCTGAGATGCGGACGGTGAAAATAATCAAAAGTAAGCTACCGCTGGCACAGTTCAACATCTGGAACAGCTGGCTGATTTAAAAAATGTGGTGTCTTGAATTAATAGGATGAAAACAGGAAAACGAGACAGGTTAAGTTAATGGGCTTGTGACTACCTGAGACAGAATGATGGTTACTGTGGCTGCAGTGTGGTGAAACTTAAAGTAGCATGCAGCTTTCTTCCTTTATTAAATAGGTTCAGATCCGTCCCTGGAACTTAAGTGATAGTGACTTTGTGATGGATGGTTCACAGCCTCTCGATCCTCGAAAAACAATTTTTGTTGGAGGAGTCCCTAGGCCATTAAGAGCTGGTATGTATAAATCTACTATTGTAATGTCACAGTTTAAAGGTGTACCCTTGTCAGTAATACATTGTGTAAGGTTTAAAGACACAAGACTGTCTTAATAGCAGATGACCAACAGTACTATGAAATAACTTAAATATTTCCTCATATTTATACCTTTTCTTATGTGGTTCATCTAGATAGACCTTGGCTACAAGGTGCTGTTTATCTTTTATATCTATTTAAAAATAAATTTCAGAACTCATCACAAAGTTAATGATTATAAACTTAATATGGAAAATCAGTCTACACTTGGTAAAGTTGTAATGTAAAAATTGCCACACAAAGGCTTTTCTTTAATATTTTCTTTGCCTACCTCCAGTACTGGTTCTGAACTTGCTTGTAATACTGCTTTTACTGTATCTTTCTTAGCATGTTCCATAGTGTCCTTTCATCAATGGTTTGTTTGAGGCACAATGATATACCTGATCACAGAAAGATTAGTGCTCAGACTGGTCTGTCAGGAAATTAAGAAAGCCAGAAAATTACAACGTTAAATATCTAGGCTTAAAACATTTGCAGCTTTTTTTATTTCTTGAGCCTAGAATGCCACAACCTAACTGCTTTTTTCACTTCCAAAAAGTTATGGTTAGCCATATTATTCTATGGTATACTATTTTGTCACTACAGTAGAAGCATAGGGTGACCTTTTCCTGGCTGGTGCAGTCACTTCTGTCAAAAATGCTTCCACTTTTTTTTTGGTAAAATTGACCAATTAAGCTAAAATCATCATCTGCTGTTCGTCACATTGAACTATATCTTCTGCTCCTAGTTTAAAGCCATTCTCTTCTCCCTTAAGTGCCTGTTTTCTTTTTTATTTGCTTCTTTCACAGACCTGAGGAAGGACATTTTGTGCCCAAAAGCTTGTCTAGCATCTCTCCCAACTATACAGTTCGTCTGATTTAAAGATAACATCAAAAACATTCTTTCTTACATATTTCCTGGCCCATCACAGCTATAGCAACACTCCAACCCTACTACTGATATGTAAAATAGAAACTTTCATGGTATTTACACAATGTGTGTCTTGTCTTCAATAAACTATTAGGACTTTTAGCTCAGTTTTTAAATGGATTTGACAACAGACATGATATTAATTTTAACTAAAATCAAATTTTGAATAGCACTATTAAATATCAGCTTCACACCTCATGTTCCAGAGTATACTACTAAGGCTGCTTGTAGATGTTAGGAAAAAAAATGGTCCTTTACTTCTAGCTTGATGTGTTTCTGCGCCTTGCCCTATGCAGGCCCAAAAGAAAGAACATCTTAGTTGGTCACCTGATATCTGTATAGATTGGACACTTTAGTTGGGCTTCTTTGGTGCTTTTATCTAAGAGCTGATTGAATTAACTTTAGCTAAAAGCACCAAAAAGCCCTAATGAAGTACTGAATCTATACAGATGCTGCTGCTTCTGGTAAAGCATGGTTTTGTTTGCGGGGGGGATTGTTTTTTTTTTATTGTCTACAAACAGCTTAAGGTTTTACTAACAGGTAAAACTTCAGTATGCAGTTTTGATTACTGCAATAACTGACATGGCTTTGATGCTATATTGATTTGTTAAAGTATGTGATTTTATACTATTTGAAGTTCTCACGAGCTTCTTTTCCCATGCTCAAAACCTAGCTGTGCTCTCTGTGCAACTGGGAAGTGGAAACTGCTACACCATACAGAAACAAAGAATAGAATGATTGTACAGCAAAGTAGTAGTAGCCTGCTACATGATATACACAAGGAAACTGGCATGTGGAAAATAAAACGCCTATGGGTATAGTTTGAATGAGATGGTAAACTATCTATTTTGTCAATTTTAAAATAAATGTACGTTTTCATTTAAGATATTGCATTCCTTTGTTTCTCAATAGTTGAACTGGCTATGATCATGGACCGTCTGTATGGTGGAGTTTGTTATGCAGGAATTGATACTGACCCTGAGCTGAAATATCCAAAAGGTGCTGGGCGTGTTGCTTTTTCCAATCAGCAGAGTTATATTGCTGCCATTAGTGCTCGGTTTGTTCAACTTCAGCATGGCGATATTGATAAACGAGTAAGTTGTACAGAATTAGTTGTTTAAAATGCTTCCTACGTATATTCTCAAATAAACAGTAATTTGTAAATCAGATATGTCAAGATGCACATTCCAGTATTAATGGAGAAGTTAATGGTAAGTGAATAAAAAACTGTACTAACAACATGCATTCAGCAAAGCAGCAGTTTGTTTCAGGAACATATGCTAGACCAGGGCTGTTCAACCGATGGCCTGCAAGGGGTTAAGTTGCAGCCTTCAGGGTCCCACCTGGCTGCGGCTCCCCACATTGTTCTGGACGCATCTCCCTACTCAGGCTTCTACTTTGTGCACCTGCCCCAGGGGCAGAGCAGTGCAGTGCAGCACAGCTCTGAGCCAAGGGGTGAGCCCAGGGCTGTGTGATGAGCAGGGTTGGGGGTGCCCACACTAGCATGCAGTGCAGTGGGGTGTCTTTATGTGGCATGCAGCCTAGGGACCCATGGCCTCTACTGATACAGTCCATGTGGTATGCAACCCTGGTCACTTACAAATTGCACAATCCTGTGCTACACCATATGGGTTTTTTTTTTGTTCCAGAGACCATCGTTTCTTTTTTGCTTTCTGCAGACAAAGGGCAAGCAAATCAATTTTGTTTCTCTTCTCCATACTCTAATTAAACCAAAGATAGAATTTTATAATATTCTGTGCCGCTTATCTTTTTACATCAGACTGTCTAATAGGTTTGTGTGTTTGATTAGTAGGTGTTTAAGAAGAAAGATGGCCTTATAGTTGGAGTTGTGGGGTAGGACTCCAGAGGTCTGGTATTAATTCCTGTAGTAACTCAAGCATCCTTTGTAACGTAGGTCAGTCTCTGCCTTCATCTGCAGAACTAAAATAATAAAATAACTCTAGCTCACTATGGTGTTATAAAGAAACCAAAAATTAATTGGTTTGACAAACTCCAGTATTAATGGACAAGGTAATGGTAAGTGAATAGAAAATGAATATATGATTATACCATGCCCCTCCCTCTTAAAGTAGTACTCAACCATGCCACACGTACCCACTTCTGATTACACATGTCAAAACCAGAAATGAGACAGTAAAGCTGCTCTGAAGCCCTTCTAGTTTCTGCTTTCAAATGCACTGGTAGGAGGTATCAAGAGTGGGGCTGAAAAGAAGGCACTCTTGAAACTGCTTCAGCAGGTCATTTTTGGTATAGAATCTATCTGCCTTTAAACCAGTTTGAGGGCTTTTTCTCTTTAAAATTCTGGATTAGCTCTTAATACCCTTGATGGACGTGTCCACACATGCAAGCACATGCACTTGCAGCAGCTCAAATAGAAGTGGTGCAAATTTGAATGAGGGTTTTTTTGCTTCAGTGCACGTGCTTGGACATGCACTTTGTTGTGGAGCAAAGTGTGCCACTTGGGGCAAAATAACCCTGCCTGGCTCCTCCTGGATCTGTAGCCAGGGGGGGAGCTAGAGCCTGGGGCCAGCACCTGTGCTGTCCCCAGCAATACAAAAAGCTGCCCTGTCAAGTAGCTCCGGGCTACTCGCTCTCAGGAGTTTCTGGGACCCCGCCAATTGGTACCTGGTGACACTACTCCTTGTGCCAGCTGGACTGCTAAAGCAGCCCTGAGAGTTCCTTGAACCCTGTACCCACTGCAGCAGCGGGGGCTTCTGCCTGGTTGTGACCCGCTGCACACCTGCCAAACCTAAATGGGCACTGCATAGCCAGCTGCCAGTGGGCTGTGGCTGCAGAGTTGACCTCTGNNNNTGCAGCACTACTGCCATGTGTGCCCCCTGCCCAGCCATCTGGGCAGCTACCGCCCAAAAGATGTTCTGGGTGTGGTGGCCTGCTTTGAACTGTCTGGCCCCATTTGGCCAGGAGGTCAGCCACAGCCAGCTGTGCCCAAGGTGCCAGCTCTGAGCAAGCAAGATTCTGCCACTGGCCTCCCTAGCAGGAAGTCTGGTGTTCCCTATTGGAAAACTAATGGGGGGTGGGGTCCAGCAGAAAAGGGATTGGAGGGTCTGCGGGGCAGGCAGAAAAGGGATCTGGGGGGCAGGCAGGGGGTGGGGCTGGGTAGGGAAGGGATCGGGGCCTCAGGGTGGGGTGGGGGAGCAGGTGGCTGGGCAGGGCAGGAATGGAGGGGGACCGGAAGAGTGGGCAGGGCCAGCTGGAGTCCCCCCTGTAGTCCCCTTCCCCCTCCTGTACCCCCACAAACCCCTTATTTACCAGCACTGGAGCCCTGGTGCTGCAGCACACTGCCTATGCTTCAGCACCAGGGCAAGGGGCCAACTACAGAGACTCTGTGGCAGCCAGAGTATCTCTATGGAGGACCCAACCTCTAGTTGCCTCAGGGCATGGACCTGCCCTGCTTTTTTTAACTCTGGCTTTTTTAGAACTCTGGATATCCAGAGGTCTAATTTTTTCCCCACACTGCAAGTTTGTAACACAGGGAACATTTTTTCATTCCCACACGTGCCTCTTGCCCCATCTCAAGGGTTTGGGACGGGGCAAGAGGCATGTATGCGTTCATCTGGACACACCTGATTGGTCCTGTCATCAACATAACTTTCTAAGTTTACAGCTATAGTGAGTTTTTTGGTCTCATTATACTCCTTGTGGAAAAAAGTATGGTCTTTTTCTGTTTTAAATTTTCTTTTTTTTTTTTTTTAAATCTTCATTTAATGTTATATGCTGCTTGTTTTGAGAGGCAGAAGGCTTCTTCCTATATGCTTTTGCTATACCACTCATGTACACTTGTATCATGTCCCTTATTCCTCTGCTTTTGTAAGGTAAACAGTACCACATTTTTAAATATTTTTTCATCATGCATGACCCCAGTCATATTGAATATACTTTTCCTGGTTTCCTTCTAATTCCAGCTAGTATAGCCCTTCTGAGATGAGATGATTGGAACGGTACAGGACTAGGGACTTGCCATTGATTTATAGAATGGCTCTATAATATTTTCCACTTTATTTTCAGTCCCATTCCTTGTACATTTTAACATCTTATTTACTTTTCTCTGCACCTGTATCTTTCACAAGAAGAAGTTTTGATTGAGCTCTCAATAATACACGGGTCCTTTTTTCAGTTGGAAAGATGTGTCAGACTATGTAAAGTGTATAACTAAGTCCAATTTTTCCTTTGGTGTTCATTGTTTTTCATTTCTCTGCATTGAACTTCCATCTGTTATTGGGTTACCCATCCACCTTATTTGATTATGTTTCTCTTTAGTCCCCCCACAATAACCTCTGAATTTGACTAATCTAAATGAACTTGTCATCTGGGCATTTCACTGCCTTGTTTCTTATGACCATTTCCAGAATATTAATAAATATTTTAAAGGTTCATGGTATAGAATCTTTAGGTATCTCATTGAACCTGGTCTAGTATAGCAAAATATTTGTTCCTATTTTAATATTAGCTTTTTTCCAGGGCCATATGCTGCACATCTATTTAAAAAACTTTACAAACTTAAGTAAATGTCAACCTGTTCTCTTTTATCTGTTACTGCCATGTTTTATTCACACAAACATACTGGTTGGATCCTATCACATCATGGGAAACTGGCCATCAAGTCCAGTCCCCATAATCTTCCAGATGTGTTGCATTTTTTTTCAACTAATTTATACTATGCTGCAATGACCTACTGTCCCATAATAACTTGAGAGTTTTTTTGTAGTTGCAGAAACATTTGCTTCCCTCAAGTGCTTTGGTGTGGTAGCTATTTTTAATTGTGCATATTTTTCCTAGCAGGTCAAACACTTCAGGATAGATCCAGATTTGTCCTATAGACATTAAAATAGACTTAACTGGAATCTAAATACCTGTGTTACAAAGAATAATTCAGAATGGTCCTGTTTCAGGTATGACAAAATTCCTCAGAGGCCTAAATTCCTTCAATGTCTCCATTTGGACTGTACATTTTTCTAGGGGCCTATCGTTGGGCTTCTGTTTTGAAAAAATAGATGTGTTCTTCTCCCGTAAGTTCTGTTGCAATCCAGATTGGTCATGGAGAGATCTTAAACCTTGCCTGATTCTGTTAGGGTACTTTACTACTTCCAAAAGGAAAAACTAAAATCATGGAGCAGTAACCATGTCACCATAGGGTGATGTGTAGACATGCCTTTTGTTGTCCCCAGAGCATAAACAAGTCAAATTGACACTGAGTTCAGTACAAACTGTAGCATAGTCACTTTCACTCAGTAGGTTGGGTGGTAAAGTCTAGAGTTTTCATGAAAACTTAGGCTGCTTGCAGATGTTTAAAAAAAAATATGGTACTTTACTTTAAACTCTGCATGCTCCTGCACCAAGCCCAGCACATGCCCAAAAGTAGCACTGTGTTAGTTGGACCCGGCTCACCCACTGTCTGTATAAATCAGAAGTTTTAATGCAGTTTTTGCAGCACATTTGTCTAATAGCTGATTGACTCAGCTTTAGATAGGAGCTCCAAAAAGCCCCACAGAGGTGCCCAATCTATACGGAGGCTGCAGAGCCAGGTCAAAGTAATGTGCTGTTTCTTCCAATAAAGCTTGAGAGGGAGAGGTTGTTTGCTTTTTAACATCTCCAAGCATCCACAGTGGTTAGAGCACTCACTGGAGAAACTGAACACCTGGGTTTAATGCCATTCTCAGCCTGATGCAGTTTCAACCCACATCTCCCACTTTTTAAAATTATGCTATAGCTACCAACCTGAGTCTACCTACCTCTCCCAGTTCTCTATAAAAAATCAGTAGGTGCCTAGTCCTAAATCATTCTTTGAAGGCATCTCATTCTCGTCATTCACTGTTTATATGCCTAACCCTGTCTGTTGGAATTGTCCTCCAGAGCGAAGTATGATCTTCAGTGCAGAGCTAAGTGTAGGCTTCAAGGAGACCAATCTAGATCTGACCCTTCTAGATTTCTCAAAACTCAATAGATATATATAATTGCCACCTGGTAACATCATTTAAAGCAGTAGCTTTTTTAATTAATACATCTTCTGACACACTGATCTCTGGTCATCTATTACCAGAAAAGAGAACAACTGATATAGTAGGTATCTTCCTAATATCCTGATACAGAGAAACCCTTGAGGTTCTCAATGATATTCATATCTTCCTTACTTGCTCTTTTTATTTCTAAGTCATACAGAATATTCTGTTTGTAGGCCTTATGCCATTCATATGTTTGGAAATCCCTGTTTATTCTTACATGTTTGCTACTTCTTAATATCCTTCTTAGTTTTCCTAAATGTCCTGTTCTCTCCAGATAGTTCAGGTTGTAATTCATTCTCTGAGTAATTATGAAACCTAAATTAGTCCTCTAAACTCTTACATTTTCCATTTTTTACATTTTACTCTGATAAACTAATGAAAATATACTAGTATTTTTGTTTTCTAGTCTGTTTCACTTTCTCATTGTTATGCCCTAGCAGGGTGAGGGATAATAGTATTGAGTTTGGAAAAACTAAAATAGAATATTTAATGAACACATCATGTTAGAATTGAATCTTTTTTTCCATGTAAAAATATTGAACTTTAATATTTTGGAAAACTTAACATTCAAGCCTAAAATAGCAGACATCTTTAAATGCAACAATTTGTAAGCAATAAAGAACTATATTTGTTATACTACATCACTCTGAATGTACTGCTTTGCTTACAAAGCTGTTGTAAAAATAGATTATAGTGAAATGTGACATTTATAAATCACGCAGAAAGTAAAGGGAAGTTTGACCTGCAGTCAGAGATCTCTTCTTTATGTTTCTATAATAAAACAATATTCTGCAATTTAAGTTGTCTTTATTATAATACTTCATTAGAGTCTCACTTGTTCCATAATTGCAAATGACTCGTATTCCCATATATTTATACAATACCACATAATGGGTTCCCAGTGATTAAAACTTCTGAACTGCAGTTTATCTCAGCTATTGATATGCAGAGAAGTAGTACATTTGTCTATATTAACCTGCATAAATAAAAGCAGTAAGTCCTTATAATGTCTGACAGATGCATGTGTACCCAGTTTCTGAAGGTAATAAAACTAAATCTTTATCACAGTTTCTCAAAGTCCCAACAATAAAGTCTTCATGTTGTTAAATGTTTTTGAAAATATATATTCTCTAGGTTGTGGCTTTGAGGTTTTCACTGTAACGTTGATAAATGAAAGCTTAATGAAGCTGTAATACTAATTTGTTAAAATGGCAAGTGCACATGGAGAAATCTCCTGCAGTTTTCATTTTAAAAATATGTTTAATAGAAAAAATGAAAGACTAATAGGAATACCAGAAATGAGATATCTAGGACAGATCATCATGTGTCTGCAATATGTCTCTTATTATTTATTGGGTGTGTATTTGAAGGTAACATGAATGAATTTATAACTAAGGAAGGCTTTTGTCCTTCTTTATACCTTTCTCTAACTTTTTTTTTTATAAAAACTTATTTGCAAATTACCAGTCAACTACAAGAGGATAGGGATACCCAAACAGGATCAAAACAGTAGCCTATCTAGTATAATTACATTCTGTTAACTGAACTAGTGTGAAGCATTTTTAAGGTATCAAGGGGTGCTTGCTAGTAAGTCTGATTTATCTTAAACTTTTGGAGAGTTAAAAAGTAACCAGTAGGTGGGTGTCTTAAAACAAATTAAAAGCTCATCCAGGGAACAACAGTTTACTTCTGAGTCTTACTTCTATCCAGCCCCAAAAACCCCTATAGTAAATTCCCCAAGGCTAACAGGAATCTCTGTCTGCAGCCTCTCCACAAAGTTCTTAGCATGGCAACGTTACAGTCATAGGAAGTTTGATGCAGGAGTGTAAAGATAGGTGGGTTAGGGGATAGGTGGGACATGAGCCCCAGGTGTTACCTAAGGGGAGTTGAGTGCCTCGCAGTCCTGTCCTTCCCTCTTCTGCTGCACCTTCCCTGCAGCCTTAATCTCCAGCTCTAGCTGTGTGGATACAGCATGGCAATGGTTGTGGCACTGGAGGGAGAAGGCAAGAGTTGAGGTAAAGAGTGTGACAGAGAGTGGGCAAGTGATGGTGTAAACAGATGTCAACCTTGTGCCACTCTAAAACACGTTTTTGATGGCAAAGGTTGGAAGCAACCAGAAGTCTCAGCCCCTTGTCATGCTCCAAGTGCCCCAAACCATTGCCACAACCAAAAGTAGTCAGTTTTGTGCGATTGTTGTGTGACCCACCTTAAATGAGATGTTGTGGATGTGCACCTCTACACTTTTGCCTCTGTCTTGCCACTGTGCCTGATTTAGAGCTTGCATCTGCAAGTGGGGAAATGTACATAGGGTTCCCCTGCTTGTAATGGTGCTCTGTGGGAATCCCCCGCATGGTTTTCCCACTTCCTGATGCATTATTTGAATCGGGGTGTAGCACCCAAGGCCACTATCCTGCAGGATCGGTCTCCTGAAGCCTCAGGACTTGCAGGGGCCCAATCCTGCAGAACAAGTACCCCAATAAAGTCTGTAGACACCTATAAACTAGATGAGTAGTCCAAAGATGATGTTCTTTTCTCAACACAGTGACACCAAAAAAGGAGGTGACATTTCCCTTCAGCAGCAGCAAACTTCAACTGTTGTTTCTGTGCCACTGCCACTGGTCTTCCCTCCCTGCGGCTGGAGCCTCTAGACCAAGGGCAAGCAATTATTTGGGGCTTGCTGAAACTTAGTGAGTTTCAGCAAGCCATTAAGGGCTGCATGACAGGCAGCCCAGGGCAGATTAATATTAAATTTTCTAATTTTTTTAGGGGTCCCATCATGCCCCGGGCCACATTTTGCCCGCCTCTATTCTAGACCCAGATTTGGGGCTAGAGGCTGGAGAGAAAGTGGGGACTTCTCAGCACATAATACTAGTCAGTTATGCTTCCACTTTTTCAAGCAAATTAATGTTCTGCTAATAATGTTTACAGCCTCTGAAATTCTGAAGGAGATCTGGAGGCCATATAAGTAACTGGAAATAGTAGTGCTTCCAACAAGCAGATCAAGTGATAAGACTTGATAACAGAAATTTTTTTTCATTAAGGTAAAAATAGGAAAATCCAAGGTAAAATTGAAGCAGAGATATATTTACAGACTCTTATAGCAAAAGAACAAACAATGCCCATACCAACTATTGATTAGTTCAGAACCACAGTCTTTGTCTAGCCAAATATCATCAAAATGAACAGTTAATGCTGACTGGACCAAAAAAAGATACATTTTGAGAACATGATAGCAATGTTAGGGAAGCAGGGTATTAATAACTATAAATAACTGTTTTTTATTTGATTTTTATGCCTCTAACCATTTCCTTTTCAAATTTCATATTATCTCTATTTTCCTTCTCATATATTACCAGGTATCATTTTCTTGGTCTTTCATTAGTGTTAGTTTTCCATTTTTCCAAAGGCTTTGTTTGATTTGAGTAACCTCTTGAATCTTACCATTTACCCATACTGATTCATTTCCTAGTCCTTGTAAACTGAAAAGCATATGTATGTGTCTGAGACAATTACTGTTTTTATTAATAGCACTCAGGTCAGTTCTGAAGAATGACAACTCTCTCTGTTACAGTGTATACATCTAAAGAACTTAAAAAAAACCTTGCAAGTTATTTACTGTTTCAAACTAGTGTATGTAATTTCTTAATGCCAAAACAGGCAGCATCAGGTGACTGCTTAATATAACATTACACCAGTATATAAAAAAAATCCTTTTACACCAAACATTTTGTGACTGTGAGCTGCAGCTGCAACATGATTTGTCAAACCAGCATCAGTCGATGCATCTTCCCTTATAAAATGAGGAAGACAAGAAAAAAAAACATGTTCATGTACGAGGTCAACTTATTTGCATTTTATTTTGATGTTCTTTTTCCTATCTGGAAATCTGTTACAGTTCAGCTACACAGACCCAATACAAACTAATCATGAATTCTTGCCACTTTTCCACTCTGGCCACCAGATGAGTTTGGGAGGTGAAAACCATATATGACAGGTGTATCTGGCAGTCTGAGTTGCAAAGGTGATTTTACAAAAAGAAATAACTATTTTACACAGTGACAGAAAATGATTCAGTTAGAATAGCTATCAAAAATGGTAAATGAACACATTGTCAAGGTTGGCAACTAAAAATTTGACTTATTTTAAACATGCTTCTTAATTTATGTGCCCAAACAATAAATACAACAAGCACTGATGCCCATAAAATGGTATGTTTGCAAGCCAAATATGTACATGGTTGAATTCACTTTTCAGACAAATTACATTGTTGCATGATCAAATAATACCGCAAAGCAAGAGTGTAATCCCCACTTGTGTATAAAAACATTTGTGTCCTTTTAACAAAATAAGTATTCTGGAATTGTTTTGTAATAATACAGTCTCAGTGAACAGGCTTCATGTTAATACTTTCTATTCTATTTCTATTTCTATTCTATTGTATTCTATTTCTATTTCTAAAAGAAAATGTTAATGTTCTGAGTAGAAATTTCTAGACATTAACTGGACTTGGTGTGGGTTTTTCCCCCCCTCCCCCCAACAGGTGGAGGTAAAGCCATATGTGTTGGATGACCAGATGTGTGATGAATGCCAGGGCGCACGATGTGGTGGAAAGTTTGCTCCTTTCTTCTGTGCCAATGTCACTTGCCTGCAGTATTACTGTGAGTTTTGCTGGGCAAACATCCACTCCCGTGCAGGACGTGAATTCCATAAGCCATTGGTAAAAGAGGGGGCTGACCGCCCACGTCAGATCCACTTCCGCTGGAACTAAGCATGGTGAACCAGCATCTACATAAGGAAAGAAGGGTGCATGTGGCTTACTGTGTTTGAAGATACCGACATGCAGAAGAAATAAGTGCATTCTTCTGCTTTTCACCCCAGCTCTCAATACATGCATCTTTATCAGCAGCCAAAACACTACAAGCCTCTTGTTTTTCACCAAAACCCTACATCTCAGGCTTACTAATTTTTGTGATATTTTCATGTTAAAAATAAAATGTTTTTTTGTATTTTCTCCAAGTTATTTTTATATGTAAAGTTAAAACTAGATATGAGAATGTTTTTTCGTAGGGGCACACAGTCTGCTGCTATATTTAGTGGGTGAA
>JAGPOW010001338.1:26474376-26499460 GCA_030014935.1 Caiman crocodilus
TCAGGTTTTGCATATGCTGTATTTGAAAAAAATAGGCTGTAATTAAGCTAGGGCTGTGTGAAACAGCACCATTCTGTTTCAATGGGACAGTGTTTTGTTTCAAGTTTTGTTTCATTTTGAAAACGCTGTTCCATTTCATTTAGTCGAAACTGTCACTTTTGACATTTCGCCCATAGGCTATAATGGGGAAGCTCAAAACTGCCTGTAACTCTGTCATTTCTTGCCTGATTCAGATGAAACTTGCAGGGATGGTAGTCCCTGCTGAGGCCATAAAGCCTTCCAGTTTCAAGGAGATAGATTCATAGATCCATAAGGTACAGTAGGCCTAGCTTTGATAATGAGTCTCTTTTAATGAAAAAGTTAAATCAATGATACCATGTACCAGTTATAGGACTTCTGCAACTATCATTCCTGATTTGTCTGTGGACTTGAGAGACTGACACACTTTACCAACATAGGGATTGACCCTTATATTTCATAATTAAATGTTATCTGCTATAACCACCAAAACACATCTGTATATTAACCAAAGTTTATATTTTTTCTGTGTATCACTTATATGCAGATTATTCTTACAAAGCCTAGATCCCATTTAACTCTTACCTAAAATCTCAAAACAAGGCTTAAGTGACACGTAACTAATACATGGACCCTGTGCATGTAGTTGAATATCAACTTGTAAAATGAGTGTCACATTAACCTAGATATATATGACTTATCTGTTTCACGTTAGAACACAGTGCTCCAAAATTTTTGATTAAAGCAGAGGCATGAAAAATAACTACAGCTGGGAACCAACTATAGTAACTTCGTATTGGATCCAGATACCCCAATGAATCACACAAATAGTACTTACCTAAAGTGTCACTGCCCTGTAGGAAAGTAGGGTCTTTTAAAGACGAATTCAAGTCGGTTCTCTTTGCATTGTAGTAATACGCCAGACAATCTACTCACTATACAAAATCTTGACAGAATCATTAGTATACGTAGAGACCAACTATCTAAGGAAACATGCTTAGAATGTATAAGTTATTACTTAAAAAGGGTTTGAAAAGTAGTTAGTCCAATGAGAAACCTACCATCATTAAGACAAATACATTTGTGTAAGTCTGGAAACTCGGTAATAAGATTCCATAAACAACTCTACTCCTATGTCCTGCTACATTTGCTCCTACCATACATAATGTAAAATTACCTCTGTGAATATATAACAATTATATTCCTGACATGTCATTAGTTTCTGTCCTCAGTGTGCAGTATGGCATATCACTGTTAAATTTGCTTTGGAAAACTAAAGACTATGAAAGACTCACCCAAATATATTCAGTAGCATGGTAAATAGTCTGCCACTATTATTTGACTTGTGGATGGATTTAGGGTGCAGATCTGGTTGCACTGTTTATGGAAGTTTAGTTCTGATTTGATCATGAGGAAATATAAATGAATTAGTTTAGTGTTCTTTGTACTCTCAGCAGTGGATAAATAGAGATGTGCATAATTCAGACACTGATGGTTTTTTTCCTTGGTGTCGTCATATGTTGAAATGGTAGATAGGGATGAGTATCTGGAAACTATATTGAAGACAAAATGTAAAAATTATTGTGGTCTCTCAACTATTCTGATAGTTTTATAAATGTGCTTGGATGTATTTACCAATGCCTTTGACTATTTTGAATAATGCATTTCTGACTATAACATTTAGTGTTGATTAAATCTTTCACATTATGCCAGAAGACATGTTCTGTCCACCAGCTTAAAACAGGGACGTAAAAGTTCATCAGCAGTTGAATAGCCCTTCCTAGGCCTGATATGCAACAAGGCCAGAGTCCAAGAGACCTCATTTAACTTCCACAGGCTTAGTGGAAGGAAAAAAGGTATTACAGCTTGCTTTTAGAAAGATAAACTGTCTAGCAAAACAACAGGAAGTACACTATTAGAACAAGCAAGCTGGTATGAATGAAGAGGAAAGGCCTGGACCTCCCAAATTGCAAGGACTCAAACTCAGATGTTCAGAAATGGGAAAGACACTGGTGGGAAAGATTTACAAAGAAGTATTTGTTGTTTGTGAATAAATCCAGACATCTCTTGTGCTGCCCCAAAGGAAAGCTTGTGCCTAAGTAGTTTTTTTACAAAGTCTTTTTAACCATCATATGGTTCTTGAAGAGTTAGACTATGCACCAGAGTGTCCCTGTGAGTGGTGCTCTGGAGAGTGCTTATAAACTACTGGGGAGACTTGGGTCGTATTTGAAGTGTTAGATGTTGACCTGACAATGAACTTGAGGCTAAGGGAAGATGAGCTGTAGAGTCCCAAGGAGGGGCATCAGACATGGAGGCTGTACACTGGGGGTCTGCCAGAGGGACCACACTTCAGAGACGCTTTCTGGACACACATCAGCAAAAAAGACCTAAAGGTTAAGTTCAACACAGTAGGACAGTGACTGTCAATAAAGAGTGAGTCAGCCAGACCTGTAGCAATTCCCTGACTATAGTAGTAAGAGGCTTGAAAGGGCATTTCTGTGCTTTTATTTAATACCTAAATGGAATGGTTTTAATGCATATATCTGATGGGGGCTCATGGTTAGAGTTGCATGTCTATTGATACTTTTTAACAGATTGTTGTTTGCCCTGAGCAAGTTCCAGTTAAACTGACAAGATGACATTTTAGGTTTGTCCAGTCGAGTCCGCACATGTCTTGTAGCATCTCAAACCCTTTGAAATGCTACAAGAGGCATGTGCGGGAACAAAAGAAGATTTCCCATGCTGCAAATACCCCAAGGGAAAAAAACAGGTCAAGGTATGGTCCTGGACCAGGCCCTGAGGCAACCAGAGGCTCAGTCCTCCATAGAGATGCTCTGGTAGCCTGCCAGAGCATCTTTGTGGTTGGCCCTTTCCCCAGTCCCGAAGTACACTGCATGCCTGTATGGGGCAGGCAGTGATACAAGCTGCAGGGACCTGGACCTGGCTTCTGCCAGGTAAGTAGAAGGGTAGAGACCTAGAGGAGGGGGGAGAAGACCTTGAGGGTGGCCCTGCCTGGCTGGGGGAATGACTTCCCCACCCCCAAGTCATTCCCCCAACTCTGCTTGCACTCCAAGCCCCTCCCCCCCCACACACACACACACACACTCACTGGCAGTAGCAGAGGAGCAAGAGGCTGGAGGAGAGCAGGGGAATATCTCCAGCTCATTTCCAGGGGCTTGTCTCCAGCCCTCTGCTTGCCTCCAGCCTTGTCTCAAGTAGAATGAGCAGGAGCCCCAGGAGACATGCTGGAGACATTCCTCTGCTGCCTCCAGCCTCCTGCTCAGGGGTGGTGTGTAGGGGGTCCATGTGGGTGCGTGTGCACCCGTTGCGCATGGCGATGCACCCCCTGCAAAAAGGCACTGCCAACACTGTCAGCAGCGTCTGCGAGCACTCACCACCCTGGCAGTGTCTGTAGGTGATCTATGATCACCCCTGGCCATGTCTGCGGGTGATCACCGACCCCCCACTGACAGTGCTGATGGCATCTGTGAGCACTCCCCACTCACCACCACCAGGCTCCCATCGCCATACTTCCGCTGCTGCAAGCATAGCCGTCCTGCCCCCCGCCCCCCGGCTGCTAGGGGCATGGGCTGTTCATGCTCCTGCTCATTCTCCAGCCTCCTTGTTCCCCTGCTCATCTCCAGCCTCCTGAGGCTGGCCCCAAGCTCTAGCTCCCCCTGGCTGCAGATCTGGGAGGAGCCAGACAACATTATTTTGCCCCAAGTGGTACAATTTTCTCCACAACATAGTGCATGTCGGGGCATGTCTGCTGAGGCAACAAGCCCTGGCTCAAATTTGCACTGCTTCTATTTCAGCAGCTGCAAACGCACGTCCTTGCATGTGTGGACACGCTCTGTCTGTCTGTCTGTCTTTGGATAGATCTTAAAGTCTAAAATTCAGAAAACAATAAATTTTATACTTCAGAAGTCTCCAAGGACAATCCCAGGGGTGCAATGTCAACATTCCTAGTGGTCATTTCTATGGGTTGCCCTTCCTGGACAAATCTAAAGAAGGTTAGTTATTAAAAAAATGGAGGTATATTAATAGGAATATTCCCTATGAACCTTCCCTTAATGGATCAGATGTCTAGATAGGGTAAACTAATGTAGCTTCAGTGGAAGTCTACAACAGGGACAAACTCACCCACCACATGCATGTTGCTTCTCTCCCTGCTTGAGCACATGAATTCATTAAAGGTTAATTTTTTGTCATGCCCTCATTCTCTTTCCAGTGCTTTTTCCTAACGCCACAGGATGATGCAATGTGATATCACCTCAAGGCACTGAGCCTTGTTATAAGAGCCCCTAAAATTGATGACACTTTCTTCCCGTTTGAATCTATTGTATCCACCAGTGAAAGGAAGCCTCCTATTCCATTCATTGAGGATTTCCTTTACCCACCATGGATGTAATACACCTCTGATTCATGCTCTGCTTGAAACCAAAAAACCCATCAATTCTGACCCATCTGTTCAAAAAAGATATTAAATATCACTGCTGGGAACAACAAAAAGGAAATATTTTTGTACAGGAAGGAGTATTTTTCTATATCCAGCAGATAGCCTGACTTGTAAATGAAATCAAAGCTAATGGTAAATCCATTTGTTGAATAAAATTATGAAAAGAAAAGTCAATAGCCTCTTTTCACTGTGTGCTTGTAAACGTTTGTGACAGATTATGTCCATATAATGCTGTTTGTTCAAGATGTCAGTGAAACCATTTGAATAAATGTGACATTTTCCTTTAATACTTGACATTCATTAAAATAAATCATGTAAAAACAACAATGGAATATAAAGCAAGCACAGCAGTGGGACTTCTCCTTCTTAAGATTTCGACAGTATTTTCCTTACCTTACAAGAGGGAAGTACTGGGGAGTGAGACAACATACCTCCTTTAACTTTTTCAACCTTCGGGTGCATCTACACATGCAGTTCACTGTGCAGTAGACTAATTTGCTGCAGTATAAATTTTCACAGTTTACAAGTGTGATGCTATTAGACTGCAGCAAACTAGTTTTTGCTGCCATAAGACAGTAGTATCTTACAGTGGTGAAAATAATTGCTCCTGAATGCATGTGTAAATGCTGACCCAGGCATACGTTGGGCTTGGGCCCTGGCTGCCTAGCAACAGCAGTTTGCATGCTGGGGCACTTTTGTGCCCCAGCCAGCCCCTCTGCCACCTCCTGAAGTCTGGGACTGGCCCCTTGGGCCCCTGCCAGCTCAGAGCTACTCCATCCTGGCTCAAACTGCTGCAGTCTCAGGTGCAGCACCTGCATGTGTGCCCTGGACTGCAGCAATTTGAGCATCTACACATGCCATTAAAGCACCATGATAAATTCCAGCACAATTGGCAAGCTACAGCAGTGATTCTCAACTGTGTTGAGCCAATAGCCCATCTTAACCACTTCAAAGTGACCCAAGACACACTAGAGGTATGTATATAAAGTAGGCCAGCGTTATGCCTAACACTGCCCCCAGTCCTACTTCCAGTCCCGCACATAACTGAATAATCCAAATTCAGGCACCGTACTCACCACCTCCCATCCTGCTCGCAGCTACCTCCTTCTAACCCTATGGCCAGGCCTACAGCTCATGTCTGTAATGGTCCTTATTGTCAGGCATACCACAGAAGCACTTGAGCTGGCCCCTGAACTGGTTGACACCTGCCCCACAAACGGTTCTCATGGTGAGAGGCAGCATCATGTGCAGTGCCTTGGCAAAACTCTGGGAGTATATAGGACTGTCAGCTGACTGCCCAGACTCCCTCACATCCACTCCCCATAACCCACCTGATGAGAACCAGTGGGCTAGAGGACACCACTGGAAAGACTAACAAACCTTTGAACTGTCCTACTGGGCATTGCTGGTTCTGATCACCAGCCCAGCAGCATTTACAAAATAATGTGCTCTGCAGTTTATTCTTAATAAACTCATTTACTCTCAGGAAGGTTTGAATCACTATGATTTAATTTACTTTTCTATAATAACCTCTGCTTCACATTGTTTCCTTAATAAAAAGCACTAGGTTTGGAGACTGCAGACCATGATCTTCACTTGAGGACCCTTCCTGCAAATTGAAAAGGCAGGAAGCAACAAGCCAGCAGAGTGATTGTGAAATGATCTCATTAATCTGGGAGCCATCACATTCAGAAATGCAAACCAGTGGGCTTTAAATGCCTGCTTAGTTTTCCTTTGTAAAGCCTTCATTTAGGGTACTTAGTGGCAAAGATTAGGTTTAGGGTTTTTTGTAATAACATACCTCCTCATCATTAACTCCCACTATTAATTCCCCTAAAGATTTCAATGACCTTTGCAAAATAAAATCAAATGGGATTGACTCATTTGCTTTAGAAGATGCTAATCAATATCTATTTTGTTAGCCAATATGGTTATGTCTGCTGTTATTGTGATTTATTTCACTCACGTTGACCAAAAGTGGTTGAATGGGTGATAAGAGTACTAAAAATGGCAAGGGTTAATAAATTCAGATGAGGTTGTCATCTTATTACCAGAGAGCAGTAAGTGAAGCACAGCCATTTAATTAACCAAGTCGCAATGAATTTCATGCAACACACAGTTAACACTCCATCTATTAAAACTGGAGCAGATGGTAGTGAGTAGTTTTGTCTGCCATAAATAGGATACCAATTTAAATTATTTGCTGGATGGGGTTTTATAGGACAAAATTATCTACAAATTAAGTGGTAGGATACTTCATTATCTAAGACTTTTTTAATGTATGTAATGTTCTTGCCCCAATGGTTTTAAAATCCAATACTTTCAAGAAGTCTTAGACAGCTAGAAAAACAAGCCAAATTGTGAGGCTTCAGTGCTGGGCTGGTAGAACATAATGCCTTCCAGGTGGGGCATTTATTTCCTATCCTGAGCTCAGTGGTGGGGAGTTACCTTAGATCCAGAAGCATGAGAACTGATATCCATTATAAGTTTTTATTTTCACTCATCTCTCTGTGGAGATTTTTCCTGGTCACATAAATGTCTAATCCTAGTTGAATATTACACAATTGCATCTCTCATATATAGACAGTTTCTCCATTGCTCTTGATAAATATTTGTGATAGGTATTATCAAATTTAATATTTTCCCTTCCATTTCACAGTGTGTTGAAGAAAATTAAGTTACTACGTGATCGTACAAGAGATTTGCATGCTAGTAATTTGTGCGGCCTGTTACAGATTACCTGTATATACATTGCCATATGGTCTATAATAGAAAATAAGCACTGTTTCTGAACTCTGTAGTTAATGCACTTCTTTTGTGGGTTGTTTTTTTTTAGTAACTTGGAAGAGGTCATTCTTGAGTTCCTTGCATTCCATATAAAATGACTGAATAATGAAAAAATTAGCTTTCAAATCAGTAAAAATAGTGGTAAATGTTGCCATCTTTATATTGTAAAGTAAGAGCGAACTATGCACTTAAAAACCACAGATATAGGACAAAGTTTCATGTGTGGGAATGTATCAATTCTTAGATTAACTTTATACCTGAAGTTGCTGTCTTTACATACAATTGAATACTCTTTATATCCAATTCATTGTAAGAATTATAGGGAGAAGCAAAGAAACTTCACATCACTTTTCGGCTCCAAATTGCGCATGAATTTCATTTGACAGCTAAAAGCACTTATTTGCAATGGGAATACAATCATAAGTGGGGAGCAAAAAAACAACCACCTGAGTCTGTAAAGCTGATAGGTCACTGATCTTGAGAAAACACACTGCTTCCTCCAAGATTTGACAGAAAAAAGAAATGGGCTCTAAAAAACAAAAGAAAACCAATCTGAAGGACCCATTCAGTTCTGGGTTCCCTTCCTTCTTTTTAAAATGAGTCCAGGCGGTAATGTCTGCCTTTTGTAACCAAGGTTCATTAAGCTCATAAATAGATAGAGAGTATGCATTCATTTTTTTGAATAACTCTCTGAGACTCCTTTATTTAAATGACTTTTTGAGTTTTTCTCCATAGAGAGACACGAGGAAAGGGTGCCCCTTGTCACCTCTACTGATTGCTATGTCCATTGAAAGGCTTGCAATAGCTAGCAGAGTGTCTCAAGAGATTTGGAGCATCGCAATCCCTGACAAAGGACATGAATTGCTCTTTTCACAGATGACGTCTTGCTTTATATCAGTAAAACACAACACTTTAAAGAGGTCTTTTTAGAATGCTACCATACTATATCCAGTTTTGATGTAAATTTGACTACATCAGAGGTACAACACCTTAGGCAATCTTTCTCTTTCATTTTCGATGCCAAAGGCTCTCCAAGGGATTCAAATACTTCATGGTACAAACCTCATCAATTTAAGTAAACCACTAACACTAAATCTATAGTCCTTTTTACATCCTTCATGTTATATAGATGGCAGAAAAGGCATAATTTGCCATTATTTTTTGGTTGAAATTAACACTAATTTTTATAGTATTTATAATTTTGTCTGACATGCAAAGAGCTCAAGAATTGCCTTTTTCTAAAGGTTCTAAAGACCAACAACAAAAACCAAAGGAAGTAAATGACCTCCTCCCCCCCCCCCCATGGAAACTCTGTAAGTGGATAGCTTGATTCTGATCTCTTCAGAACTGGGTCCAATCTGGCCCCTGGCACCTTGTTAGAGAGCTCATGGGGCTCTCCACAAGTGTGAAAATTTGGTGATTGGGGAACAGTGGCATCGCTGCCCTGCTGACAAATTTTAAAACTCATGGGGAGCCCTGCAGGATGAAAACCATGTCCGTGAAGGCTGGATCAGGTGCACAGGGTCATGTAGAGGCAACACAAGACCCAAACCAGGTGTCCAGGTGTGGGCAAAGGCAGCACAGAGCCCAAACCAGCTCATGGACCTGCTCCATGCCACTCATCTGATCCACAGGGCCAAAAAATTAGTCACCATTAGTTTACAGCAACTCAAAGCACTCAAACTCACTGGAAAAATATCGAAGCAGGCAATTGTTGTTATTTTTTCCCTAATAATGCAAGTCCTTTCTGCTTTCTTGGGATATCAGACAGTGCTAAGGACCATGGTGAAACATGGAAAAAGATAATCAAATGACTTCGGTAAAATGCCCAACATTTCACTAACTTTCATTCATTTAAATTAAAATTCATTTGGGCTTTTGAGATAAGGCAGCAAGAATTTTAAAAGACAATCACCATCTTTTAAAATATGAGAGTTTTTCCAGATTGTGATACTAGTGAAATATAGACCAGCTCAAAAGTAAATGTAATCTATTTCTTGAGATTTGTGTGCATGTATTGTGACATAGACACAGACATGCCTATATTCACACACCTATAAATTAATCCCCTCCTAGAAATCATTATTAAAGCACAAACCCCACAGTTGATGAGGAGTTGATTAGAAAAAATAAACAGAAGCCTAACACAAAACTATTATCTCTGTTGCACTGAAAAATATTGTCCAATCCCTTTGCTGGGAAACATGTGCAGAAGCTTATATTCAGCAGGTCTAAATTATAATTGCCTGCATAGGGCTATCATAATATGTACCAGCTGAGGATTAAACACCATATCTTAAAATATATAACTAACAGGGTGTTTATGAGAGAAATTCTGGGGAAAGGCCCGTGGGGCAGCAGTGATCACCCCCCACCAGGCAGGAACTTTGAGTCCAGAGTTTTTCTCATTTTGTTTTTCTTAAAGGGCTGGAGCTGGCCTGGGCAGGGCACCCCTGGGAGGGGGGGAGTGAAGGAGTGGTTGGGGGGGCTCGTGCAGAGCCACCCGTGCAGCGTGGGGCAGTGGGGGCTGTCAGAGCAGAACAGTTAGAGATGCCTTGGCACAGCTGTGTTAAGCACATTGCAAGCATGGGTGCAGGGATTTCCCTTGTAACGCAGGAAAAAAGTCTTGGTGCAAGATCAGAGCCTGTCAAAACCTTGCAGCTGCACCATCAAGTGCATGCTCACGATTGGCTCGCCATGCAGCGTGGGGCAGTACGGGCTGTCAGAGCAGAACAGTTAAAGAGATGCCTCGGCACAGCTGTGTTAAGCACATTGCAAGCATGGGTGCAGGGATTTCCCTTGTAACGCAGGAAAAACGTCTCGGTAAAAGATCAGAGCCTGCCAAAACCTTGCAGCTGCACCATCGAGTGCATGCTCATGATTGGCTCACCATAAATTATGCACATGTGTCGGTCGGAAATTGGCTCGCTGACCACATAAAAAGCTTGGGTGGTACCTGCCCAAATTAGAGGAGCGCTCGGATGCACGTGAGGAGAGATCCCCACGTGCATTTCCAAGCCACAAAGAGGCCTGATCAACCGATGACAACTCCCTGCTGGAATCATCCGATGCCCCATACCCTGCGTGAGTGTGAGCATCAGTGTGCCTGTTTCCTGTTTTGTCTGTAACTCCACGAAACGTGTCTACAGTGTATACAGACTGTAAGTAAAGTTCTTTTTTATGAACTGCATGAACAAAAAACTCACTTTTTTGTGAGCTGCACGAACCTTTATATGTCCAGAGTGGCCAATAACGGACTGCTAGTTAGGAATAACTAATGAGGCAGAACGTGACCAAATTTGGGGTAATGGCTCCATGCGGTCTGTTGTGACTTGGATACTCAACTGATTTGGTTATGACATGCCACCTTGGCCATGGCACAATAGACCAAGAACTTTAGGTTAAAGGCAATTTTCGTCCAGGAACTGTTACAAGGTTTAGAATAACACGCGGATATATATACACAAAAGTGGACAGTTTAACAAGTTACTTTTTTAACAAACTATAAAATACAATGATTTATATACACAATAATGATTATTATGATCAACAGCAAACACAAGGTAACTAAAGACGTTGACAATTGAATTAACTTAGAAGCAGCAAAATGTTATCCTTAATTTTATGTAATCTTTTCTCTAATTCGATTTTTCAAGGTAACTGGGAGCAGGGTATTACATTAATGCCCCCTATATGCAGGGTTCCTATAATGGTCTGATATATAAACACACACTCACACATATACACACGCATATATACACATATATACATATATACACACGAAGACATATTTGTTTAGTGGAGTAACCCCATTATGCTCTCATTATAAGAAAATTTAATTATACTTGATTTAAATCGCAGCTCTTAGAATACTGATTTTTTTGTGCCTTCATTACCAATTTAACCATAATTATTATTAAGCGGCTTTTTATTTTTTCCACTCAACACATCATGGCTTGGCTTCGCTGTGTAAAGTTTTGAACAGTCTTTAAAACAAAACAAAACAAGTAAGTACAAGACAATTTTATAAACCAAGGATGTGAACACGGGGTCATTAACAGAAAAGGGGGAACTGTAAGGCACATGGTGAGGTCATCTGTTGATGAGCCGTTAATTATGGCTTTGGCCCAGAGCGATAGAAGGTTCAGGACCGAGTTGGAGGTTTTAAAGTCAGCTCTGTTCACCACGGAACCTGTCAGTAACAGCAGGAATAAGGCGACAACTCTGCTCGAGACATACAAGTAGCCGGCCATCGCTGCTTTGACTTGGATGTGCCATGGTTTAGTGCTCAGTGGTTCTTGTGATAGGGCAGTCACAGATTACTACTTTGTCACCAGCGAGCCTGCAAGGGGACAAACAAATGAACAAATAAACAAACAAATGGAAAGAGGAAACTAGGAGAACAATACAGCAGTGAGCTAGTTGGTTGCAATGAGCCAGGGTTGGTAATCAGTCATCGTTTCTTCTTATACATCAAAACTGAAGCCCAGTTCATTTGCCAGTTCTGTTGGCCCTCATCCCCCAGAATGCGCAATTGTCGCTTTGTAAGCCCAGAGCAGTGTAGGAGGAACCTGAACATGGCTCTCTCCTCTGGCGTTCGTTGCGGCAATGGTTGTGATTCTCAAGGGGCATCGGACTCATAACACCTCGGTCTTTGGGCTTCGATGGGGTACGCCAAGGGTCAGTGTTCCACGTTACTGGAGACTCTCACGGACGACTTCATAAGGGCTTGCAACCATGGGAGGTGGCTCAGGATGTTTCCCGCCTGCTGCCAGGTTATCCGGTTGAGGAGGAGTCAAAGCATTGTGGCGTTGTTTCCTCCATAGACTTCTATGCAGGCTTCTACACTGTCAAGGGTTGCAGGAACAGTCCCAGGGTTCCATAGATGATGGTGATGCCACCCTCCTTTGCACTGAGCCCATGTCAGTCCCAAATGGTGTACGCTGGGGTTCCAAGAGGCATATGATACCCCTATTATGGCCAGGAATTGTTCCACGCTGACCTTTGCTGGGTGGCTGTCATGCCACGCGCGGGATTTGTAGCTAACTTGGCCTGCAATAAGCACTGGGAGTGGGTTGGGTAACGCAGCGAGCGTTACTTGCTACCACTTCTAGGTCGCTGGTGTGCCCTCCACTCCACAAGGCTTGGCGGGTTAGGAAGTCAGCCACTTCCAGGTCCAGCAAATCTGACCCAAAATCCACTACCAAGCATCCTAACCACATAGCCAGGGTCTCTTCAGGCTTCAGTTTTGATTCTTTATACAATTCTTGCATTTCCCCCTGCGTGCGGGTGTGGCATGTAGTGGTGATGCGGGTCGCACCCGGCGTGTCTGTAACTTGCTTGACTAATGCTATCGGGTGGACCGCAGCTGGGAGGAGCGTAGGCTCATCAGATGGGAGTGTCAAGTATAACTTCTCTCCCTCATAAGGGGGCAGTTCTCCTGCTCATGCTATGGCAGGGGGCGGAGTTTCTTTTGGCGCCACCCCGAGGGGTGGGGCTGAGGACCGCGCGAACGCCCATTTTTCCCCAAGACTTTTCGCGTGCTCTTCTTTTTCCCCAGCGCCATCTTGGAATGGCGGCAGCTCGGGGGTTCTCTGATGGTTCAGAGCTTTTCTTTACTGCTGCTTCCTTAGCCGTCTGGGCGGCTGTGAGCAGTTGAACCTCTAAATTTGTGTTTTCCCGCAGCAAGGTTGTAATAGTGCGGAACATAATGTTCAACATTTTCCCCTTGTCCCACTTCGGGCCCATCCACCGCGCCGCGACACAGTCCTCCGACTCCAACTTTTCCCGGAGATCCGAAAGTAGCTCGTGCCCCCTTGACTTGGGCACTAGGGTTGGGGGATTGAACCGGTCAACCGGTGTTGGTTCTCCGCCCTCTCTCACACACCTTATACAATGGGCATACTCTTGAGCAAGAGTTGGGTCTGCTACGCCCGTCGGTTTTACTCCAGCAAGGGACACGGTGCCTACTTCATCTCGGGGTCTGAATCAGATCCTCTCATTGCTCATCATGCACCCAAACGCCCTGAGGTGAAGGTGTGCCTCCCATTCATTCAAAACTTCTTCTTCCCCTTTTAGCGAAAGGTAGCCACTGATAAGCCTTTTGTTCGACCTGCCCACTTGGTGGTATGCAATGTGGGCCCATAGCTCATTCGAATCAGCCACAGGGCACCTTCCAGTGCACCAGGGGCAACACTCAATTAGACTCTTCTCCACCGCCGTGCCCTTAGATCCTGTTCATGACGCCATGTCTCGGGTGGCCGGAGCTGACCAGAGGATCACTAATTTAATCAGACATCAGGCATGCCAGCGATTAATTGCGAGACAGCTTATTAGTTTTAAAAGATTATTTTACTTACGCCGCATGGAATGGCAGCGCAGGCCTTGAGGTAACTTGCTTGCATTGTCACGGATAGCAAAACAAGTTACGAGTTAATGAGTTTATGAATGAAAAGGAACCTGCAGGATAACGGGGGTACGTCAAGAAGACCCAGTGACGGGGAGATATTGGTGGGTGATCAGTCCACCAAGTTTCCTCGGTCACGCTTCAGAGTTCTCCGTAGTTACTCTGCCGTGTGCTCGGAGGTCTCTGACTTGGGCAGAAGCTGCATGAACCTTTATATGTCCGGAATGGCTAGTAATGGACTGCTAGGTAAGAATAACTAATGAGGCGGAACATGACCAAATTTGGGGTAATGGCTCCATGCAGTCTGTTGTGACATGGACAATCAACTGATTTGGTTATGACACCAGGAAGAGCCCCTGAAGAGTTCTATCTGTGGGGAGCTGCAGATGGCTTCAGCAGTTAGGCTCTTGGTATGCAGCATGGCATCTGGACCCTGGGATCTATGTGAGGTGACTCAGGTCTACGCCCTTTGGCCAGAGACACAATGCAGAGGCCGGTGCATGGAGCAAGATCCTTGGAGTCGTTTGGGTGGCTCAGGTCCCCAGTCTCCGCACGAGGCTGGGAGCTTAGTGCAGGAGGCGCTGCATGGAGGGTGAGAGACCCTGGGAGCCGCTTGAGGTGGCTCAGGTCTACAGCTGCTGACACAAGGCAGCAGCTCAGTGCAGACAACACTAAAGAGAAAGAAGGTCTGGGAGCAGATTGAGTCCCAGTGCCGCACAAAGCTGTCCGGGCCTTCAACCCCTAGCACAAGGCAAAGTGCCTGCTACACAAACCAGTGCATATGGCCCTAAGCCAGGCCAGCAGCAGCAGAGTCAGGAGGCAGAAAAGTCCAGTAGGAAACAGAGCTCAACCTGGAGAGTGGGAGGCAACCTTCCAGGACTGTGGAGTAGTAAATTACCCTGGAGAGAGGGTTCCTACAGAGGAGGGACCCCCAGGGCTGCTAAGGGGCACCTTGTGGGCTGCTCCTGGGCGATAACTGGGGGGGGGAGGGCCTAGAGGTCTCTGGGGTCTCCCTCTCCTTTTCTTTCCCCCACTTCCTTTCCTGTAGCAGTACCTTGGGAGTGGGGGCCCTGCTCTGGAGGGCACCCAGGTAGTCTAAGTATTGCCAGTTATATTTGTAGACTGTGCCTTATTGTTTATGTGAATAAGTTGAAGTAATAGTTTGTATATTAAGAGTGTTATAAGGTTGCCTGACCAATATCCTTTGTTCTGGATTCTATCATTCATCTGTATTTTTTTAATAATAATTGGGAAGGTCTAATATGGTATAGGGTTTATTGTTCTGTAAATGTGTGTGCATCCTTACCCTTTAATGGTTTTATTGTAATAATAAATTTGTATATAGTTAAGTAATTGATTAACTGGACCTAACTCTATAGGGGATGGAGGTGGCTGCTGGGCTGTTGTGTCCCTTCACAGCACACTGCCCTGCCAATAATTCCCTCAACTGGAGAGGGGACTACAAACCCGTGTACAGCTGGGCTACATAACTTAGGCTCCTCAGAAAGTTCACTACCTTGTCTTCCTATCTCCTACCCACCTCGCCTCTCACAGCACTGCCTTCTCCCCTTTCCTTACCCTTTGTAGTCTAATTAATGTTTTCTATTTAGAAGAAAGGGCCAGGTTTACTTTCTAGGAGTTCCATCACTAACAACATCACAGCTCTACTTCAAGCAGTTCCTTCATCACATCTGATGAATTAAAGTCTGTAAGTTAAAAAAACTACTGTGCTTTCTGCCTGACTTTAGGCTAAGATGGCTAACTACCTCTCGCAGGATGAAGAAAGAACAGGGCCAGATGAGATGGAGCAAGGGAGGCTTTATCTAGGAGTAGCTTGCACCTGTGGTAGTAACCTAGGTGAGACCTTGTATACCACTGATTCCTTCTTAGACACAGAAGATGAAAGAGGCTCCATCCAGCAGCATCTCCTTTTGGTGGTGGGGACTCGGTTGGAGTCCTTCATGCCGATAATTCTCTAAAAGAGTTGCAGCCCTACAGAGGCTGATTTGAAATAAGACTTCTCTAAAAAGCTGTGATACTTTAAGCAGCGAAGCTGCAGTCAGTGAAAGCAGAAGTGAAGATGCTTAGTCTCTGTTCAAACTCAGAGCAGCAGACAGGCTAACTACAGCTGGCCCCAGTTACTGGAGCACGACTGCTGTCAGCTGTCTAATTACCTGCAGTCGGTCGCCGTTACCTGCCAGGGTGAGGTTGCCTGCATATAAGGGTGGTGTGCTCGGTAGGCACAGCTTACTCAACAGGTTACTTGTGTGTTTCTGTACTTCTCACTAGAGTCTGTTGCTAGTTCTGCCCTTGAGCAGATGGGTAGTTAGCTGTGTTAGCCTGAAGTTGGGAAGTAGACAGGATAGATATGCACCTTGTAAACCAGCTAAATAAGATATACAGAGAACACAAGCTTTATAAGCTGCCTTTACCTGAACTCCTGAGTCCTGACCCACTGGATCCTGGTCCCACAGGCTCAACAAGATTCCAGTTTGGTGCCCTACTTCCTGACCTGCTTGTTTGTGACTCTAGTTCACATATTTGCTTTATTCCTTTGCCAGCTCATGACTTGGTTATCAAACCCTGACCACCCATGTCCTACTTCCCTGACAGCTTGAAGTGTTAGGAACAAATTGGGAGTCTAGTTGAAGCAATCTGGCCAGGGCCTCCTTCCTCAGCAGCAGCTCCTTCAGCTGGGATAGGCTGTAGAGCCTCAGAATTGCACAATGTGTCATATGTGACGTCAAGCCTTTTTGGACTTCCCTGAAGTAGTACTATGGAGCTTGAGTACGGTATAATGAAGGGAGGAGGCACTGGCTCCTGACTGCATCAGCCACTCGGCGATGGGAGGAGTGAATCGGGACAATTGCCAAAAAAACGTAAGGGTAACCCTTCCTACTGTTAATTTATTACCCAAGTTTTTAAGTTTGGTAACACTGCTTTACTTTTTTATTAATAAAGTCCTTTTTGGCTAACCCCTTGGACTCTATGCTTATGTCCAAAAAGTATCACTCAGTTTTGTCAGGTTTCTGGGTGGGTACTTGAGGCAGTGTTATGTTATTAATGTGGAACTCCTAGAAAGTAAACCTTTCTTCTGATAAATAGTGCCTGGCAGGACCAACATTTAACATGTTTACATTGTCCTCTAAGATATAAGGGTAGCAACTTTTAAAAGAATGTAATTGTCTTTAAAGAAGGAAGCATAGGGGACTCTAATATTATTTATATAGCTTCCTGCCCTTCAGAGAGAAAAACCCTAAATATTAAGAAACCAGACAAAATCGAGACACAATGATGAAAAATGTAGAGCCCAAAGTAATAGATTCAGATTTGTTTGTTTGAGTTTTTTAATGATCAATAGCAGATGGTGACCACCTCATTGTCTGAGGTCACCAAAGTATTTGAATATATCAAGTAAGCAACATCCTTTAAATCATGGAATGATGCTCCATTTTCTGGTCTACTCCTGTGAATTACAACAGATATAATGAGGAAGATGTCAGCAAGGGTAATTGTATGTGGGCACAGAGATCATTTGGGAATGTTGGGATGAGAAGTTATTACAAACATCACCCTGAAACTTGCAGTTGATAATGCTTTGTGGCCTTTACTGTAAGTAAATGAGTTGCAGGAAGGAAGTGGAATAATCCTAGGTAATAGAGGGGTAAATTATGAGAGAAAATTGCCTGTCATATCTCTAGCTTAATGCACATAGTGAATTTAGGACTTGAAATGTTGCCACTTACATTCCAATAGATAAGTATGTGGCCAAAAGAAGAGCTTATATTGCAAATGTGTGATTTGGCATGTGATCTGGCATGATTACAATTAACAGCAGAAGTTTAGTGCTCTATTGACTTGTGTAAGATCATAGTATTGCATAAGAATGTGCAACCTGAAAATAGGAGTAGACCCAGAACACTGACCGGAGGAACAGGCTTTTGTTACAAACTGCAGCTATAGAGGCACTTATCTTAATGACCTCTTTCCTAAACCGCCTCTGTTTTAAGCCTCTGGCAGTGCGTTTCAAGGCAAGAATCATGTAGGGAGGCTACATAACAGACTATATCAGTCATCCTGGGTTAGAAAAAATGATTAATGACTTTAAGCAAACTATTAGTGCTATTTTCACCTAGTCATTCTAAAAATCTTTCTAAGATCACTGACCACAATAGTGTCTCCTGTTTAGAGTTTCAGATGTTGGTGGGTGTGGAACTATTACATCAGTCATGTAAAGTGTACAGAGACTTCTTTCAAGCAATGTGTCTTTCAACACAAAAGTAAAGTCCAGAATTACATATCTGTTTTAAAAACAGCGTGCAGAGAGTGATTTCCAAGCCAAAGTCTATCTCAGAGCTCTGCTGTACTCTTGGACAAATGAACAAACCCTTCCCTAGCTGGCAATGGTGGCAATTTTCAGAAACTTAGGAGTTTAAAGAAATGATCTGACCTGTAAAAGCACTGAATGGTCAATAGCTTGCATTGGCCCCTGGGCAGGGAAGGTGTTCAGTGTTTCTGAAAATCAGACCATTTAGGTGACTAAATATGAACTTAATAACCTAACTTTAGGTTCCATTGGATAAAATGGCAAATTTATTTGTTCAAAAGGGATCGAAAGGATTTGGATGCCTGGAGATACAGGTAGGTGCCTAGTGAGACTTGAAAGGCTCTTTAGCAGGCTAGGTGCCTACCTGTTATTTGCCTCAATGGTCAATACCACCAGGTACATCTGCATTCTTGGGCACCCAAATACCTTGGCAAATCTGACTATGGATCCCATTAAAACAGCAAAGATACCTAGGTATTGCCATACCTAGCACTCTGCTGTCTATAAGCACCTCTGCCAGGACTTAGGCCCAGGCCCCCATATGATGCATGAGGAGAATATGATGCTTATAGAAGGAATCACAAGCAACCAGCTGTGCAGAGACTCGCTTATGATGGCCAGGAGTGAAATACCTAGGACTGTGGTGCCTAAACAGTGAATTTAATTGCCTAAAAAGGGAGGTAAGCTCCTTTGTACCTGTGAGGATCTGGCCCTTAAGAACACAAACCTTACTTCTAAAAAGATTTAGGTTCCTCAAATGCCTATTTTGGCGAATTTGAAAACAGGACTTTGGCTCCTGAGCCACTTACTTGTTTTAAAAATTATACTTATTTTTTAATATCTTGTCATGGTTTATTGTACCTGTCAACTTCAGTTTAAAAATCTAAAGAAAACTGGATTTTTATTTTTTTTTTTTTGTATCTATAGAGTGAAATTTAAAATAAAGCCTTGTTTAGGTTATAAAGGAAAAATATTTACTATTAGTCTGCAATCATGGAAATAAAAGTAGCAGCCCTATAGTCAAAGCATTCTGTGCATGCATACTAGCAGAGAATCATTTCACGTGTGCTGAGCGTTTTCCAGCAGTGCGTGCTATTACATGCTGGAAGCCATACGGCCTGCAGGGTATTTCAAGCACTTCACGCAGACAACTGGGTTACCTTGCTCTCTCTGCTGCTGATTCCCTGGGTGAGTGAAGATAACAGGATTTATCCACCTTTCCCAGCTCCTTAACTGAAATGTCATAAATAAGTGCCAAGTAGCAGTATTTAACACCACATTTCCTTATCTTTTAATTATGGTAAGTATGTTAGAGTGTTGAGGGTTTTTTTCCTAATCTGGCCTTTTATGACCAGTCACTTTATATGTGATAGAAGACACCAGAGGGGTTTTAAAATTCCTTATAAAAACTTCTGATGTTCACTTCAGTTTAAATTAGTTTCCCTTCAAATTTGTGACAAGAGCTGAGGCCACCAATTAATGTTGCTTGTAATACCTCCCATTGTCATTCGGATGCTACCCCATCTCTCATGGGAGAATATCAATGTACTCTACATTGCCAGTGTACACTGCAGCAAAATTTGTGGGTACGTCTACACCACTAGTCAGCAGTTTCAGTGAGGGCTCCTGTAGCACAAATATAACTTTAATCCAAATAGCAATGTGAAAAGGCCATCCTACACTGACATTTCTAGTTGTACCTGGTAGCACTGCTAACAGCCTGTGCCTGAGGGCAGACTGGACTCTGTCCTGTCTCCCTCCATTGCTAGAGTAAGGAGAGATGTGGGGCTGTCAGATGCACAGTTCCTTCTTCCTGACTGCCAGCCGTGACACTGCTCAAAAGCTGTCTAGTCTGTTTAACCCCTATTTAACAGCAAGCCTACCATTTCCATGAGGTCAATCCCATGGTTTGCACTCTTCTAGGTCCTAGACACCTCATTGAAAGGTGCCTGTTCCACATGGCAGAAGACCAGAGCAGCATCCATGAGTCTAGGAAGAACTCCCAAACCCCTCCCCAAAAAGTGAAATTAGAAAACTACACATGTCCCTGGGAGTCGGCAGGACTGCCAGAGCCAGATGAAGAGGCTAAAACAGTTATATAATCAAGCCAAAGACAACAGTAGAATAATACAGATGGTTGCCAAAAAACTGCCTCTGCTTCCAAGAATTGAATGCAGGTCTCGCGAGCATGCCCTAGAACTAAGCCTGATGGCTAATATGACCCCATTTTTCAGCCAACAGCTGTCATGAAGAGGCTACAAGAGGCTGTCCCAGAAGACTGGGAGCCATCAGTCACCAATCTAGAATCAGTCTCAGAATTGACCCTCGACTTGCACCTCAAGGGCTCCACCCCCACAGATGTCTTCAGGGACTCCCCACAGCACCTCTTGGAGCTAGTCCCTCAGCCTGGTAAGTGAAATCTGGCTGCTTTTTCAATTTTTCTGCTTGAGGGAAGAGGTCTCATTGGGCAGTCCATGCTCCTGAGGATGTGGAAACTGTCTGCTTACAGGGCAAGAGCTCTAGGAGGGGAGACAGCCATGTAGTCATGTATGACCTCTCAACCATATATATGAGCTCTGTGTCATGCTGGTCAGAGACAGACCAGATGCCACACAAGCCATTGCTTAGGCACTAATCCCCACACAGGCATAATATTTTTACAAGCACCTCTTCAGCTGAACTTCTCTATTTGGTGCCCATTCAACTTTTAGAAAAGGTATGAGGATGTAGAAAAAGGTTGTGGGTCACTGACCCTCCCGCATCTCCTTTTCTTCACAATAAATAGGAAGACCTAGAGTCAGGGCTATGCACTAGCAGAGGGAAGACTTCACCTTTGACACTGCACTTGTACATCACCATGTTGGGCAGCTGAGAAGTTGAAAGGATGGGGATGGGGAGCAAGAGGGAGAAAATATGATGGCAGGTACTACTGTTGCTATTCTCTGTCTCTGGTTCTGTTGTTTCTCAGCTGGCGCTTCACATTTTGGTTGTGATTCTGATTAAATTCATTCTAGAGTTTTTTGTTCCACCATGTACATAGTTAATATATTGCTTTTGGCTTTAATCTGTAAATAGCAAACTTATTTTCTCCATTTAAGCACTAGACATTGTCTAACCATTGTTATATTTTGTCTAGGTTTAAGCTATCATGGCCACTTGCATCTTGGTTGGGAAACAAATTGCTAAATTGCTTTTTATTTTCCCCTAGTTGAGCACTTTTGTATAGCTTATTGATTGTTTCCTCTTTTGGCAGGTTTTTTTTTATTTGTTGTGGTCAGCTGCATTTTGGTTTGAGATGTAGTCTCTGCTTTTGATTATTTAGATTATGCACAGTCACTTTCACATTCTCCCTTTTTAAATTTGTGTGTTTCCTTCTTTTTAGTCATGCTCTATTTTGGAAACATTAACTGTTTAAGTTTTACCCCACAAAACTACCAGCTGTCTATGTGCCCTTGCTTTGCCTTTTTGAGACTATGAGAGTCATGGCTTGGAAGAATATGGAGTAAACTAGTGTTCAAGGCCTCACAATTCAACCTCAGTCTCACCACCTTGAGGGTCTGGGCCTGAAAAGGACATAATGAAGCTGAACCTAACAAATGCGTAGGCACAATCCTGACCCACTCAGCTCTGTGAAAGGCCTAAAATAAAGAGCTGGATACATTCAAGGCCTTGCAACAGAGCTAGTGTCTCGTCAAGCCCAATGCCTTATAATCAGATTTCTCTGATTTAAAAAAAAATAAAATCCCCAAATTTCAGATTTAAAAAAAGGAATCTAAAATCTACATTTTTTTATTTAAAAAAAAAATGAAATGCCACATATATTATCACATAAAAATGTAGATTTTAGGTTACTTTATATAAATCTGAAAAAACAGATATGAGTGGAGTTTCATTTTAATCATAGACTTATAGAATCATGGAAAGTTAGGGTTGGAAGGGACCTCAGGAGTTCATCTAGTCCAATCTCCTGCTCAAAGCCGTCCCCAACTAGGTCATCCCAGGCAAAGCTTTGTCTAGCCAGATTTTGAAAACCTCCAAGAATGGGGCTTCTGCCACCTCTCTGGGTAACCCGTTCCAGTGTTTTACTACCCTCCTAGTGAGAACATTCTTCCTAATATCTAACCTAAACTTTCCTTGCTGCAACTTGAAACCATTGCTCCTTGTTTTGTCATCTGCTACCACTGAGAACAGTTTAGCTCCATACTCTTTTGAACCCCCTTTCAGGTAGCTGAAGGCTGCTATTAAGTCCCGCATCAGTCTCCTCTTCTCTAAACTAAATAAGCCCAGTTCACTCAGTCTTTCTTCATAAGCCATACCTCCCAGCCCCCAAACCCTTTTTGTTGCCCTCTGCTAGACTCTCTCAAATTTCTCCACATCCTTTCTGGAGTGGGGGCCCCAAAACTGAACATGGTACCCCAAACATTGCCTCATCAGTGCTGAACAGAAGGAAATAATTACTTCTCTTGGCCTATGGGCAACATTCCTACCAATGCAAGCCAGTAGGCTGTTAGCCTTCTTGGCAAGGGCACACTACCAGCTCATTCAGCTTATTGTCTACTGTAATCCCCAGGTCCTTTCCTGCAGAGCAGCTCCCCAGCCAGTCAGCCCCCAGCCTGAACTGGTGCATGTGATTGTTCTGTCCTAAGTGCAGGACCTTGCATTTGTCCTTGCTGAACTTCATGAGATGCCTTTTGTCCCAAACCTCCAATTTGTCTAGGTCACTCTGAATCCTAGTCCTACCCTCCAGCATAACTACTACTCCCCCCAGCTTGGTGTCATCTACAAACTTGTTGAGAGTGAGCTCTCTGCCATCTTCAAGGTCATTGATGAAGACCTTGAACATAACTGGCCCCAGGACTGACCCCTGGGGTACTCCACTTGATATCTGCTGCCAACTATACATTGAGTCATTGATTACTACTCTGTGCCCGATGCTCCAGCCAGTTTTCTATCCACCTTACGGTTCATTTATCCAGCCTGTACTTCCTTAGCTTGCCTGCGAGAATGTTGTGGGAGTCCGTATCAAAAGCCTTGATAAAATACCACATTCACCATTCTCCCTGCATCCACAGAGCCAGTCACCTTGTCATAGAAGGCAATCAGGTTGGTTAGGCTTAACTTGTCCCTGGTGAATCCCTGCTGACTCTTCTTATTCACCTTTTTCTCCTCCAAGTGCTTCAAGATGGATTCCTTGAGGATCTGCTCCATGATTTTTCCAGGGACTGAGGTGAGGCTGACTAGTCTGTAGTTCCCTGGATCCTCCTTTTTCCATTTCTTAAACATGGGCACTATGATTGCCCTTTTCCAATCATCTGGGAATGCTCCTGATCACCATGTGTTTTCAAAGATGATGACCAATAGCTCTGCAATCGCATCAGCCAGCTCCCTCATCACCCCATGGACTTGTACACATCCAGGTTTTCTAAGTAGTCTCTAACCTGCTCTTTCACCTCCTTTCCAGGGACTAAGGTGAGAGTGACCTGTCTGTAGTTCCCTAGATACTCCTTTTTCCCTTTCTTAAATGTGGGCACTATGTTTGGCCGTTTCCAACCATCTGGGACCTCTCCTGGTTACCATGAGTTTTCAAAGATGATGGCCAATGGCACTGCAATCACATTGGCCAGCACCCTGAGCACCTTTGGGTGCATTCCATCTGCCCCTCTTGTATATGTCCAGCTTTTCTAAGTAGTCCCTAACCTGTTCTTTCACCACTGAGTACTGCTTACCTCCTCTCCAAACTGTGTTGCCAGGTGCAGTAGTCTGGGAGCTGACCTTGCCTGTGAAGACTGGGGCAAAAAAGGCATTGAGCACTTCAGCCTTTTCTGCGTCTTCTGTCACAAAGTTGCCTCCTCAATTCAGTAAGGGACACACATTTTCCCTGGTCCTCCTCTTGTAGAAACCCTTCTCATTAACCTTCACATCCCTCACTGTTTAGAGGTATAGGGAAGGGGGACAGAAGCAGCCTTCCCTTCCCTTCCCTATACCTCTCAACAGTGACACAAAGGAAAACAGATAGGCTGAAAGAAAAGTGCATTGGTTTGTATGCAATGCAAATAGGGACACCACTCACAAAATTGCTTTATAAGCCAATTGGCAGTCCAAAGACATCAGTTGTTGACTGGCAGGCATTTAAGCATCAGGCACTCCAGCAATGTAGGCACAGATCATGTCCCTGATTTTCCTCACCTCCCTAGACCTGCAGCCAGCCCTGATTGTTGGCAGACTACTGGACTGTAGATAGCAGTTACCTAGGGCATAATTTTCCTGGAACCGTTCTGAGCAAAAAAATGTTTGCAGATATTGTGCAATGAAGTGCAGGCCAAA
The DNA here is from genome assembly GCA_030014935.1 of Caiman crocodilus. Lineage (NCBI taxonomy): Eukaryota > Metazoa > Chordata > Crocodylia > Alligatoridae > Caiman > Caiman crocodilus. The sequence goes on from JAGPOW010001338.1 coordinate 26,498,698, forward strand.
AATATATGCACAGCATTCCTGATGCTGGCAACTGAGTAGTTTTGGAGGCTGCACCTACTCCTCTTCAACCTTCCAAAAGGGCCCTCCAGCATCATTCTGCAACTACTGAGGGTGTAACACAACACTTGGTATGGCCCCAAGCTGTTGGGATGCAGCTTCATGTGGCAGAGAAGGAGAGGATAAGCTGGGTTGCCTATAATGCAGATAGGCACCCAAACATAATCATATCATTGTGTAACCCTGTGGTTGGGAGGAAATTATTTCATGGGCTGCTGAAGCAACTGAATGCTAGATCTCAAAAAATGGCATTGTACATCTTTCTAGAACACCCAGTACTTATGTATATGAACCTCTCCCTGTGGTCCCTAAGTCCTTGAAGCACAAATGAGTATTTCTTTTGCAGTTAATGTACTTGTGGATTCCCTGGGAGAACACTATGGGTATGTGTGCCATCAATACCCCTGCCACAGTTTGGTAACCTCATTCTCTGAAAGTCAACTAGTCTTGCACAACCTGATGCTAACTGAACAAGTGTAGAGATGTCCCAACATGGGTTACAAAATATAAACATTTGATGGCAGACTTGCCAATACCAAAGAAGATGGCTACTAATTTATAGTAGCCAGGGGTTGCAGATTTCCACAGCACAATCGCAAGCCACTTCTGTAGGATATGGGCTCTCTCAGCAGTGTTCTCTGTTTTGTAGACCTGGGCAAGCTCTTCAGATAGATTCAGGAAGGCCTGTTGCCTCCTGTAAAAAAAA
>JAGPOW010001338.1:26508394-26538079 GCA_030014935.1 Caiman crocodilus
ACAGCTCCAGACAGTGTTGCGTGGGGCGGGACCAGGAGCACAGACTGCGCAGCCACCTGTATCACAGGGGCTCCATTTGCAGATCCTGCCCTCACACCAGGGGAAGCCCCATGCTGGACTCTGCAGGTAAGCAAGAGGCAGGGCTCCCTCCACTCCCTGTGGAGTCCCAGGACCTGTGCAGCAGGGGGTGGGGAAGGCAGCTGGCTCCAGTGTGGGGCTTCTCCCAGTGTGCATGCGGGAGCTGCAGGCACACGGCCCTCATGATAGTGGCAGCCAGTCAGGCTGTGCTCCTTGACCCCATGTGCAGTACTGGCCAGTACCTGTGCTGAGCACAAGCACCCTGAGCACCCCCACCTGCTGCTGCTGCTGTCGCTGCCAACAATGGGAGCTGCACATCATGTAGGAGGATGGGGCGGTCCCCATGCCCCCAACCTCCCTCACCCTCACCTACACCCTGCCCAGCTGAGCCCCACACTCCCACCATTCCCCTGGGCACAGACTCTGTGCTGCTCTACCCTCCTCCACCCAGCAGCAGCTCCACTCCCCTCCCCACCCCTGCCATGGCCCAGCCCCCACTCCCTCCATTTCCCTACCTGCTGCTCACCATGGAAGCTAAGTAGGTTCCCATGGGGGTGGCTGCAGCAGGGACAGTAGCAGCCTTGCCTGGAGGCTGCCTGCTGGCAGGGCTGGGCCCTTCCACCCATGAGGGTGGGAGCAAGTCACAATAGGGTATGTTGGAAGGTATGCATATGTGTGGGCGCCTAGCTCCCACCCTCGTAGGCAAAAGGAGTGGCTGGGGCAAAATTCATTGGTGGGCACCACAGGCTGAATGAAAGTTGCTGGTGGGCCAGATCCAGCCCTCAAGCTGTATTTTGCCCACCCCTGTATTAGCCTTTCTTGTAATGCAGTGACTGCAATGCCATAAATAGTCCGATCTCCAATCAGAGATTCTGTTAAGTTCACAAAAGTGCTGTTTTTACTCAGTCTTTTCAGTTCAGTAACATGCTGCTTTATAGTTTCTCCTGTTGTTTGTCTGCACATAAAAATAATCTATGCCTTGCAACATTCTCATTCTTTTTTGGCATGTTGTACTTCTCAATTTGGACAGTATTATACTTTAAGGCTTATTTTGTTCTCTTTCAAAGGTAAAGGTGTTTTAAATAGCCAGGACTTCCTCCCCTACTATATGCAAGAAGTTAACTTCTTTGACTTTATCATTTTTCTCCTCTGCCCCTGTGGCTGCTAGATGCTACTCGGATCTTTGTATGAACACCCTCCAGTTCTCTGTTGCCTGACATAGAAAAGACAGACAGAGATTGCAGAACCTGCATGACTATCTGTTTACTTAGACTATAACCCTGCAAGAAAATCAGTTACAGTGGCCATTGTCATTCCTCTTGAACACACTGCTCCACCTGCTCTCAGTTTCCAACTTCTTTTTGGAAGTCAAACTCTTTCAGGCTCTTTCTCATTTGCTGCTTCTGACACTTGGTTCAATAAACATAGGCATACACGAATGAGAATAAAATTAAGCAATAAACATTACTTGTGGACCTGTAGACAACCTCTACAGACCCTTTGTCTGTCTTTCACTAACAGCCAATCTAAGGGACCATCTCCCAATTTCCAACTCTTCTAAATTATGGAGTATCTCTAAATTAGAACTTTTATCACTACACCTGTTTTCTAGATAACAGTGAACAGGTAAGTGGCTCAAGAATTATTAACTAGCCATAAATTATAAACCTCTGAACTGCTGGTTCAAATCCACTTGAAGTTAGCAGTTATGGAAAATCACTATACTCTTGACAACTGCCTATTGCACAAGTCACACAAAATACCAGCAATGGCACTAGTTGTTAGTCGAGTGAAGGATTGCATGGGCTAACGACTAAGTTGCTGCTCTCTCTGATAAAGACTGAGTTGCTACTTTTACTGCTCCATGTTCTACATCTTCTAGGAGTTTTTTGTTTTTTGTTGGTTTTTTTGGGGGGGAGGGGATTATTGGAGGGGAATTTTGGCCATCTTGGTTTTGCTTTAAAGACATCAGCCTCCAGAGCTCTTAAACCAGATCTCTTTGCAGAAACCCAAAATCATTTATCCTAAACAAATGAAAGGCACTGACCTGGATTTCCATTAAATACCAGATTTCAGTTATTATAATTGGAATAATTTGTCAGTTCTGAGGCCTCATTCTCAGTTACAGTGGACCTCCTTATACCTCTCTGGTAACAATAGTGGCCTTCACATGATTTTTAAAGCTACCACAGGACTCCTTTATATTGACAGACCTTAACATGAGAACTCAGAACATTTTCTTTTGAGTTGTTACAAAAAGTGATGTTTTTTACTAATTGAACATATTAGAAAAAATCTATCTACTTTGTGTCCTGGTGAGTGTTCCTTCATACATCTCAGCCCAGGCTTCTGGGCTGGTGCCCAGGCTTTCTGGCTTAGAGGTTTGGCTGCTGGATGCAGAGCCAGAAGGTTGTAAATTCAAGCCTATGTAAGACCCAGAGCTCCTACTGCAAACGGGTGAACAAGAGAGTATTTTTTTTGGATAGGCATCTGGCTGGGGTCATCTGACCCCAGCACTCTTTCCTGCCTATGCAGGGGATTGGACTCAATGATCTGTTGAGGTCCCTTCCAACCCTAACATTTATGAATCTATGAATCTCAGGGCTTGCTTTCACAGCCATCTACACCTTGGGAGGAGTGTTGTGAAAACTGATGTTAAAGCTCCTAAGAGAATTAGCCACTTTGAAAATGTTGCCCCATCACCAATCAATGTCAGCCTACATAGGTTGAGAGCCAGATTTTCAAGTTAGGCATATGCAACTGCATACTCACATTTACATAACACCTAAGAAAGGTATAAGCAGCACATGCAAATCAAATTTGTGGTACACAGCTCCCCATGAAGAAAGGTGACTGCGACCAAAAGCTTGCTAAGACCTTTTTTCAAGCTACTCTCTTGGTCTAATAAAAGATGTCACAGAAGAGGTTAGATTCAAAGGGGGAAGCACTTCACCAGGTCTAAGCAGTAGGACTGTGCTCTGATTTTGACTTCCTACCCAAACATTGTTAGCTGCTTCAGGCCTCTGAGAGCTAGCCTTCCTTTACCATTCATTCTCCTCATCAGGACCATCTTCATGCACTGCTAAAAGGCTGACACACTAAGAGTGTCTTCAAGAGCTCTGCCTTTCACTTGTCTTCCTGTACAGCTAAATCGGAAAGGAAGACTAGCTCATTGCAATAAGGTAAGGAGAAAGGGACTGGGGAAGGACTGGAGTAAAAGGGGGCAAAGAGTTAAGGAGAAAAGGAAACTGGGGGTTGAAGAACAACAGGCACTGTAGAAAACATGAAGAGAAAGGGACAAAGTTGAAAAATCAAGTTCTCTTTAGGGAAAGCATATGCAGGTAGAACTGGCTAGTAGATTTGGGCCTGAGTGAAAGCATGATGATGGGTGTTAATGGAGCTGAGCAGTTACATGCAAGGGAACTGACATGCATATCCATGATCACAAAGAATACTATATCTTCCTCTTCCCACATTCACCCACAGCTATGGAACTTTATATTGTCATCAGCTATCCTTCAATTTGAGCATGATCTCTACCATGGCTCAGTGATGGGTCTTGCAATGACTTAAGAGTCCAATCCTTGAACCACAAATCCATCCATAGAAGTTGTAGGTCTTTCCTCAGGAAAGAGTAGGCTGCAAGCTGGGAATCTTCTCCATTTCCTTCCTCTGCTATCTGTTTTCTGCTTTAAGGGAAAGACACTTTACCTTATAATGGGCTACCACTTTTGGTGAAGTTGTGACACCATTGGAGTCAGTTGGTAGCTAGCTTCTCCCCACTCTTGATGTCAGCATCCGTTTTCTTGTGGTAAATCTACAAAGTGTCCTTGCAGTGCTTCCTCTGCATGAGATCACGAGATCTGAGGCCTGTATTATGCTGGGAAAACAAAGTACTTGTTTTGGGAGCCAAGAGGCAGGCACCTGCACACAATGTCCAGTACAGAAAAGTTGGTGCTTGAGGATCACTTACTCAGTGCAGGTAACACTGGCTTCAGCAAGGATGCTGGTGTTTGTGCAGCAATCTTTTAATTTGATATGAAGGACTTTCTGGAGGCATCATTGGTAATGGAGATTCTTGGGGTGTTGACAGTAGGACACCCACATTTCACATCCATAGAGGACAGTGGGGGTGATGACTGCATTGCAGACCTGGATCTTGCTGTCAGAGATCATGATGAATAAAACATGCTGAAGCATTATCACAACAAGGCACTTGTGCACTGGATCCTGTGCTGGATCTCATCAACATGTGAATGTAGGAGTGAATCTCCTACATTCACTCTCAGAGAGAGGTAGCTACCAAGGTAGAGGAAGTGCTTGATGGCAATCTGGGGAAAAGGGTCATATTCATAGCCCAGAACAGGCTGACAGAGCATTCTAGTCTTTTTGATGTTGAGAGAGAGGGGCCCAGATTTGATAGGCTTCTCTGAAGCGATCCAGCATTATATGGAGGTTTTCCTCAGCATACACAAAGATGGTTTAATCATCAGCATATTGAAAGTCACGGATTGTTATTTTGAGTACTTTGGTCTTTGACTAATTCAGTCCCAAATTGAATAGCACTTCATCCATTTGGTATTCAATGTCAATTCCAGAAGGAAGGCAGTCGCTAAGGAGAGCCAAGATAACTGTCAAATAAATGGAGAACAGATTTGAAGTAATGACTCATCGATTCATAGATGCTAGGGTCATAAAGGACCTCAACAGATCATCAAGTCTGACCCCCTGCCTAGGCAGGAAAGAGTGCTGGGGTCAGATGACCCCAGCCAGAGACCTATCCAGCCTTCTTTAAAGACCTCCAAGGTAGGGGAGAGCACCATCTCCCTTGGAAACCCATTCCAAATTTTGATCACCCTTACCATGAAGAACTTTTTCCTGATATCTAGCCAAAATCTGCTCTCTGTCAGTTTGTGCCCATTGTTCCTTCTTACCTCAAGTGGTGCCCTGGTAAACAGAGCATCTCCAAGCCCTTGTTGTGGCCCCCTAATGAATTTGTAGATGGCCACAAGATCCCCTCTTAGCCTTCTCTTGTGGAGGCTGAAGAGATACAGGTCTCTCAGTCTCTCCTCATAGGGCTTGTCCTGTAAGCTCCTAACCACATGAGTGGCCCTCCTCCAGACCCTCTTGAGTCTATCAAAATCCTTCTTGAAGTATGGCACCCAAAACTGGACACAGTACTTCAACTGGAGTCTGACCATAGAAGGGAAGTATCACCTCCTTGGTTCTTTTTGTCAGGCAACTGCTGATGCATGATAAAGTGTGGTTAGCTTTGTTGATGATTTCGTCACACTGATGACTCGCAATCATCTTGCCAGTCCACTATGACTCCAAGATCTTTTTCTGCTTCTGTGCTCCTGAGAGGGTTACTTCCCAGCCAGTATGTGTGCTGGGTATTTTTGTGCTCTAGGTGCAGCACTCTGCTCTTGTCCTTGTTGTACAGCATCCTATTGTGTACTGCCCACTTTTCTAACATGTCCAGGTCTGCCTGCAATCATTCCTTACCCTCCAAAATGTGCACTTGACCTCACAATTTATTAGTCATCCTTGCTTCACCCCAGTTCAGATGACAAATGAATCCATCTCTTATCCACTCCAAAGAACTGTCGCAGCCACCTGATCAAGGAGGAGTCTTAGGACCTTGATGTATTTTTCAGGACGTCCAAATCTGGTGAGTAATTTCTACAAGGTTTCACAATTGATGGAATCCAAATCCTCTAAGGTCAATGAAGGCCTTATATAGGTCCTGATGTTCCTGACACTTTTCTTGGCTCTGGTGGACCACAAAGATCATGTAAATTGACCCATGAGATGGTCTGAAACCACACTGAGATTCTGGCAGCAGTTCCTCAGAAAGAGACAGAAGATGGTTCAGGAGGATACAGGCAAGGATTTTCCCTGCTGTGGAAAGGAGGGTAATACCTTGATAGTTCCCACACACAGACATATTTCCTTTCTTCAAGATAGTCATGATGCTGCAATTCTCTTCATTTGTCCAAATTCAAGGAATACATTTGTAGAGTCTCAATACCAGTTCCTCCCAGCCAGCATTGTAGGTTTCAGCAGGTATGCCATCCAATCCAGTAGCCTTCTTGCCTGGTATTTCCATCAAGGAAATTAAGAACTTCTTCTAAAATACAAGGGTTGGTGAGGGATCCCCATTCAGGGCGTTGGGGCATGGACTCAATGACGGTATCTTCCACAGTTGACTCACAGTTCAAGAATGCCTCAAAGCTTGAATAGATACATTGTCTTTGAGGAGTTTCAAGCCATCCTTCGATCAGGAAAGGAGGACCATGGGAAGCTGGGCTGTAGATGGTTTTTGTTGCCTGTTGAAAGCTACGTGTGTTATGTTTGTCAGCATAAACTTGGATCTCTTTGGATTTATCTTGACACCACTGATTTTTTTATTTCTCAGATCTTCCTTTGAGCTATGGCATTGTGGAAGTGATACTTCTCCTTCTGCTGAGATGAGGCGTCAGCTTGCCAAGCAGAATTAGTCCTTCTATCCCAGTTGAGGAAGGCTTGGATCTCAGCATCACTCTCATCAAACCAGCCTTAGTGTCAATGGGTGGTATAGCTAACGGATTCAGCACAGGCCATATGGGCGATGGTTTTAAACCCCTTCCAGAGTTTCATAGATTTCATAGATATTAGGGCTGGAAGGTACCTCGGAAGATAATTGATTCCATCCCCCTGCCCCAGGGGCAGGAAGTCAGCAGGGGTCATAGGATCCCAGTAAGATAAACATCCAAATTTTTCTTGAAGCCGTTCAAAGTAGGTGCTTGAACCACCTCCGGTGGCAGTCTATTCCAAACCTTAGGGGCTCAGACAGTAAAGAAGTTCTTCCTATGTCCAGCCTGAAACGGTCATGGAGGAATTTGTGACCATTTGACCTTTTCACCCCTTGGAGCACTCTAGTGAACAGACATTCCCCCAGATCCTGGTGAGCACCCATGATAAACTTATATGTAGCTACCAGATCACTGCTGAGCCTGCACTTTTCCAGGCTGAAGAGTCACATAGCTCTCAGCATCTCATCATACAGTTTTTCCTGACCTTTGACGTACATGGCTCTCCTCTGGCTTCTCCACATCCTTTTTGAATTGTGGAGCCCAAAACTGGACACGGTACTCCAACTGTTGCCTCAACAAGGCTGAGTACAACAGGAGAATGACATCCTGGGATTTGCTCAAGAATACAAGCCAGCGTTTTGCTCACTCTACTAGCTACAGGATCACATTGAAGGTTCATGTTCATCTTGTGGTCAGTCATGGCCCCCAAGTCCTTTTCGTCTGTAGTGCTAGCCAGCGTAGCACTGCCAAGCCTATAAGAAGGCTGCAGGTTTTTTCTTCCCAAGGTGGAGAACCTTGCATTTTTCAATGTAAAACATCATCAGGTTCTCATCAGCCTATTTCCTGAGCCTGTCAAGGTCAGCCTAGATCACCCTCCTGTCCTCAGGTGTGGATGCTTTACCCCAAAATTTGGTGTCATCGGCAAACTTAGCCAGTCCACTTCTGACACCAATGTCCACATCATTAATGAAGATGTTGAATAGTGTTGGCCCAAGGATGAGCCTTGAGGGACCCCACTGGTCACAGCACACCCTGACGATTAACTTCCATCAGCTGCCACCATCTGGGTCCGACCACAGAACCAATTCCCCAGCCAGCAGATCATGGTGAAGCCGAGGCTGCAGTTGATCAGTTTTTCTAAGAGGTGATCATGGGATACCAAATCGAAGGTTTTTTTAAAGGCAAGATATACGGCATCAATTTCTTTTCCCTTGTCCAGATGATAGGTCACCTGGTCTTAAAAGGAAATAAGACTGGTCAAGGAAGACATACCCACAACAAACCCACACTGGCTATCCCTCAGGATGTTGCCGTAGGCCAGTCTGTTAAGAATGGCCTCTTTGATTATCTTTTTTAAGACTTTCCCTGGGATAGAGATCAGGCTGATGTGCCTGTAGATTGCCAGATCCACTTTCCTCCATTTCTTAAAGATAGGTACCACATTGGCCTTCTTCCAGTCTTTGGGCACTTCACCAGAACGTCAGGAGCTCTCGAAGATCCATGCCAGGGACTAACCTATGATGCTTGTCATCATCTTCAGGGTATAAACTGTCAGGGCCAGCTGACTTGAAGGTATTCAGCCTCTCAAGGTGTTCCTTTACAAGGTCGGTATTGATGGAGGGTAAGGAATCACCCTTACCCAGGTGTTCCCATCCTGTAATGAGGAGGGGCGTCCCATGGGACTGGTGAAAAACCGATGCAAAGTACCCATTTTGTAAATTGGCTTTTTCTTGGACATTGGTTGTGAGTTGTCCTATCTGCTTTAGTAGGGGTCCAATGTTGTCCTTGCTCTTCCTCTGGCTCCCCGCATATCTGAAAAAGGACTTTGTAGTATCCTTGATACTTGTAGCTAGTTAGAGTTCCGTTGCAGCCTTGGCTTTCCTGGTTCACTCCCTGCAGGTCCAGACCAGTGCAGAATATTCCTTCTTGGAGGTGAATCCAGTCCTCCATCCTTTGTAGGTCTTTGTTTTTAGACAGGAGGTCTGCTAGTTCCCTGGAGAGCCAAGAGGGCTGCTGTGCCCTTTTGCTGCCTTTCCTCCAAGACAGAATGTACTTTGCTTGTGCATCAGGGATTGCTCCCTTGAGGAGCAACCACTCTTCCTGAACTCCCCTCCCCTTTGGGTCATGGTTCCTTAGGGCCTTGCCAACAAGCCTCTTGAGCTTGTCAAAGTCAGCTTTCCTGAAGTCAAGGACTTCCGTATTGCTGGCTGACTTGCCAGCTTTATGATGGATGGTGAAAGTGATCAGCTCATGGTCACTGTCACCCAGCTTCCTTTCAATCATTAGGTTGCTGATTAGGTCATCCCCTGTTGCCAGTACCAGGTCAAGCAGCACTTTACCTCTCGTCAGCCCGTACACTTCTTCCATCAGATAGAACTCATCCACGCACAAGAGAAACTTTTGCGACCATTTGGATTTAGCTGAGTGCTCTTCCCATGAGATGTCAGGGTAGTTTAAGTCTCCCATGACAACCATGCACTAGGAGCATGCAGCTTCAGCCAATTCCCTGGTGAACTCCTGGTCAAAATCCTGGCTTTTGATCCTGGGTCTGGAGTTCTGTAAGGAGGTCTGTAATAGACTACCATCATTGTGTCCCCTGTGTCATGTTCCCCATGGATTTTTACCTAAAGGGTCTGCAATCATCCACCCTGGATGCCAATGTCAGCTTTCAGGGATGCGTAACTTTTCTTGGCATAGAAAGCTACACCTGTACCCCTTTTATCCACTTGATTGCTCCTGTACAGGGTATAGCCATCTATACTTGTGGCCCAGTCCTGAGTGGAGTCTCACCAGGTCTCCGTTATCCCTATGACATTATAATTATTTGTGTTAAGCAGGAGGATACATTCCTCCTGTTTATTCCCCAAGCTCCTGGCATTTATGTATAGGCAGGCAAGTGCCACTTTTGGGGCTCCTGCCTTGCCTACAGCTCATTCCAGGGCTGGGGCAGGGGTGGGCTCCCTTAAATGTCTTGGCCTGTTGGCTTTGCAAGAGTTGTTCAGCAGGTCAGCAGTGGCGGTAGTCCCCCCCCCATCCTCCAATGGGCTTAGTTTAAAGTCCGTTTGAGCAGGTCAGCCAGTCTGGCTGAGAAGAGCCTCCTCCCCAATGGACAGAGGTGGAGGCCATCCCTTCCCAGCAGCTCACTGCCTCTCTCACCAAAGAGTGGACTGCGGTCATAGAAGCCAAAGTTTTCCCGATGACACCAGCACTGCAGTCTTTGGTTCACTACCTCAATCCTCCTCTGCCTCCTCAGCCCATAGCCCAAGACTGGGAGGATCAAAGAAAACAGCACCTGCGTCCTCAACCCCAAATCCCTCTAGTGCTTCATGACCCAATTGGGAGTGATCTGAGCTGTATATTTTGTGCCCACATGGATAAGGAGCATATGGTAGTGGTCAGTGGGCTGGAGGAGCCCAGGGATCATCTCCACAATGTCCCTCATATGGGCTCCTGGGAAGCTGGAGACTTCCTGGGCTAAGGGTCCAGGGTGGCATATTGCCCCCACAGGCATCCTGAGTCCCTCTCAGGATGGAGTCTCCCATGACAAACAATTTGTGTTTTGTTTTAGAGAGAGTGGGGATGGTAGCTACAGTTGAGCCTGCGTTGTCTACCAGAGCTGGCAACTTAGCAGGCTCTGCTGGGGCTGCAAGAGCTTTATACCTGTTGCAAAGCTCCAGTGTGTGGCAGGCCTTGGGGCCCTTGACCACCTTGGTCCAACCCCTAGTTGGATGGCATTGGAGGTCCCTGAGTCCTCCCTTGTCCTGGAAGGCAACCTTGGTCTGCCCTCCACCTCCAGGGGGTGGAAGGCCTAGTAGTAGGCATCAATCTCCTGCTCACCATCCCTGATGGTGCGCAGTCTCTGGACTGCAGCTTGGAGCACCTCCAGCTGGTGTGCCAGAAACCCCAGAAGGGAGAAGATCTCACAAGGGGAGGTGGCCATGCTCCCAGTCCCCAGAGCCTGAAAAAGTGCCAGGCATCCCCCGCAGCCGAGAGCCAGAGGCTTCATCTGCGTGAAGCCCAGAACTATAGGCTCCATCTGGGTGGAGGCCTCTGAGGCACCAGGGGGTGCAGACCCCTTAGGGACCCTCGGGGTTGGCATGTGCCCATCTGCATTTTACTGGAGGTAGTCTGGCTAACTGTGGCTATCTACCCTAGGGGCCCACAGGCAAGGCTGTGGTCCTCCTGTTCACCCTTCTGCACAAACTCCATGCTAACTCATGTGCTAGGCCAACAAGCATGCCTGTTTGCATGGCCTGTTCATGAGGCTCAGGTTGCTTGGCTCCCTGGGGACTGGGCAAAGTAGGATCCAGGGGTGTATGTCCCTCCTCAGGTCCGACTCAGCTGCCCCGCAGCTAACTGGGTCAGGGTCCCTCCCTCCCTGCTGCAGGCTCCACCTACGTTTGACTACACTGGAGGTCCGAGACGGGGTCCCGCTGGGGGTCCTGGGGATCCCTGGGCTCAACAGGGGTGCAATTTCCACCTGTGTGTCTCTCGCTGGAGCTGGGGATGAACTATAGCTAAGCCATCAGCAGATCCTTTTCAAACTGTGTGCATGTGCAGAAGGGCTTGCCAATGGGGCTGCACTGCTCTAGGAGTTGGAGGGGGGGGTCCCTGCCCTATGGAAGAAGAGGACAGGTGAGTGCCCCCCACTTCCCCTGCCTCACGTGTTCTTCAGTGGTACCTTCATTTGTGGACAGGGAAGAGAGCTTTACTTGGAGATACAGTTGGAGATCCTTACAGACTTTTGTGTCTTCAAAAGATTTGGTTATTGAGAGACTGTAACAGAAAGCCAGGCATTTGTTGTTGCCTCAAGGAAGAAAGGGCTCAAGGAGAGCCCTAGGTGCAGGAGAGTCTGTGAGGGAGAAAGGTACAGGAAAGCTGAACCAGAGAACCAGGCACTATGAGTGCTTATTGCAAAGCTAGTTTCTCTGCAGTATCACAGTAGGACATTACCAGTATAAAGTCTATTGCTGTGCCAGTTGCTCCACAGCAAACCTGCAGCCTGGAGCCCTACAGGAAAAGCAAAGCACTGCTACAGATGGGCTGCCATGAAGACCAGGCAGTGAGCCTAAATAGAGGGCACCTGCAGCCAACCCTGTCAAGCCACCTGACCAGAAAGGAGCAGGTCCTGGAAAAAATATAAACCAGGGCCTGAGCCAGAGGAGACAGTCAGGCCCTGGGAGCTGCATAGGAAAGAACTTCTGACCTAGAAGTGGCAGAGGAGAGCCTGGCTGACAGCAGTGCTACCTGGGGAAGAGCTGACAAGGCATTGCTGGCTTACAAGAGAATACAGCCAATGGACTAGGCTCAAGTATGAACCCAGTTGGGCTAATTTGTGTCATAGTCTGTGGGCTTATCTTTTGGTTTGAGTTTTTACCCATGGTTTGTGTTTGGGATCAAAGGGGCAGTGTGGAGTTCCCATTAATGACCTAAGGGCACATGATAACCTTGAGCCCTTCTGGAAGCAGGCTCAAGGCAGGTCCAAAAGCAGGGCAGCATGTGAGGCTGCAGAGCTCAGAGCAGTGCAGAGTGTGGGGTCAGAGGCCTAATGAGAGCCAAAACAGCTTCATTGCCCAAGTGGAGCCAAGACAGGGCTGGGACACAGAAGACAGGTCCAGTGCAGTGGGCCTAGGCTATGGGGACCAGACAAGAGAGAAAGGGAGCTGAGGCCAGGCAGGCTGAGTCCCCACAAACATCTAAGGACCAGGGGTGGCCCAGCATCAGGTTAGGCCCAGCTCCTCTGAGACACAGAATTAACGCATCAAAGCAAAGAGTGAGACCAGGTTTGAAAAGCCCTGAGGCAGCCTCCCTTCCTTCAAAGGAAAATAACATCAAGGCATGGCAGGCAAGCAAATGGGAGAGTCCCCCAGTGGGGAAGACCAAGCCATGGCAGAGCTGCCACCAGGCAGCATTGTGGCCACCCCCTAGGATGAGTGCGTTGTTACAGAGACTTTCACATTGCTTTTGGCTGTTTTCAGTATTTCAGAGAAAGCTGGATGATCATAATGAATCTGACAAGATAATGATTTGTCCTGTAGTCAACAGTTCCTCATGTGGCTCACATGATACAGACATCCATTTGATCATGGACACTAACAATAACATAGTTGAGGAGGTGCCAGTGCTTAGATTTAGAGTGTCTTCAGGTGAAAACAGCAACCCTGTGATCTTGACAAGGTAGAGACCTAGGCCCAGTGGCAAGGGAGAAATATAGATGACAGGACAGCTCCACCTCACTTCAGCTTTCTTCTATCTTTACAGCTGGTGATATCCTGACATCTTCCACCTGATCCACCACTCAGGATTTGGGGTTTGACTGCTTTGCCTGCAACCTCCCCTCAGATCTGTTCACCATGGGTGACTGCCAGGAATGTGAAACTCTAGGGCATTTGTATGCATGACAGCGGTTTAGTTCCCTAAATTGAAGTGGCGGGTTTTTAATTGCAAAAATTAAAAACCCACCATTTCAATTTAAGGGCTTCCATCACTGTTACCACATGGGGCTCAATCCTTCTTCTTTTTTTCAGAGCCTGCCCACATCTCCCACAGCTGGAGGGCAAGCTGCCAGCAGAATGAGTGTCCCCTGAGCTGTGGAGAGCTCTGGTCCTTCCCTCCATGGTTGCAATGCCTGCCAGAGCTGCTCAGGTGGGCAGCTAGCATGCAGGTGCTGTCCCAGCTCGAAGGCAACACCCAACCCAATCCAGCTGTTCCCTGAGCCCAAGCTGGGGCAGCACCTGCCCACTAGCAGCCCATCCAGGCATGCCTGGGGGGGCACCACTGCCACAGGGGAAAGGACTGGGATCATCTGCAGCTCAGGGGCCACTCGGCCCACTGGTAGATCACCCCTGGCTGTGGGAGACACGGGCAGGCTCTGCAAAAAAAAAAAAAGACAAGAAAAGGATTGGGCCCCTCACTGCTTCTGCCTTCAGCCTGTTTCTCCTATGGTCAGGAGGGAAGGGGGCTGGGAGGGCAAGCTGTTAAAAGGCTGCAGTGCTACAAATAGCTACATTGCAAAATAAACTACATGTGTTTAGTAGTAGTTTAGTTTGCAAAGTAACAAACTCATTTAAATCATAAAAAACCCTGCACGTGTAGTGACACAATTAAACCACAAAAATAAGCAATTTTCGTCACATGTACAAGTGTCCTTGGGTGGCATAGCTCTGAGGATCCTTGGGACATACACACCTCTCCACCACTACAAGGTTTGGGTCCATAGACAGGGTAGTCATGTGACTTGTAGTCGGACATTCAGAGAATAATTCCCTATATAAAGTTGATTTAAATTTAGTTTGCTTTTGCTTTTCTCCTCTTCTTTTTCCTTCTGCTGTCAGGCAACTCAGCAGCCCAGGATTTCCCTTCAAAGGCCCTGAGTCTTTCTCCCAGGTAGGAGTCTATTATATTAGCTGTGTAGAACAGCTGAGCTGCCATAACATTGGTCATATGACTTTTGGTTTAACAAATCCTTTGTTATATTGATTTTTGTTTGTGAAATGATTTCCCTGTTCCAATTTGTAAAACCAACATCCTTTCCTCATCCAATCTCCTCATCTAAACCCACTCTTTTCTTAATGCACATAAGAACTAAGGTTTCTTTTTTTCATCTATAAATGTAAGTACAAACAGTCCCCTCAGTTACTCCATTTCTTACTGTCTCAGAGACCCCCTATGCACATCTTCTCTGTGTGGCAGTCTGCTGAAGTGCAGTTTCTCTAGGGCTGGGATTGACATTATTTTGTATGCATTGTCAGAAGCCTAGCACTTTGTTCACTGCCAAGCAAAACATGATAAGATGTACCCTGAGGTTTTTAGCAATTGGGAACCTTATTAAAGTGCTTTAAAAAGCAATAACATGACACCACATGACTGCATAGTGTTGTGTGTCACATGCCTGCTCCAAATCCCATTGAAATCAATGGAAATATTCCTGTTTACCTCAGTTGGCTTTCGGTCAGGTTCCAAATGCCTCCAGCTCTTACTGGTCAATTATTAATTTATGTTTGACTAGTGAATTTCTAATTCATATGAGGCTCGTAACCCAACTCCAGAACTTTATAATCTGATTCACTGCAGTAATAGCAAAGGGCACTTCCCTGGACTACCTAAACTGGAGTGTAGTAGCTATATGGATCAAGTTAATCCCCTGCTCCTGTGTGACAGCTGATTCAGGGAAAAGGTTCTAACATAGGCATATTTCCTGAATCTCTGATTTTTATCTTGAATATAAATATGTTCTCTAATTGTACTTACTGCCCTTTATCCTGATAATCTGTTCAAGCAATCTGGACTGGAAAGAAAATCACTGTCTCATAAATCAGATATGGTTTTAATTCTTTCAAGTCTTAGTAAGTTTGCTCAGGGTTTAGAGTTTAATTGAAACAGACAGCTTAATACATTAACCTTTCACCTCTGGAGACCTGGGCTCAAATGCTAACTAAGGTCAAGAAGAGAAAATTAGATTGGTGATTTCCTCTCAGCCTTTAAAGCACATGGTTCAGTATCACAAGACCACTGAGCAGTTTGGAACAATTGGCAATGTCTATGCAAGAAACCCCCCTGGATTAGAATAACAGTTTTTTAGGTCAAACCTTGGATGCATTAGTAGAGTGATATAGGGAAGCCTGCACACCCCAGTACCATGGTTTTTTCAATACTTGCTTTCAGCTACTGTTATTGTTTTCTCAGTTTTATGAAAACTCATATAATCTAAGGGCACATCCAGATGAGTGCATACAGGCAGTATGTGTCACCAGATGTCCATCTGTGGCACCACACACACTGCACATATAGGCATTCCCCATGCTGTTAATTTGCAGCATGCAAGGGGGTGGGCATGGTTGATCCCAGTGCCCAAAAAATGGTGCTAGAAAAAATCAGGGCAGCACAACGTGTGCCATCCAAAACCGGAGCCTGGCCAGTCAGAGCCACACTCTGGCTGTCAGCCAGGCTCTCTGTTGCCAAATTGCCACCACTAGAGCCCCAGGAAGCCCCCAGGTAAAGCTGCTGCTCCCAACCCAGGTGCTGGTCCCAGCCTCCCCTATCCTACCTAGGGCAACTCGCAATGCCCCAGAGCGCACATGCACAGGAGTTCCCCCAGGACAAGTAGCAACAGCACAACTATGTGCCACTGCTGTTTGTCCTCAGGGAAATGTAAGTTCATGCTCATCTGGATGTGCCCTAAGCAGCCAAAAATTATTTGAATAAATAACTGGGCAGGACGTTCGTTCTAATTAGGATCTATGAATGAAACCTCCTAATTTAATTGTACGTTTTGTTTTTTGTCAACTGAAGCATCCAAACTTGCATGCTTTGTTTTCATCAGTGTTTTGGCTTTAGTCAGGTTTACTGAGTCATTCTGATGCTTTTTTCAGTTGTTTCTGTTGTCTGTTGCTTCTGCTTTACCAGAAGTTTTTGCAGTCACCGAGCCCCATGAGAGATGTCTCTGTCCCACTGTCTTGGTTCAGCTATAAACAGTGTTTCCTATTGGTCATTGTAGAGACCATTAAAAGTTAGCCTGAGAATAAGAAGATGCAACCTTTGTTTCCAGTTTCCTTGTACACATGGTGTATAAACTTAAGCAAGATGCTCAGGACAAAGTTCTTTTGGTCCTGTGGCCCACTTAGTCCTCCATCCCCAAGTCTCAACAGATCACCTATTGCCAAACCCTGCCCAACCCCATGCATGCCCCATAGCTTACATCCCCACATGCATGCTGCAGAGAAACCATATTCTAGCTCTGAAATAAGTAGCATAAGCATAAACCTGTATCTGATTTAATTGGATCTGCCTCTCATCAGAGCTAATTAGCCTGGCCAGAGTAACTGCTATTGCTGTTTTGGAGGTAGTGACTGCAGACGTGCCACAGAAAAGTTGTGGTGAGATTACCTTATCCCCTCAGATCTGTCCTGTACCTTCTGTGCAAACTATCTGTGGCTCCTCAACAGCCCACCAGTCTAAGACTGCTTTCCTAGTGTCCAGACTGTAAATCCATATTTGAACACTACAGCATGAAGTAGCATAGGAGACTTATGTTAGCATTTGCAACTTCGTGACCCTCTGTTTCGTTCAGACTTGTGGTAGATGACAGCTTTGTCGAGACAACACATGCAACTCCTGGTATCTGTATGAGGAGCGGGGTGTCCTGTCACTCAGTAGTGTCCCCTGCCAACCTGTCTAAGAATAGTCCTGGAGGGGACTCAGAGGGAACTGTTTCTTGCCCTCCTAGACAGTGAAGCAAAGTCTGTTTATAGAGAGGCTCAGTTGCACAGGGTGAATATTTAGCCTGCATCTATGTCCCTGAAGTAGCTCAAGCCGTCATCCGATTCTTTACTGCCTGTACTCAACTGATGAGACTGCTGACTGGGTCCCACCAGGAGGACACTAGATATGAGTAGCTTGTCAGCACTTCTTTTATAGAAATCTAACATGGTCAAACACACAGTAACATATGCACTGCAAGGTATGGGGAAATGAGTTGCCCTACATGATTGTCAGTTGCAGACATCTCTCAGGAATTAACCACTCTGAATTACTGTTAAATTATTAGCACATGATTGGGGATCACTTGATGGAGCCTTCTCTTCTCCCCTCCTCCTCAAATAGATTTTATGCTCCTCAAAACTTTAAGACCACCCTTGAGAAATATCTATGAAAAAAAAATTAACCATGACCCCTGCCTTTCTCTCACACACACCCTGTTCACTTGTGATTTGTCAGCTGACTAATGGCTGAGATCTCTGTATTTTATGTGCATTTGAAAAGAATATAATTTCCTGGAACATACATCTGTACAACAAAACCTACCAGTGTATTACAAGTACTAATTTTTGGTCTGTATGGAAAAAATGTCATTGTGGGGTGTTTTAACTTTACAAATATGTATTCATCTTTCATGCAGGTCAAGGCTGAGCTGAAAAACACACTGTGAAATCCAACCGATAGAAACCTTAATCATTTATTTTTTGCTTTGGATCTTTTCACTCATTCCATCTGGTTCAAAAGCACTTGCAACACAGCACGAAGGATTACAAGACTGAAAACAAAACCTTTGCCAGCAACAGAACCAGATCAACAGAAATAAGACAATAGTCTTTTTCATGCCACAAATGCCACTAAGCAAGGTATAGTTTCATGCGTGCTTTCAGTATTTTTTTCCTCCTGACCAAATTATAAAGTAATGTTTACTAAAAAACTAGCAAGGGAATATATAATGATTAAAGGACTTGTTATGATGTGATGACTGAAGATTTAACTATTAAAAGGAACATCAGTGCAGCAAAGAAATTAAAGCAGCACTGAACTGCTTTTTTAGACCCAAGCACCAGGTGCATTAATTACATTTCATTGCATGTTGGTTTATTACTGCGGTCACTTGTGCCTTATGATCTGCATTAACACCTGCGTTCTATGGATATCTTGGTATTTCACTAAGCAAGATGAATATTGGCCAGATGGTGACTCCAGTAGGACGCATTTCACATAGATTTTCCTGCCCTATGCAGTTGCCTGTAAAGGAATTCTGAATGACACACTAAACTAAGCCAAACAAAAGAAGGACACAGCAGTAAATTTGAAATGAACTACCTCAAAGGTACTCTCACAAAAGATCAAATGCCAGCCAGGTCACCAGCCCTAAAACTCAGCTCTTGCCAGCAAATCTACTGTAGTTCCACAGCACAATGACATCATTTGTAT
Source organism: Caiman crocodilus (assembly GCA_030014935.1). NCBI lineage: Eukaryota > Metazoa > Chordata > Crocodylia > Alligatoridae > Caiman > Caiman crocodilus. Next base: position 26,526,742 of record JAGPOW010001338.1, read on the forward strand.
ACCCATTGCACTCCACAGGGAGAGGGCCAACCTTCCTGGTGCTGAATACAACTCCAGGGAAAACTGGGTCAATGCAGTTCCAAAACACATCAAACAGATGATGCAGCTTCTCATTTTTATGCAGAGTCCTTAATCTTGCTTCCATAATAAAGATTAGTTAATGTACATCATGTATTTGGCATGAGATAATTGCTACACTGGCAATTTAGCACCTCATTTTAAGCATCTATAGCAACCCATGCTTCCAACAAAGCAGCTTTTGGGGTATTTATGAGATGTTGTGTACCATGCAAACCCCTCAAATCTACCTCTTTCTTGACTAATAAGCAATAACAATCGTTTGATACCCTGCACACAAAAAGTATCCTTACTAACAGCAGCATAGGAGAGAAATTCTGTGTCACACAAATAGAACCAACTCCTTATTGGACAATTAAGAGTAAAATTTAAACCTAACTTGGGAAAAAGTCATCTATCATGCTGAGGAAGACAGTTAATGCTTCCTGAGTGCGTGTTACCCTGCTAGCTGTGCTTGGTGACTATTGATTTGTCAGGCTTGGATCTGCAAATGGAAGTGAGCATTTGTCTGTGAAATGGTTAAGTTTGTAGCTTGGTTTTGAATTTCCCAACTTTTGTGGTGTTAAATTGCCCATTATTTGACTGCAGCAACTTAAATTTTAATAAAACTGTTTGACTGCTGGTAAGAAGCTAATCTATTATCTTCTTTACATATTTTTATATTGTCCTCACCTCTCTATTTTAAGTGTGCCTTCTGGTAGCACATCAAGCAGCCTAGCTAACCTCTCTTTCTCATTCGCCCTTCCCCTCAGGTAACATTTGCCTGTATGGTGGAGTATTTTGTTGTAGTTGGATTTTTCATTTTATTTTCTTTGGTAAATATACGTGCTGTTTTGTGTTTGTGTTACTCTGCCAGGGTATATAGCCTTCATGATGATACACACAGTTGTGGGTTCTGTCAGTCCTGCCCTACCACAGCTGTGACAGGGCTCAGATTTAGAGGAGAAATGTAGAAAGGGAAAACAACTAAACTGGGCAAATTGGGTGACACAGCAGGTTTTTTTGTCCTTTGCCCATAGAGAAGTGTGAGTGGAAGGAAAATACCTGATTGGTTAATGTTGGATCCAGAGGGAAAGGAGGACCTGATTTTGAATTACTACTTTGGATTATGAATCTTCTCTATGAGCCCAAAGGAGGCCAGGGCCTACCAGGGGCTACCTAGCAGTAGAGAATATTACCATGACATTGTGTTAGTTAGTTTGTGTTTGGCTTCCTTTTGATTGCTGTCCTTTAGGGGTTCTGGTGTGACATGACTGGACCCAGATGTTATGATGCACAAAGGCTCATTTTATACAATACTGATCAGGTAGAACAGCTGCTGAGCAAAGTAGACTTCTCTCAGACTCAGCTCAGGGTGATTTCAACATCATTGTTGTTACCCCTGGAAAGGGTGGGCTTCTATGGACCCAGTTAGAAAAACTCCCTGTGGTGGACTATCCAAACACCATAGATCAGAAGTGGGGCAAACTGCAAGGGTCAATCATGCCTCTGGGTCAGGAACACTGTGAAGAATGTGGGCTGCATCTCCCTTCCCCTCATTCCCCGGTGAAGCGTTAAGGGCATGAGTTGGAGATTTAGAAGCAATGTGGGTTTGAAACATTTGTTAAAAGGGAAGATGATAATCACCAGTGACTACTTCAACAGCTGGCAGCCAAAACTCTGATTTCTGAGTTAGGGGCTTAGGTGGAAAAGCAACAGGAACCAGTTCAACAGGTGATGACTCCACTGCAGTGTCAGGAGCCTGTTATTGGCTTACATCTATGGCCTGAACATCAAAAGCGCAGTCAGACTTCCAAAGATGAGGCCTAGAGATCTTTCTTGTCTTGTGATATCTGAGTGAGTGGCAATGACAGCCCACTCCCTGTCCAAATAGGGGGCCAGGAAAGGTATGGCACAGGTATTGTGCTGAAGGCTTTATGTGGTAGCAGAGCATGATCACGTCCTAACGAGTTCTTCTTACCTCCCTCATTTCAGTGATGGCTCTGGGAGACAAAACATCCCTGTGGGTACTGACCCTGTGTACTGATGGAAAAGTGAAGGACCTCTATGACTTGTAGCTGAAGGTAAAGCTTTGAACTCAGGTTCATGCTTCTGAGATTTTGTTGGTGGAGCATCTCAGGGCCAGATCCTGCCAGCCAAGTGGTGTTTTTTCATGTGTGGGAGTTTGTGACATATTTTCACTGCCCTGTGGAAATCAAATAAGTATAGAAAGTTAAGCTGCAAATGAACTCAGGTCAAGTTGCCAGTCGTTGTGGAAATAAATGGGATAGAAGTGTGATGGTCCAAGTGAACTGAGGATAAAGTCAGATCATAGTTGAGGACCATCTGGTCCAAATCTTAGGGACTTCTTAGGAGCTATTTGCTTTCACTGCACCCACGGGGTATGTACTATTGGCTATGAAGACTTGCATTGGAGTTGGCTTCAGGACTGGCTTAGTTATTTTTGGGCTGTAACTCAGGGTGCTTTCTGGAAGTGCTGGATAGTTTTGACGGTCCTACAGAGTTCCTCAGTGAATTTATTCAAGAGGGCCTAAAGGTGAGGGCTGAAATTCAATGCATCTGGTAGAGACAGGCAAATATATGACTTGACAGATGGGTATTTGACTAATGAAAAGATCTCCTAAAATACTGAATGTAACTCCTTGTTCCACAAGCCAGTTGGCTATAGTTGGTTCATAAGGCCTACCTGTGGGCCACCTCAGCCTCGAGGAGACTCTGGGCAAAATTTTGAATTAGCTTTACTGACTTGAAGCTCACCAAGAAGTCAAGGACTTCTATGCCTCATGCCTTTAGTGCTGTCTCATTGGTGTAAAAGGGAGCCATAACCCCTTAGTCCCTCTCCCCTTGGTAGGCAGCTCACTTGACAGAACAGGGATGGATCTGAGTGAGCCCCTACAAAAAAATTACCACAGTATTTTTAGATATCTTATCACTTGATTTCTAGAGACAATCCCATTGCTTTCCATAATTCAAAGACCATTGGTCAGCAGGTCCAGGCATGCACTTATGTAGTTAAGGGGTATGGAAATATAGATACAGAGTTCTCCTGTTGCTCCACAATAAACAGTCCAAGCTCCTAGCCAACAGGAAAGGGGTTTAAGTAACATGTCAGCCAGAGACAATTAAATATGAAATTGGATATCTGAAGACAAAGCAATAGAGGTCTGTCATGTAAACCCTCTGAAACCATTGAAGCTCTGCATACTAGACCACAAGTATGGGCCAAAGACTGGGTGGATGTGTAAGGCCCTGCCATTCCCATCATAGTGTGAGGTTGGGGGAGGCTAGGTTAATGTTTACATTGCACTTGGGATGGTGAGGTTTATGATAAGCCTTACTATCTGTGGAGGCTTATTTCACAATTTCACCAAATACTGCATTGCCCATACAGATCCTTATTACTATTCCACAGTGCCTGAGAAATGTTGTTTACCACAATCCTTGGGTGGCCCAAACTCAAAAACTCTGTATATGAACAATGTGTTATTGAATCAATGCACTCATAAATGAGGAACTAATGCAGAGAGCAAAGGACAGGACATACCACGCATCTAGTTGCCCCACTGAGGTAGACATGTAATAGCAACAGAAGTCTGGGCATAAAGAGTCCAGCATTAATCTAATCTGTTTAGTAATAAAATCATAGCTAAGTGTGCCCGAATTATTTATAAACCATGAGTACCTTACTCTGGCAATATTCAGTAGAAGAAATCTGAGCTTTTAGCATTTGCAATCTGCTTTGACAATTGTAGAGTTCAGGATGATGACCCCACTGTTCCCAGAAGAATCAGTGAGCACCAAATCTGATGTAGAAAAATGAGAGGCTAAAGAAGCTACAACCCCCCTGAGTTGCTCTTTCGTAGGAGGCCAATGACTCAGTCTTGAAGGAGTGTGGGCAAATCCTATTACAACCAGTAGCTAGATAACTTGCTGGTGTAGAGATCAGATATAAAAGATATGTGCCCAAGGTCATCTATTTAGCAACCTTAAATTAGCTCACGCTGTTTGATGCTGCTATCCAAGTGACAGCACATGTACTGTAAATGGAAATCAGAGTCAAAACAGAATCCTATGGGATGCCCCAAGCAATTTTAACGCAGATATCTTATAAACTAAACAACTTTCAGGGACAAGTGGTAATCAAACCAAGCCAGAAAAATATCATCTAGTCTTACCTTGGTGAAATGACTTCATTATTGTTTTTATTGTTGTAGGGCCTAGCAGGCTCTATCAAGACTAGGCCCCAAGGGTCTATGTGTTGTACACAAACACAATGGAAAACAGCTACTACTAGGAAGACCTTATAATGTAATTTAAGAAAAGATCCAACAAGGAGTACAACACTCAGAGAGAATGGTAGCAAGAAGGTGGTGAAAATAGTAAGAACTTTTGTCCTTATAGTCCATATCTGCATACAACAGATGGATTAGTGTTTGCATATGCATATACATTTCAGAAATCCCAATGAGGAGCTCAGAAGGAGTGAATAAAATGAGTATAAACATGGTGGAACTACAGAATTGTATTTCAGGATGGAGACTGATACACTGCAGCTTGACTGGAAATCAGTTTAAATACATTAAAATTTAGCATAAAAGTGGGCAAAACATCTCTGGGGTCCAAATACAGTTATTTCCTCAGGTAGTGTATCTGATTTAAAAACTCTTGCTATGGAGTATATATTAATTATGTCCACACTTGACTTCATTAAATTAGTCAATGGGAGGGCAAAGGTAAAGAATAATTTAAGATTGCTGGGTTATAGAGATTGCACATCTTGAAGCTTCCAAATCATCCAAAAGTTTTTCTTTTTATAAAGAAAATTGACTATTTATGATGATATACATCTCAACCACCATAAACTAGACAAGATGCCTTCAAGATGTTACAGCAGAAGTGGGCTTTAAAATGTGAAGTTTAAAAGGGGACGTTCTGCCATAGAGAACTTAATTTTCAGTTGTTATCTAATAGCCCGTTAGTATAATTTGTGGAGTGTATAATTATACTTTAACTTGGAGGGCGGGGGCGCAGAGAGAGCCAGAGAGACTTGGAGTATGGAATGATCTTTATCTGTGTGACAACAGGCTTCAGCGATATTGGCTGCTCACCAAGAAGGAAGCTGTAGATTGAAAATTTTGCTGTGTGAGCCATTGTAGTAGAAGAAGGAAAGCTGAGAGAATTGCAAGGAAGCCCTACCTATCCCGTACCTCAGTAGAGCTGAATGCCTAAGCTGGGTTATGTGGTCACACCACCAGACAGGGTATAATATGTCTTGAATAAACATGTCATAATAATTTAGAAAATGTTTTGGTACAGTAAAAAACTGGGACATTTTCAAATGACCTAGAAGAAGTTCTTGGAACATAGACACCACATCTCCATTTTACATGACACTAATGATCAGGAAAACAGGCTACTGCGCATTAAAGCACACATGTACACATACACATGCTTTGAGACACTACATAAAAACAATGGATTATTTGGATGAAACAACACCACCTGGTTTTTATTTATTACATTGTCTAAAAAATGTGTTTAGAAAAATGAGTCCTAAAAAGAGCATGGAAAAGAGCATCAACCCCCGTGTGGATTCTGTCTGAAGAGAGAAGGTAAGAGAGAAAATACAGAGCCCCTTCCATGGGGATCAGTGAACTGCATAGCAGTGCAGTTCTGTTAACAGTCACACTGTTAGAGAGCTAGCTGGAGATAAGTTATGATGCCCTGGCACATATGAACTCCATGTGGATGATGAAGTTTCATCTCAACATGTTGCCTTCAGATAAGTGCTGATCTTTGGGGACCAAGTCATTCAAGGGCCAAACTTCCTAGTCCTTCTGCCAGGAAAGGCACATTACTTCTTCCTGAAGAAAACTAGGGAAGGGGAAAATATTCCACAAGTGAACCCCATTTCCAACTCCATGTATGGAAGTAACCTGCACAGAGGGGACTGGGAATGTCTGCTATAAAATATGGCACAGACTTTTCTCATTTCTCTCCTTCTCTCATGACAATTGTTCAGCAGGCATGAAACTTAAGCTTGTTTATAAAAAAGAAATGGGCATTTTTAAAAACGGAAGCCAGCAGATGGGAAAAGAGAAGGATGTTATGTCAGAAAAGGAATTATAGGAAGGATGTCAATCTGACCAACAGGAAGGAAATTTAAACAAAAATGAAAGCTTTAGAGCTTAGATATCCTCAAAAGACCTATTTCTAATGAGAGCTTTCATTTCAGGGAATGTTCCAAAGACAAAAAAATAGACTCAGTGCCATCTGGTGGCCAATGGAAGAAATAGTCTTAAAATAGTTGTGTTTCCTTATTTATTACTATATATTGTAATATGGTCTCACAAGCCTTTCAGGAGGCTTGCTACATGTAACATAGTATTAATTTGCACAGCAACATAAAATATTGTTGTGTGGAAAATTCCACATTTGGGTTTTTAAAATACTCTGCATACTAAAAACACAGAAGTTGGCCAGTTGGCCTTCTTTAGAACCTGCTGAAGTTAATGGCAAAATTCCCATGGACTTCAGTGAGAGATGGATTTCAGGAATGTACTTTTATGGTACTAATGACACTAGTTTTGGGGGGTTGTTAGGAAAGGAAATAATCTCCTAGCTAGAATTACAGAGCACTGAACTGGCCCATGAATTAGTTGGCATGCCACTCAATCCCTTTTTGCTGATAATTCATTATCTAGACAAATCCCCCCAAAAAATAAAGCGATCAAAGCAGAAATGTCAGCCAAAGGAAATAGCAAAACTGAAAATGAATGGGCAGAAATGTATAAAGGTACATATATTGTCATACCCTGAAAAATACAATTTTGTGCATTCATTAAAAGCAAAAACAAAATAATTCCCCTTAACTTCATATTGTCTGCAAAGATTAAAAGCTGCTGTGGAGCTTTGATAGGTTTTTGCCATAAAGAAAATACATCTCTAGATGAAGACGAATTCAGAAGAAAACTATCGGATTATTTTATTTCCCAAGGTTAGCCTGTTTCTATATTTCAGAGGCAAGAATCTTTGATTTTTTTCCCAATAAATATCTGAAAATATAAATCTTGTCAGGATCTTAGTGATTTTACATAGTTTTTTAACATGAGCTGCAAACTTATGCTTTCCTAATGTTTCCTCATGCCCTTTATTGCAGATGCAGTTTGAAGGTAGCTTTCCTCAACTGTGTGGCTCATGAAATGCTCACTCGGCATTCTTAAGTATGTCACCTCCAGGAAGAATTACTTCTACAAAAAAAGACCATTCTGTGTTAGCATGATGAAGCAGGAAAAGGCAGATTCATAGTACCAGTAGTAAACATGTTAAATCCTCAATTATAAAATGCTTGTAAGGGGAATGGTATTTCACATTCCTGTCAGGATCTGCAATCTTGTAAATAGGAGTATGTAGAGAGGAAGTCATGTGGCACCTTTCATCTTCAATGAAACACACAGGAAAGAGAAAAAAGGAGTTAGAAGTTCAGGAATTAAAGGAAGGCAGGCAATGAAAGCTGAAGGAGGGTTTTGACAGCCTGAGACGCAGCACTCTTCCAAACCGCCCTTCTTTGCTAGTGCCAGGAGAGCTCCCTGCCTTGTGTTTCAATCTGCGCTATCCGCTAGAGTAAAGTCTGATTTGCTAAAAAATAAAACCTAAAACTTGTCCCTCCTAAATAGAACTAATTGTGGTACATGATGTGCTAGTTGAAAAGGTCTACCCCCTTCAGGCATGGGCAAAACATGCGAATTCTGTAGCCAATAATACATGAAGTAGTAACATGGGTAGTATTACTTCCCCATGACTTCCCAGCTGCTGCATCCAGATGCACATTTACAGATGCATTGACCAGGAGCAGAAATCACATACTGCCTGGAAACCAGGAGGAGCAGAATGCCACTTGCAGAAGGATACTGGGCAGCTTCTCTACTCCTGTCTCCACAAAAGTCATATGAGAAGGTTGCTGGGGAGCTTCCTTCACCACCACCTGCACAAGCAGAAAGCTTTGTACAGACCCTGATGACTTCCACCCAAATGGGTGCCATTGGAGATGGTATTTGTTATCCCCAAGCAAGTTGTGTGCATACAGCAAAAGAGAAATGATGGTCTACTGACTTTGGAGCTCATGTTCAAGTCCCTGCTCTGTCATAGACTTCTTGTATAACTGGGCAAATCACTTCATGTCTTTTTGCATCACCTAGAATACCTCACAGGACTGTTGTAAAGCTAATTACATGCAGTAGGGCAAAGAGTTCAGATATTATTGTGATGGGGACCACATAAATGCATCATATAGATTGTCTGTATTATTAATACATCTACAATGCATTAGACACACAGACTAGTTCAGCTATGTTGCAAATGAGTACAACTCCCATTCACTCAGGTCCATTTGCAGTACAAGAACCACTGATGTAAGAATGCATATGACAAGAAATGCTGGTAGGTGACATGAACAGAGTCACATGACATTACAGTCAGTTCTAGGCAGACTTTAATATACAGAACAATCCTATGGATTTTTAAAATAAGTATGTCTTTATAGAAAGTTATATTATAAAGTAGACTGAATCATTTTTCTAAGGATCAAAGAACAATAATCCTTTCCAGTGTTGGATTAGGAAATCTTGGCTTATACAGAAGCTGTGCCCTGACTTGTGATCTAGCCCAGATCCAGTGACTTGCACTGTAGGCCCCTGGCACCACCTCACCTCCCTTTGCTTCCACTTGCCTTTGGACTTTTCCACCTGTGGATGTTGTTTTTTTCCCATCCATAGGTTTGTGAGTGCATGTTTATGTAACAGCCTCCTCTGGGGTTATAACAGAGGACACCCACCACTCAAAAAAACAGCAGTAAATAAAAGAAAGAAAATCAAGTGCAAAAATACTCTGGTATACTGTTTTTTGTATTCAAATCCATGCAGAGCTGTAATACTGCAGTTCTACCACCATGTTGTGCTGTGGAAAGCTATAAATCAGCAACAGGTGGCCTTCTAACATGACTCCAAGATGGCAGTTTGTACTAAATACTTAGGGTTTCCACACTCCCAAACACTGCAGAAAGCATACCTTGCAGGTAGCAATGCTTGGATGTCCATTGAATACAAAGGACAAAAGAATACAGAAAACCAGCTTTACGGAGTACATCTATAGTTGCATTTCTTTTGTCTTTTTCTTAGGACTTCAAGGAGGGGATGTAATATAATTAGAATGCCCATGTGGATTGACCTTTAGTGATTCTTCCACGTCAGCTCTGCTATTGCAAAGCTGTCAGGCACAAAATGTGATTTTCACCCTGCTCTGCACTTCATGTAGGCAATTACACCTGCACACAGTAAATGAAATTTACAGGTGGAAATCACTAGCAAAGTGGAAAGGCAGCAGTTTGTGCTCACTTGACTCTTACTTAGCATCAGTGTAAATGACTCCCTAGAGGATTTCTGTGGAGTTGCATTGGGGTTTCTGTAAGTTCTACATCTGGCTGGAAGGTACTGGGTTAGTACAATTCCTAAGAAATAAACTAAATGAGACAAATTATTTTTTTTTTCGGTTTTAATTCCACTGCGGTCAGTGGTGTTATGCCTGGGACAGGTCTGGTAATCTGTGATCGAGAAATTAGAGTTACAGATGCACATTTTTAACATAAAGGATAGGCTGTCTCTGAGATTGGTTGCTGAGTGATTTGGCCCTAAAAGGCTGCTCAGAGGCCCCTGCTGTAGGTCTGCGTGGCAGAATCTGAATCTGCAAGTGGAGTGGCCATTGCAGGAGAGTTTTACAACCTTTGTACCCTGAAGAAGGGGCCGGCTTTCTCTGTGAGTATAACACAGTATGAAAAGTGGTATATAGAGAGGTCAAGGTATTGGACATAGCATCCATAAGTAGATTATTTGGTATTGTTGCGTCCTGCAAGTGTAGGTAGGTTATGGGTCAAGTTGGATTTTCTCCTAGCTTTTCAAGTCTTCACCTGGATGGAACCCTTGAGGTATAGTACATCAGGATTGCCCAGGCTTTGCAGTAAAGTTATTCAGCTTTTAGTGTATTATTAATGCTTTGGGATTCTTGTAAATAAATGCATTATTTATGAAATGCAGCCCTTGATGGCACTGGTTTATTCAGGGGAACATGCAAACTACTGTGCAATCATGAGGTGAAATCACAAGGCCCTTGTTGTTAGCTATCTCCAGCTATAGTCTCAACACAGGCCGTGGATTCATTTCCTAAGGACCCCAGCCAACATTAAGGTGCTCTCTTTGTGTGTGCTAGTAGATGTGGGCAATTAAAGGGCAGTTGTTCCCAGCATTTACATTTTATAAGAACTGTCCTGTGTCTTGTGAAGCACCTTTACTCTGGTGCAAGATAAATATTAAATGAGTTGTAAACTGCTGGTAACCTGATTTGCTAATGTTTACCATCCCTGGATCAAGAACACACATGTCATTAAGGCACAGGGTTCCACAAAATGTGGGACAGGGCAGAGTTATGATCTGTGTCTGTTTGCCTTTGCAATAACCAAGCAAAAATGCTACAGGTTGGCAAAATAAAGAGTGAATATTTTCTTCTTTTCTCAGCAAAATGAGTAAGTTACGTTCCTACTCACAAAGCAAGTTAATTCATTTAATAACAACATAAGTACACATTTATTAATCAGCACCACAGTTGATCACAAGGGCTAGGGACAGAAGTTACACACAAACTGGTTTAAGTGATCAGAAACTGGTTTTAACCTGTAACAGAATGTAAGTTCAGTGCACATAAACTAGTTTCAAAATAGTCGAAACTGGTTTAAGATAAACCTGGTTGAATTTAGTATAGACTTAACTGATTTGGGTCAAACTGGTTTATACAATGTCTGTCCCAGATGCCTTCCTGGTTTAAGTTAAACCAGTCCTCCAGGATCCCAGATGCTTTGCAGCCCTGAATTGGCTGGCCCTGCCTCTCTTCTCCCTAGCCAGAGCATTACCACTGCCCCACCTGGCTGATGGACTGTAGCATCTGCCAGGCTTCTCCCTCTACCCTTCCCCCCCCCTTCTCAAGCAGGGATTCCCCACCCCCTTCTGCCCCTCTCCCACAGTAGGGATCCCAGCATCTGGCCATGCTTCCTTCCTCCCTCACCCCCCACTAGCTACTGCTGAGAGGTGTCTGTGTGAGTCTCCAATTTCACTGGAACAAAGGGCAGACAGCTAGTGGCTTGCAAATGTAAATGCACACTGCAGATAAGAAACGCTTGAAACTAATGAGAGATGTTTGCTTTTGTAGGGCTGAT
>JAGPOW010001338.1:26538477-26550659 GCA_030014935.1 Caiman crocodilus
GGGCTGATAAACTTTGTTCTGATAAGCAACCCACTGGCTGGAATCTGTCAGTCTTGAAGAGGGGACAGAGAAAGGTGTTAGAAATGATGATGAAGCAGGGAGAGGGAGATCGAAAAGCTCATTATCATCAACAGACAACACAGAAGCAGTTCTCTTCCCAACCCCTTCCTTCAGAGTGCTAGCTGGGGGCCAGGGTCTGGCAACACTCACTATACCTTGAGCGGCAAGGGTGGGGGAAGCAGGAGGAAAGCCTGTTGCTTCCCCTTCCCCCTCCAGACCATGAAAGCAGGGTAAGGCTTTAAACCCCTCCCTAATCAAAGTGTCCTGCTGGGGCCTGGCCATGCCCCACCTCAGCTCAGCACTAGGCAAGGGAAGAGAGGACTTCTCTAGTGCCCCCAGCTTCTAACCTGAGCCACTGCAGCTGTATGCCTGCATTTCTGGAATGAAAAGGGAATATCTATCCACCTCAAAATCAGTTCAAGCTTTGCAGATTAGAGTAACCTGCAAAGATTGAATCAATTCAGGCTCTGGCATTTTGCAAGTTTGTCCCTAGCCAAGTGCCACGTTACAGTCATGTAAAAGAGGCCTAATGATGGACACATGCCTTCCTAAAGAAAATAAATAAGGTCTCTTCTGTGGACTCCATATATAAATATTTTAAAAATTCTCAACTTGTTTCTTTTGGCATGGGAAATGTTTTGGGATACTTTGTCTCTTGTTCCATTTTATAATTGGGTTTGGTCTTTGGTTCAGCCAGAGATCTGCATCTTCTAAAATATCTACATGGAGATGTCTTTGTGTTGCATTAAAGAGATACCAAAGTGGCAAGAAAATTCTGTAGGGTGCTCCTTGATTAATTTATTTAAAGAAATATGAAGCTCTTACAAGACATATGCTCCCTCTAAAGACTGAGTTTAGGTAGGAACATAGAAGGTGCTATGCTAGAGCTTTGGTACATGGACTCCAGCATCTCATCTCTGACAATATCCAATACAATATTATTCAATTCAAAGGAAGATGCCAGCAACTTTATAATGGGCAATTATAGAATTAGTTATCCATAAAGTTTCTTACTATCCTATCAATTAATTTGCCTTATAAACCCTCATGCTTCAGAACATATTCTTAATTAATTCTGTGTCTTATCTAATGCAACTGTGGATGTTCTGTATTGGAGTCTAATCTGTTTCTTAATCCTCCTAAACTTTTAACCTCTGTGATATCTTGTAGCCATTAATTCCATGCACAAATTTTGTTGAAGATCACTTTCTTTGTATATTATAAGAAGGTAAAAAGAAGAACCCAGTCTACAATCTTTCCTTCTAAGACTCAAAACAAGCCAGACCCAATATTTTTTAATCTAATGATTAAGCCAATCTGCAGGTGTTTCTTGTCATTCTCACTGGGTTGTTTTGCACGTTTAGGCTTTTACAATATGTCTACATCAAAGCTAGGTAAAAGCAGTAAATACTGCTTATTCATTTTACACTAACTAGTCACTGGTGAAAAATGGAAATAATCCTGGAAACAGCAGACCAGAACTCAGGATTCCCTCTCATGGCTAAATGCCATAACTATTAGGAATGCCTTGGTTTTTTTCTGGACCTGTGAATTTTGCAATCTTTCCTGAAAGGTGTCCCAGCTTCAGTAGGAGAGTTGGCAGATGTCCCCATCTAGGCTTTTTCATAGCCTGGTGATTAAGGCACTTTCATGGGAGGCAGAACATATGGGATTGATATCCCTTCAGGCAACCCCATTTTCAGGGCAAGTTTCCATGTTATAATTGTATTTCCATAGGGCTTATGACCCCATTTGAGGTTGTGGCCACTAGCTTATACACCAGTGTTTTATATAATTGATTGGCACTATTGACATGGTCATCCTCAAGTTTAAAAAGAGAGAGCCCTGTTCAGTACTTTTAGCAACTTGCCTATGTGGTGGTAGGAATGTATACTGGCTAAGATGTGTCCAAACATGATCCAAACCTGGAATTATGTGGTGGGGTAAAATTGCTTCAGGCTCATTCCTAGTGGCCACTGGCAGGTGTGCTTGAGAATAAGTGCTCAAGAGTTGGGCATTTCTCTGTAGTCAAAGTGGCCTCACCAAAACTTGCTGATTGGAGTGTACCTACAGGCATGAAGGGATGGAATGTGCTCAGGTCTGGATTTTGGATCCAAAGGAGAGGCACCTTTCCTGAAGTCTTGACTAGATGCCTGAGCTCGGGGAAAGACAGATATTCTGACACAATCTGTTTAATGTTGGTAAGCACTAGGTCACACCTTGCTGGGCATAAGGTCTTTTTGGATTGTTCTTCTCAGATGCCTGATATTCCTTGTGGAATTTGTAAGGAGCATAGGCAGCAAAGTCAGGGTGTTGAATTCCGTACTAGGGATGAGGCACCTGAAAGTTAGCCATTGTCACCTAACTTGTGTGGCACCAAAGTCCATTTTTTGGATCTGTTCATCATGCTCTCAGCTCTGATGATACCTAGTTCTGAGTCCTTCTGCATCTATAACATCTTTCTACTTTGTGAGCTCTCCAGGGGTGGCATTGTACTCTGTTTGTCTGTATTGTGCCTAGCGCAAAGCAGTCCTGATCAGTTATTGGGACCCTCTAATCACTATTGTAATAATGTCACTGCAAATAAAGCAGAACTTTGCTTTATTCAGTTGAAACAAAGTAGGCATAATGGTATCTTAGCATGGTACAAATGACCTCTTCCAATACCCATCAGACCCCTGCTTCCCTGCTAAGTCTGCAGTTAAAGATCACTCAAGAAGTGAGAGAGAATAGATATTCCCTCTCATTTCTTTCCCCTCTTAGTCCCCACAGCCTTTATATGGTGCCTGCATCTCTCGTTTGGACAAATATTTTTTGGGATCCAAATTAAAATCATTTTGTTCTCTATCTCAGGTTTACATGAGAGAGAACTTAGAAATGCAGTCCGCTGCAGTTCCTGTTATTGCAGAATGAATATATATGTTGGTTTAACTCTATTGTTTGTTTAACTTAGTGAAGCTGCAGCTGTAACACCTGCAAGGCACAGCTTGACATAGTTGTTCAGCAGGCAGGAAAGAATCCAGTGGAGGAAGACAGGTTGGGTTTTTTGGGGGGAGGGTTTTTTTTGCTTTTTTTGACAGCAAAGCTGCTTTTTGCTAAAGGAGCCAGAAATTTCCCTACCCAAACAGAACAATGAAAAGCCAAGGGTTTAGTGTTTAGCTTTGGGGTGTGAATATTTTCACACAGCTTCTAGTCTTCACACTGTTATTTAATACTAGCTTTTACAGACCCTTTCTCTATAGTGGCTGGAGATCTACAAGTGTGTGTCAGAACTCTTTCTACTAATGTACAAACTGGTAATGAGGCTGTTTCTTTAGTTCAAAAGGTAAAATTGTTGCTTTTGGACGAGCAATGTATAGTACAAATGTAATATGCAGCAAGAATGTGCTAAGCTTAAAGAATTCAAAAGTGATGTTAAATGAATAACCAAACTTAACAGAGACTGCATTCACTTATTTAAATGGAACTGTATGGGGAGGCAGAGATTAATTCAGCTTTGAGCCAGTTTATAGAAATACCACCCACAAAGCTTCTGCAACATAGTGCTGGAAAATTATCTTCTCAAATATTAACTCCAAGCTCTCACAGAAATTCCTACTTTCTGCAATTTTTCAATGTAAAGATGCACATTTTGTTGGCACTTAATAAGATGGTAAATCTGGGAGTTGTAAAATGAGGCTGTTGAATGTTTCAGAGTCCTACCATAGCCTACTCCATCATCAGTAATCATGTCTGAGTCCTGTTTCTTCCTCATTTCAGTGGCTTGCTTTCAAATTGACATAACATTCTGCTATAGGTAGAGTACTATTAAACAAGCTAATGTTAGGGGAACATAACACATTTAAAGCCTTTATAACAATATTGGGTGTGGGTGCATAAAAGTCCTTGCTTTCTGGTCTACTTGAAGATCTGTGCCCTGTGCATTCTTTACTATGGTCATGTGGACATTGTCCAGTGTATTCAGTATCGTTTCCTGTCTTCTGTATCCTAAGGATATAGTTTCATAGTTGGTAGGGTCAGAAGGGACCTGAGCAGATCATCAAGTCTGGGATGATAAATAGTGTAGACCAGGGTTCTCAAAAGATACAGACCTATGGCAAGATTCAGACCTTGGCATTGCAGAAAAAAAGCCTGACAGTATAGCTTGAATGCCCCCAAAAGACTCAAAAACAAGAGGGCAAATTAACAGAACCCCAAATTTACCCTTATGATTTTATGTGGGCAGAGGATCTGCCTCCTCATTTTCGAATACTTGGTGTTGTTAACAAAGGTCTTAATGAAAACTGAGGATTATTGTGTTTAAATCCCAATAGAACAATGGTTGGCATCTTTGACTCTAAAGCCATATCCAAACTACAGATTTCTGCCTATATTGGCATGTCAGTCTGGGAGAATGAAAAATATCTTTGTGACTTTGTGATCTTTGTGACTGATTTAATGTTGGCAGAGGACTATAGTGTTGATGGTATTTTTTCTTACAATGACTTGCTCTGCTTCAGATGGGAGTTTTTTGCCGGGACAACTATATCTATGTTAGGAGAGCTTCAAGAATATACCACTATCCCTTTACCAATAAAGCACTCCCAGCGTGGATGTAGCACAAATCATATGAGCACTGTCATGATCCTACAGACTGTAGAAGACTTGTATTGGTTATATACTTTCAAATGAAAGCCTTCCAAACCTCCAAATGAGTGCCAAGTGAAAGAGAAACATGCATTATACAAAATAAGTTCAAACTGATATCATTAAACTTGTTTATATTTACATACATATATTCCGAGCATGTCACTGTAAGGCAGTTATAATAAATCACAGATACAGAAATGAAAACCATAATACAGGTCTGCAAATCTAGTAACAAAAAATTAAACACACCTCTTTGATAGTCATCTGCCCTTTGCTAGAACAGCTTGCAGCTGGAAGACTGAAGCAATAAAGACAATACAGGACTACAAATCACAATAAAATATTTTCCTTAAATTTTCCAAACCCTAGCTGTGTTTAGCACTGCAGATACAGCAGGTCTCTGGATATATGCTAGTCAACTCAGGCAGCTGCTGTAACATTTCAGATCTCTCTTTCTTGCTCTGCACTGTTCTGGGTACACTGATTTATTTATTTGGAGAGAAAAAATAGCATATTCAATCTTTTAAAATGTTCAGTGCAGAAACTAAAATGTGTGAATTTTTGAATGCTGCTTTTGCTACAACTAAGAAACCTTTCCAGGGTGTATAGGTTTTTTCATGGATGGGTTTTATTTTAAATAAGTAACTTTTATATATCTTTATAAAAACTTTTCAAAAAAGGTTAAACTAAGCTCTCAAATTGTTAGATTTTAACAGGCTGGGAAATCATTCTTTTCACTGAAAAATGCATTTACAACAATTTGGGGCGTAAAGTACTTATAGAACTTCTCTATTTTTAATTTATTTCACTATTGCAGCATTACCAAGGGAATCTAATGAATGACTCCACTAATGTGTCCAGTGTATTTTCAAGTGCTCTTTTGATGTGATCTTCATTCTTACACTTCATTTAGAAATGATAAGCCATGGTTGAAATTCAAATTGATTTTTAGAGGTAGGCCAGTATTGAGTGCTTTTGAAAACCCAACCCCAAAGTGTTTGAAGTATAGAAACAAGGAAACTAAAGTAGATGTTGATATACTTCACAGTTCATTCAAACAGTTCAAAGCATGTAACTGAATAAAATATCAGTTGCCCAAAGGACATAGCTAAAGATTGAGGCAGTCTCATAACAGAAGTTTGGTCCTGGCAGTGGTAGGATATGTTAAAATGTTGAATTCCCCCATAGTCTTGCTGGTATTCTTCTCAAGAAAGGTCCACCAAGACTTAAAGGATACCAGTCATGGGAAATCTTTTAGGATGTAGATTGCTGACCACCAAGATTTAACTGGTGCCACCTACATGTTATTTTTTCCTAGTAAACAAAAAGTGTTTGGTTCTGGACTACAGTATGCGACAGGCATAATGCTGTGGTTATCAAGTGTTTCAGCTCACCTGGTTGTTGTAACAAAAGTCAATTATTGCTTTGGGTTTGAAAGGATGCTTCAATTATTTTAACCCTAACCTTATAATTAGGTGGCTTGAGTTCAAGATACTGCTTTGGTATAAATTACCTATCTGGCCCTAGGTAACTCCTTTAGGATCTTGTGGTTGTTAAGCCACTCTCAGCATGGAGCAGCCGCGTCAGTTTGAGCCTGAGCACAGACCCCAGGCCGACTGCTTCTCTGAGCTCTGGCTCAGCACCAGCCATTCTGCTCTGACCACAAGCAGCCACATCCATTTCAGTCCAAGCACGAGTGCCGGGAAGACCGTCTCCTCAGGGCTCGTGCTCAGGCTGAAATGGAGGCTGCTGCTCTGTACCAAGAATGGAGCAGCCTCCCCAGGTCTCTGTGTTCAGGCCAAAATTGAGCTTCCCACAGCCACACCATGGGGCTGGGGAAGCAGGCTTCCCTCACTCTATGGTCTTTTTGAATTGAAGCCAAAGCAGTTGCTTTCAGTGGGAAGTGAGGGGGATCACTAGAGTTTTGAAAAGTAGGAAGGAAGAGAGTGGCTGGGAGCTGTGCATCCTGGGATGCTGAAGGAATGAAAGTAAAGCTTTTTATACCTCCCCTTACCATTCAAACAGTATCCTGGAATGGCATGGGTAAAAGATTTCCAAGATAAACCTCCTTTTGACTGGCTTATCTTTAAAATGTTTTGAGGGGCCTTATGGCAGTTTAACATCTATTAGCTAATGACTGCTCTCACTTGAGGTGCCTTAATGCTGGTGTCAAGGTAACCTGTGCTAAGGCTCTTAATCTCTCTCTGGCTCTGTTCCCCATGGTTAAAATAGGGGTAATAGAATCCATCTCTTTAGGGTAAATATATTAAAGACTGTGAGGCACTTCCATACTAGGGCATTGGGCACCATATTAGTGCCCGCTTTAGGCAGTTTTCTCTAATGTTTGAAAATGGAGCCTTATGATTTTGTGCAATTTTAACGGGCAAACCTCCCTTGTAGCTTTCATCCTGTCCTTTGGTATAAATTGGGTTGCTCTTCTCAGAGCAGTGATGAGGCTTCTCCCTTCTAACCTGTCCCTGGCTTTTCTCCACCCATAAATAGTTTTAAAAGACACTGAATCATCCAGATCTATAACAGGGAAAGTGCTGCTGAAACTGGCTGTGGCAGGATTTTAAAGTTTAAAATAGCTTTTCAGTCATTTCAATCAGGCCAGTAACTGATACCCAGACTTCTTCCCAATATTACCAGTTTCATACCAGAGAGCAGATAGCATCATTGTTTTGCATTTAGAGATTTTTTTTCTTAATTATGTACTTTGATGTCAGTCAAATTCTTGGGGGGTTTTCAGTGATTAGCTATAACAGGAATGCAAAATTCTATTTTCACAAACAAGTTTACTATTGAATTCTCTGTATTATGTT
Organism: Caiman crocodilus; assembly: GCA_030014935.1. NCBI lineage: Eukaryota > Metazoa > Chordata > Crocodylia > Alligatoridae > Caiman > Caiman crocodilus. The sequence goes on from JAGPOW010001338.1 coordinate 26,545,989, forward strand.
TCTCATTTGAATTTGTGTAAGAAGAAACTGCTACAGAACCCTGAGAGCTTGATATTAATGAAGTAAAATGTGTATTTGATCCTACTCAGGAGACTTTTAGATGCTGGCAGGGATCTTGAACAGCACTAAATTCACATGCTGTATCTCCAACAATAAAGAGAAAACTCTGGGATACACTAGGACCATTCTTAGAGTTCAAATGACAAGCCAAATTGCATCTTACCCTTCATCAGCAGGAGAGAGGTGTGCCACATTGCTGCTATTGAAAATACCAGGGGGGATTAAGATCTCAGGTCTCCAAAACTGAATCAGAGGTTTCAGCAGAATAAGAGAAGAATGTACTCCTTTGAGTGCAGAGGTTTTGAAAGCAGACTGAAGGATCTGGCTTTCTCCACCCCTTGTTTTAGAAAGGGATGCTGGATACAATTTCCAAGTTTCAATCTTTGAACCCAAAGTTGTAGTTCATCAGAGAAAACTTCTATTGAAGCCTTAGATTTTGAGGACCAAGCATAAAAACCCTGTCTCTTTATCTGCTTGTAAAGCATCCAGAGGACCTATGTATGGCACAATAGGCTAGATTCTGTTACTCTGACAGCATCCTAGACAACTACTGCTTCCATGGAAATCAATTGTTTATCCCCCCTATCTGAAAACCACACTGCTATTACATCATTGTTCCCTGATGAGAGTGCCATGTGAATTAGTGTCCTGGTATTTTTGTAGCTACATAGAATATTGACATCTTTTCCAGTTCCTACTCCAAAAAAAAAGTTTTAGAGGGATTGCTTCAGTTCTGATTCTTGGCCAGGCACATTTAACCCTTTTTGAGGGATCATTTTAATTTCTTCCATAACTTTACCTCCTCTCCTCTTCCCAATCCAGTCTGTTTTCTGTGACTCACAGAGGAATCTGTAAGTTTTTGAGGGTCCTTTTTCCTGTCTCTAAGCAGGCCCTCAGTTTCTTCTCACCTCAACTCCCCAGGGTCTTCTGTCTTTGAGGAGATTTCCCCTGGTATACTGGATATTCTGTTCTGTTTGTCACCACTGAGCAGCAAGTGTCTTCGTTTCTTATGTGTTTGAAGGCTTTCCACCAGAGGTACTTTCTACTCATAATGATCCTAAATGAAGTCACAAGGCCTACAAGACAATAATTGATCAATGGCAACTTCTAGACCCAAGAGGTTTCAAGTCAATGTCTGGTTCTGTGCAGTGCACAGATCTGCAACATTTGAGGATCCAACCACACATGCTTTCCTAATGTGCACACAAGGCTAGAAGCCCTAATTAGAGAACACCCAGAAGAGTCTGAATTGTTTAAAATATTAAAGGGTTTGAATAAATGGTTAAGCCCAAAATCCCAAGTCCATTGACCTTTATATGAAGAGATCTGCAAGTAGTATAAAGTTGGCCTTCCTTCACTGAAATTTGTGGAACTACCTCTTACAGAAGTCTAAGATTGTGGTTCCCTCTGTCTGACTATAAGCCAGTGTTAAAATAGAGCAATATGTACAGGAAGGAGTCCTTCTGGGAAGCCCTGAAGTCTCATTCATGAACATGTTGGAAACGTTTCTTAGCTTGGTTCATTCTAAAAGGCCAAAAATTGTGTCTGTCTTATCCTTGTTTCAGTCAGTGGCTGCCATTGCGCCACTGAGAGAGAGAGTTGGAGGAGAGAGGCTATTCACTAGAACAGGGGCTCGCATCCAGAAATTTGGTTAAAAGCTATCAGGTGATCATGACCATCCTATACATCATTGTCAAGTGGGGAGGCAGATTCAGGCTGGATGGGAAAAATGGTAGAAAAGGAGGGATCTGTGATAAGGAAATAATTAAAAACCACTGCACTCACTTTCCACGTTTCCCTTCAAATATTGTTAAAGTGGGTGTTTGCAGTGGGCATCTGCAGTGTGCAGTGCCAGCCAAGGAAATGCAATTATTGAAGGAAAACACCATGAGTGGTTAGACAAGGTATTATAAAGGGGCTTTTTGTGATTTTTCCTATTGAGGTTTTTTGCATTCTAAGAAGTAGCATTAAAGGACCTGTATAAATGTTATTAATGTTAAAAACACATGAACACACTTCAGAGAACATGAAGTATGCAAGGTGAGTGAGAGTTAAAACTTAGCTGATCTCATACACGTGGGGTGGAGATAAAAGAAGCAGCAGCATGGTTTATCTCACTAGCTGTTCAGCATATTTAAGATTTTTACGTTGTTTAAACTAAAAGAAAAATGTCTGTTGCTAATATAAATAAGACGTGTTCTCTGGTAAATTATCACTACCTAAAATCTGTATTTGCTTTCACATTGAATGACTCATTGGAGCTTATTACCACCTCCACAGTGCAACTTTGGAAGTTTAGGTATTCATTTTCCAGTGATTATTTGGTATGGTGTTGGCATGAACAAGTCCCCAGGTTAGAAGATCCTAATATTCTTGTTAGGTATACAGAACTACAGGGCCAAATCAATGCTGTACTTATAGAAGAGCAGTCTTACTGGTTTGCATATGTGGTTCTCGGTATTTAGAGTGTCAGTGCCTGAAGTGAATAGCTCCTCTTCCCTTAGCAGGCTGGTAGTAATGTGAAGTGGTGTTATAAAAAATCCAGACTAAGGAGATGGGGTTTACATTTAGGTCTGTAGTCAGTCAGATGTTTCTTATTCTCGGGTTTTGTGGCAGGTAACTGAATCACTGAGAGCCCTCTGTCAAGATGCTCTCTCTGTTCCCCATGCAAGTTCCAACCCACATCACTGGCAGTTCCATTGCTCCAGATAAGATATTTGCCTTGTCCAGCTCTGCCAGAGATGTAGATGGAACCTCTTCTATTATCATCTCTGGATATTGGCATTAAGACTGAATTTAACTAGGTATTCTGTATGAACCCAGTACCATGACAGAGGATGGGGCAATATCCACCAGTGCTTAGTGCTGGTTTTCTGCATGTTGTTACTGCACCATCATTTAGTACTTGGTTATACAAGTACTAAATGACACCACAGTAACTAGTGTTACTGCACAGTAGCATCTCAGCATGGTTTTCTGGTAATGCTAACTGTGCAGTAGCTCATTACCACAGTGCAGCAGCATCACATAATGGTTCGTGCCCGGTGACATCACTGCACAGTAGTAACGAGCTACTGCCTGTAGTAATGAGCTACTGCTCAGTAAAAGTCTTGTCTAGATGTACCCAGTGGTATGGTATTAAGGCCTGAGGCTGTAAAAGTCTTGGTCACCAATTTCTTACCCACCAAAGAGGGACAGAACATGTTGGTTACCAGGATGACATTGTGATGAGAATTGTAGTTTCTAGAGAAGTAGCATAACTACGGTGGGCTGGCCAGACTGTCTTTAGAGACCAGGGTGGAGAGAGAGGGGACACAAAAAAGGCCATTTATAATGGCTACTGCTGTGGCTGGCCACACCACCACTGCTAGCAACATGGCAGCTGCCACTGCCCGGTATACAGAGCTAGCTGCTCTATTACATCCCTGCCAGAGAGCCCCAGTATCAAGTGCACAAAAGGATTTGAAGGTCAGTAAGCAGGGTAAGTTAGCTCTAGGACAGCCTTGAATTGAGTTAAGGAAGTCAGTACTATATTAGCCAAATCCACACACAAGCTGTTTCCGTGACTGAATACCCCCATACCTCTGCAGTCCTGATGGGGAATGGATCTGCTCAAAACTGGCTGTATTCTATAGTGATCATTCTCTGGGGAGTGGCTGTCATGGAGAAGAAAGAGAAGTTGGTTTTATGATGAGGTACAAAATAAAGGGATGAAGTAAAGGAAATAGGTCTGTGGAAGGATGGGATTGAGGAAAGTGCACACTTTTCATAACTGACAGTGTTATTTAAAATCAAGGGTGTATTGCTGAGGGCAGTATCACAATATAGAATTTAATACCTAAGAAAACAAAAAAGGGAGGCTAAAAGAAAGGAAATGAACTTCTTGATAAAAAAATATGGAAAAAGCATGCATGCAAATCCTGTGTGTTGAAGAGCAATCGGAATACTGGCATGCAAGAAGCATATTGGGTTTTTCCCTGCCACATCACTGGGTTTCAGACTTTCCAGAATGTGTGTGCTACATGGTTGTAATATTAATAGAAAACATTCTAATTCCAAGAAGTAGCTTTTCAGAGAACTTTCTTCAAGACAGCTGAGCAATCAGACACATGTTTCATAATGCAGGAGGCCTGGTTAGCCCAGCATACAATGGCAGCTTGTCCTGAGAAGGTTAAGTTGTTTAAATATGTAATATGTGTTTAAATACCTTTAAAGGAAACAGCAACAAAAAAAGTTTGGAGTATTAAAATGAGGGAAAATACTTGCATGTTCTTTTTTAATAAGGATGGCTTTTTTGTATGAAGTACCGCCAGAGGGCACTAGTAGGCAAAAAAACAGAGCAAGGATGCAGGAATGAAAAAAAAGTCTCTAAATGTCAATGAGTTGGGGGGGGGGGTGTTGTGTGTCTTTCTTTGGAGTACTGACCAGGCCTTTGAAATATATATTTTAAAGCAAATATATTATCCAGTTGAACTGTCTCCTGGAGTTATACAAGCTTCTTCAGGCTAATGCGAAGGACTTTGTGTTTTGTCTCTTGTTTTAGGATCAAAAGGATTTGCTTCTCCTGAGAACTGTGTGTGTGTGTGTGTGTGTGTGTGTGTGTGTGTGTGT
>JAGPOW010001338.1:26550759-26589456 GCA_030014935.1 Caiman crocodilus
TGTGTGTGTGTGTGTGTGTGTGTGTGTGTGTGTGTGTGTACACATTCACACAGCCTCTCTAAGTAGCCCATTCCAATGCTTAACAATCCCCATAGTAACAAAACTCTTTCTAGTATCCAACTACTTCCTTTTTTTGCAATGTAAGATTATTCCTTTTCATCCTACACCCTGTAGAAACAAAGATTATTTGATCACTATCCTCTTAATAACCACTCTTTGTTATTAAAGACTGTTACCTATTCCCTCACCCTGTCTTTTCTTATCCAGAGTAAATAACTTAAATTCTTCCAACTTCTTTGTAAATTATGTTTCCTAGACCTCCCCTCACCACTCTCTCTCTCTCTCTCTCTCTCTCTCTCTCTCTCTCAATTGTCTCTCTGCCTGTCCTGAAGTATAGTGTCCCAAATAAGATACGGTACTCCAGGTGGGGTCTCACTAGTGCTGAAGAAGAGTAAAAGAATCACTTCCCTTGACTTGCAAGTGGCACTCTTATTAATACAATTCAGTATGCTTTTGACTTTTTATATAACAAGAGCACACTGTTGGCTCATATTCCACTTAGTCTGCCATGATCCTCAGGTTCTATACTGTAGTACTAAAGCCCTAACAGTTGTTCCTCAATTTGTGTTTATCCATGGACTTGTTCTTTCCTAAGTGTTGGACTTTGCACTTGTCCTTATTGATTTTCATTCTATTTCATTTTATCTACTTATCAAGGTCATTGTATATCTTAATTCTATCCTCCAAAATGTCTGCAACTCTATCCAGCTTGGTGTAATCTGCAAATTTGCTAAGGAACTCTAGGAGGTACAACCAGTTACATGTTCACTTTACAGTATTTTCATTTAAGCTCTATTCCTGATCTTGTTAATACGACTGTCATGAGAAGACAGTGTCAAAACTTTGCTAAATTAAGGTATATCAGATCCACTGCTTTGCCATCATGCACAAACTCTGTCATCTTGATGTAAAAGATAATCAAGGTGGTCAAGCATAACTGCTTGTGGCAAATCCGCATTGGCTATTCCCAATCACTTTATTATCATCAGGGTGTTCAGAAATAAATTCTATGATGACATGTTTGGTAATTTTTCTGGGTATTGAGGTTACTGACAGTCTATACTTCCCAGATCCTCCTCCTTCCTTTTTTCAAAAAATGGGCACTATACTTGTCCTTATCCAGTCATTTGGAACTTTATCTAACTTCCATGAGTTCTCAGAGATAAGTCAATGGCTCTTCAATTACCTCAGCCAGTTTGTTGAATAATTTAAGATGGATCTCATCTGACCCTACAGACTTAAAAACATGTGTTTTTTATAGTAATCCCTTACCTGATATTCTACTACTCTAGGCTGTTTACCTTTTTCCCTGTCCTTGCTGTCAACTATGCTTATCATCTAATAATTGACTTGATTTGTGATGACTGAAGTACAAAAGGAATTAAATATTTCAGACTTCTGCTCAGCATATATCACAGTGTTACCCTTTCCATCTATTATTGAGCCAGTGCTTTCCTTGGTCTTCCTCATACTTATAACATATTTATAGGATTTTTTTTTGGTTGCCTTTTGTTGCTATTTTCTTTAAGAATGGAGTTATAGAAGCTTCTACACTCTTTTCACATGGGGTACTGCAGTAATTTGCTCCAAGGATCACTGGCTTTGGGGGAATGGATGGGGATAGTATGCTTTAATTCTCTCTAAGCAAAATTTGTGTCTTCAGATACTCTGGCAGCTGGTAGTTCTATACCTAGGGAGCTGAATCCCTGACTCGCAGGCCTTGCCCAGGCCAGCACATTTTAAAGTTGCTGGTGAGTCCTTAGATGAGTATAGAAGTGCTCTTGTGGGAAACAACTCCAAAAGCTCACCTTCACAATACCACCACACAGAAATATCTGTGCCAGCAAGGATTTTCCTCTTTGGTAACTATTTGCAACCCCTTCTCAGCATGTTCATGCCTCCTGAACATTTCCAAGGCACTGGGAACTAATTAGAGAATTCCAGGCTGTGGAGTTTGACTGTAAACTAATTAATGCTTTGTGGTACTTTTCAATTTGAAGCATCAAAATTAGCAACTAAATAGATTTGTAGATTGTATATGTACACTAGAGCACAGCACAACTGCTTCAGTAAGCCATTTGCTGAAAAAATGAAGTACTGAGTCAGCCAAATCTCATTTGCATTCAGAATTCAGGAGCGAATGGTTTTGAACAAGGGTCATCCACCTTTTCAAAGGCTACAAAGTCAGTGTCTCTTTCCCTCTTCCTGCTTAAAAAATAAATATTTAATTAATTTATGGAAATTTGAACAACATCAACACAAGAAACTGGAAGAACCTGCTACAGAATGCCCTAAAATCTGAGGGTGAGAGTGCTCTCCTGGGAGGAGGGTGATATGGGCTCAAATCCTCATAGATGGAAAAATGACTCTGAGCCCTGATCTCAGATTAGTCCAGCAGTTAAATAAAAGAGTTTGTGATACACACAAGCCCTAATGTGAACAACTTCATCCACCACTAAAATGCAGTAAACAGTAGGGTCAAAAAATCAGCAGCTGCCTTCACAGCTTGCAACAATCATGCCACAGTTGTGATCAGGATGTGAACTAGAGATATAAATACTAATTAAATAAATATTCATTTAATCTGTTTTAATTACAACTGGTTAAATGATTAATCAGTATGGGAGTCCCTAGCCTGGCTTGTGGGGTGCCCCTGCTCAGCCTGGCACCAGTGGAGCGCTTCCAGCCCCCTAAGGTGCAGTAGGGACTCAGCAGCTCCCCAGGGACACACTTCTCAACAAAACGGGATGGGGGGGTTGGTCTTTTCTGAGCCCAGATCTGGACGGGCCCACTGTGGGGCTGAACTGCAGGTCCAAGGGAGTCATCCCACACCCACTTACTTCTACCTTGTCCTGCCAGGCCCTGCAGCAGCTGTAGCAATAGAAGGCACTGCATCCATCCCAGTGAAGGGACAGGGACAGGCGTGGTGGCACAGAGCTCCACCCTTAGCTCTTTGAAGTCAGATGTGGGGTATGGGGGCAGGGTACTGAGCCCCAGGCCAGTGCCTGCCCTGCCCTGGCACATCCTCCCATAAGGAAGAGGCTGCATTCACTCACCTAGAACAATGCAGAGTCAGGGGCCACAGCAGCCCTGCTAGGCAGGTAGCATAGTCCAGGAAGCTCCAAGTGGCAGCAGCCAGTGAGGGGCTACAGCCACTGGTGTGCAATTTCCCAGGGCCAGCTGCAGCAGCCAGTGAGGGAGTGATGATGGAGGAACTGCTTGCCTCCCCTCCCTTCTGCCCCAGGAAGTTGAGCACTGGTGGCTTGAGGCCCTGGTTGGCTACTGCCACCCAGGGCTTCCTGGACTGTGCTGCTTGCCACAGCCCAGAAAGCCTCAGGTAGCAGAAGCCAAGGAAGAGCTGCAGCTCCCTGGTGCAAGGCTTCCTGTGATCAGCTGCAGCAGGACAGGAGGGAGTGGGGAGAGGGGAAGGGTGACTAATACCTAATAGCTAGGCTACATGGATCTTGGTGAAACCACTTGGTAGCCTCCTGCCGTGAGCATCCCAGGCTCTGGACAGGCCCCAGCCATTCTGCCATGGGGTCTGGTCCCCATAGTCTCACTATTAGGTATTAGTTTCCTCTCTTCCTCCTTGCTCCTCTCTTTCTCCCTCCCTCTGTGTAGCCAAGCTGTTTAGGTATTAGTCACCCCTGCCCACTCCCTTCTCCCTTCTTCCTCCTCACTCCTCTCTCTCTACCTCCATCCCTTCTGCCCTGCCACCTTCTAATTCCTGTTGGTGCACAACACAGCCTCATTTCCCACCCCCCATCCTCTGCTGGACTGCACCTGGCCCTAGGCTAAACGATAACCATTAAGCTAGAACTGGGTATCACTGCATTGATCTGTTAAACAATTATTTATTTAACTGTTCACATCCCTAATGTGAACAAGGAATTCAGTATTCTATTGAAAATGCAGAAGTGAGTTGAATGTAGAGGGTTATCTTCCTGTACTGATAATAGAAAGGGAAAGTAATTGGGACACTAGTCAAAATCCGGCACTTTCAAAGTACCTACCAGAATGCACAAAGTCCTTTTGAGTGTTATGCTGCATCATGACCTGTTGCGCTGGAAGGGAAATACTATCAGGGAATATTTATGAGAAAGGGGGCAATTTTTGCACTAAATATTTTATAATTATTGACTGAAACAACATTGACAGCCACCCCCTGTCCATGAAAAATAGCATTTAAGTTCAGGGTGACCATAATAATTTGAGGGAAATCTGGTATCCGGTAAAGAAATCCAGGATGGGATGGTGCTAGAGGGCACCAGCAGGTGTGCAGCCATACATGGGTACACACACACCCCTACACCTTCACACCCAACCTCACGACTCCCAGAAGCAGGGCCAGGCAGGACAGTGCAGCACCTATAGTGCGGTGCCCCATGATTCCCTGCACACAGCTCTCCCTTGACCCCAACTCTACAATACTAGTGACTCCACTCACACCCCTGCAGGGTCCAGACCAGGGAGCAGCCCATTGACTGGGTTCCCTGGAGAAAACCAAAGCAAAAGTACTGGACTGGCACAAAGCTTCCTGCAGGTGCTCAGCCACGCCTCAAGAGCTGCATGTGCAGATGAGTTTCCGCCAGTCTGGGACTTTTGTTTTAATTTTCTTCAATGGCTAGGATGCCTCTAAAATCCAGGACTGTCCCAGCCACTCTAGGACATATAGTCACCCTAGGTATTGGCAACAGGACTCAAATACAATGAAGTGTACTTTGTCCTCACCTCTTAGAAAACCATTTATAGCCTCTCTGGGAATTAAATGCTTAGCTAGAGCTGGAACACAAGGGGGCACCATGCTTACATTGCCTGCGACATCTGCCCATATTCATGTTTTAGCTTGGCTGACCTGGAACGTTTGTGATTGTACTTCTTTCTCCTGGCTGAGAAAAGGCTGAATCCAAATCCCAGAGCCTTCAGTGGGAGTTGGATCAGGGCCAAATCAACATCTTATTCAAGTAGTATTTGTCTCTCTTTCTTATCATTTAGTGAGTGTTTTTGCATAAGAGTTTTTCTCGCAAAAGGGTGGCGTTGGAGCACTTGGATCCATCTCCAGTTCCCTAAGCACTTTTGACTGGTCATTCTTTTTAGAGCTTTGTAATACTGTGTATCCGTGACTATTTCTCTGCTCCCAAAGTTTCTCTCTCTACTCCCAGATTTGGACTTGCAGTGAAAACAAGGTGAGGCTCTAGCTCTGCACCATTTAACCTCAAAGGAATCTTTATTTAAATTAAATTATACCTGATGGAGCTAGATTCTACCTCCACCAGAATCTACCACTAATACTGCTGTGTAAGGACAGCAACATGGCACAGCTGTGGCTCTGAGCAAAGAATGTTGTCCTTGGTCTCTTATAGCTGCTTACAGAGGATGTCTGCACACGTAAGGGCATGTATTTGCAGTGGCAAAAAAAGTATTGGCACAAATTTGTGCTCCTACTTTTTGCCTCCTCACACACCCCTGCACATGCGCTTTGGTGGGGGGCAAGATGCCACACTTTGAGGAAACTGTCATTTCCCCACTCCTCCCAGCTCCTGGCATGCTGGAGGAGGTAGGATGAAACTAGAGAGGAGATACTCTGGTTGGCAACCAGAACGTCTCCCAGGAGGACTGATCCTCCATGTCAGACTCAGACTCCTGTGGCATGTGCTATGTCACTTTTTTTCATGGTTTTAGTTGTTTTTTGGGATTTTTTTATGGAAACTTCCCATTAGCAAATTTTGCCCTGGCACTGTAAGTTTGCAGAGCAGGATACGTTTTGGTGTTCAGTTTGTGGTGCCACAGAGAGGTTTGCAGTGGCACAAACCACATGTACCTGGATGTCTGGACCCAGCTGGAGTGCTCAAACAGGAGTTATGAACAGGCAAATGGCAAATAACCTTTTTATGAACCAAAGTATGATCTTTAAAAATCATGCCTTCAGTGTTAGAAAAACCAAAGTAAAATCTTTTCTCTTGGTGTACCAATCTCTACTCTCATTTGGGAGCCCCAAACAAAGAAACAAAACCTTTTTCATGTGACAATTGCTCAATGGTATGTGGGAGAGCAGGAAAATGTTGCTAATTAGCTCGCAGGAATTCAATAACATTTCTACATTCGTGATACTGTAAATTTTGAAACATTTACAATCAGACCTTTTGATTGTCCCTGGAAACTGTGACTATAGGGAGAATTTAGTGCAGGAAGCAATTTATAGGTTGTTCTTCTTTTTTTCCTGTAGACAAATAATGCTGTAAATAATATAGCATTGCATCCTTTCCTTCCATGTTTTCCTTTCTGTCTGCAACAGTAGCACAGGATCAGTCATGCTTTTACCATATCATGCATGAGCAGCAGTATTAGGCTACAGACATCATTGGTAATATGATTGAGCTGTTATCCTCTATGAGAACCAGCTATTAGAAGGGGAATGAAGAACACATTTTTGTCATGGAAATATAGAGATTCTGTATTCCTGGGTTAAATCCTAGATACTAGAGGAGTTATAAACCCATGTGCACATTGTTTTTACTTATTATTCCTTCCACCTGGTCCATCCTAGCTTTTCACATCCTCTGGCTCTTGTTTATTTCTGTGCTCTTACGCACTCTCTGGTTATTTCCTCCCTGCTCTTCATTAATATGTTAATCTCTTATATGAGTCTGCCATTGCGACACATATGGAAATCTACTGACTAGTGATAATGTCCAAAATATGGACCAGTAAGCCAGGGATCTTGGAAAGGAGCCATCTACTCAAATAGCTCCTCTTAATAACCAGAATGGGGCAGCAAGCCTTGTTCCATCCTAAACAAATCCCAAGTATGAATTTCCAACATGGAAGGGCTTTTAGTCCCTGGTTCCTGGGGTGGAAAGCAGGCCTGGGGAATTGGGAAGTGGTAAGTACATGTTCCTTTCCTCCAAAGCTGCTTCATACCTCCTATCCACATACAAGGTGCAGAGTTATTCCATCCCCCTTGTCCATTGGCCCCACTAGTGCTCTCTGGTTTGGTGAACAGCCAAGTGCACTTTAACGCAAGGGGTTGAAATGCTTCCTATACCATATACTGTGATACCGAAGTTAAACTATGCCTAGACCTGAATTTAGCTGCCATGTGGACAAACACCACCACTCTTTAAAAACATGTTTAGTGTTCAGTAATGGTCACAAATGATTCATGTTTTAAGCATGACTTAGATGTTTTATTTAGTAATTTAGTAGTAATTTAGAGCCTTCCTAGAAATCATACCATCATAGAAAAGCAGGGCTGGAAGGGACCTTCATACATCATCTAGTCCAAACCCCTGCCTGAGGTAGGATCATCCCTATCCAAGCCATCCTATACACATCCATAACCTAACCTCTTCCTAAACCTGTCTACCAGCCTTGGTGCAACACAGATATAACGCCCTAACCTGCCACAGGTAAAGCAAGGGGACCACAGCAGCCAGCATCCTGCTTGTGTTGCATTGGACACTTATGTGTTAAATGTGTTGTATGAACATTGCAGGGTACAGTTGCATGGTAATGTTCACCATGGTCTCTCACATGCATAGCTCACTACTTGTCAGTCCCAGTCTCAGCAGCATGCTGAATTCTTGACCTGGCTCTGGTGCAGGACAGGGGCTGTAACCAACAATCAGCTTGTGGGTCCCCAGGATTCCCTGGGGCTACAAGCACCCAGTTTTCAATTTGATCCTGGAGGACCCTGACCCAGTGAAAGATCCAGGTTCCTTTCTCTTGGCACATGTGGCTTTTTTCCTCCTATCTGGTGTCTTGGTATGGCAAAGGGGTCCCTGGCCTTTGTCACTTATATTGTTCATATTATGTCTGTGGAGAAGTCCAACGATAGCTAGCCATGTGTCACTTAATGTGACCTGGAGATACTCCTTACATACAAAGTTGTAACTTTTACTACCATAAGAGCACACTTAATATGTGTTTTAGTGCTTGAGCCCAACTTGTGCTTTAAATTTATTTAAATTTATTTAACAGATGTTAAGTGCAAGGTGCAACATAGCCCTTAGTGTCTGTCCACAGAACTAAAATCACGGACCATCAAGCAGATCATTTGGTGTTAATCAGGAATTTATCCCAGCTGTAAATCAAACTAATTTTCATGAATCTTATAATTGTTACACAGCTACCAGAACCAGCCTTGGCATTTTGCTTGTGAAACAATTGCTTTAACCATTTCTGCTCCCTCAGGCTGTCTCCAAAGCTGTTCCTGTCCACTCTGAGGTCTATCAGAGTATTTGGAAGATGACTCTTTTGCACCTATCCCAAACTTAAGAGTCATTTTACATAAAAAGGCATTTGCTTATGTGCGTATGTTAACCTTTAGACTTCCTCCCATAACAGAAGTAGAGCCAGCTGTTTGCTCCTTTCTGTCTTTACAAATCAGATACATCAGTAGCAGTCTTAATGCTCTCAGAGCTATTTTTGAAATAAATGGGACTAGGAAATGAAGGGTGTCACAAACATACTTTTAAAAAGAAAGAAATAGCCTTAGAGTTCCCTTGACTTCTCTTTTTCCCCTCATCATATCTGGGGCATATGGGAGAGGAGACTCCACAGGCCTTACCAGGTGTTGGGGACAGCTTGATGGTTACATTTTCAGTGTAACCCAGGTGTTCTGGAGCGTGTACCCCCCTTTCCAATAGAAGGGCATGGTCAGCAGGGCATACATGCTGGAAATAGAAACTGCAACTCCCCCTTCTCTGGTGTCCCTATAGGGGAAGACCAGGCCACAATATCTTAACTATATACATGGTTTATTCAGGTGCAGAATAAAAGGGGAGGGGATAGAATAAACTGAATGGGTGCTGAAGATAAATATTTACACGTAATACATTCAAGTCAACAAATAACAGAACAGATAAGTATAGCAGTCCCCAAGACTCACAAGAGAAAACTCTTCCATGGATCTTCAGAGGGTAAGTGTATCAGCAATTGATAGGTAAGCACCCCCCAAACTGTAAAGCACAATAAACAGTTAATCAACTCTCCAGAATAGAAAACACACTAAGCAATTAATAAACACTCCAAAATATAAATGCAGTAAACAATTAATAATCACTACAAAATATAAAGCGTGGTAATCCCAAATACCCACCTCTTCTAGAGGAGTCTCTTTCTCTGTAGCCAAAACCCCCTCTGATGGAGCTATCCATTGTGTCCCTCCCCAGTGGGAAACCCCTTGACTGAGAACTCACACTTCCTGGCAAGTAAAGGTCCAGCAAGGGTTCCCAGTGCATCATCCCCAGCTAGGCAAGTGGCTTCTTCAGTGGGTACTCTGTCTCAGTCCCTGTATGCGGGTGCATGGCTCGTTCACACACAGATGGGCTGGCCTTCTCAGCAGGCTGTGGGCCTGAGCTACCTCATGCATGCCCAGAGCTAGGGCTCCAGTACAGGCCCACTGCACTGCAGAGCCTGTATTGCCCACATGCCCTTATGCCCGGCAGTGGGGAATGCGGCTCAAGCCACCCCCTGCTCCCTGCAAGGGACCTTGGCCTGAAAATGACTCACCGTGCAGCGGTGTCTCACGCTGGGTGTCTCACGCTGGGTGGCCTCACGCTGGGGTTGAAGACCTGAGCCACCTTGAGCGGCATCCATTGTTCCCGGTCCCTCTCAGACCCTCCATGCAGCAATACCTGCACCATCCGGCCTTGTGCTGGGGTCGGAGACCTGAGCCACCTTGAGCATCTCTCAAGGTCCCAGTCCCTCATGGACTCTCCATGCAGCGACACCTTCATTGGTTCACCATGCTCAGTCACAGCAAGGGGTTGGGAACGCGGCGCTCCCATCCACTGGTGGAGTCTTCAAGCACTTCAGGGCACCTGGAAGTGTCCCCTGGGTAGATCTGCCCCAGCTCTGCCTCAGCCTCAGCTTCTTCTTTCTTCTCCGTCCCTCGTTATTGCTCCTGCATGCAGCTCCTTATATACCCTTTTGGGGCTCCCCCCGCAAAATTGAAGGCTGGCCAAGTGGGGGGAAGTGGAGCACAGTTTTCAATTAGGTCCACTCCTCGCCTTGCCCAGATGTAGGGGCAGGGCAGGCTCCTTCCCTGCTGGTCTCTGATTGGTGTGTTTGCCCCACCAATTGCTTTGGCAATTTTCTAAAGCTGAGGAGCTGGGAAAAGACAGGCAAGCCCTCCACGTCAGTGATGTAGCATGTATACACAAATGAAAAATCACCTTGAATACCGCTACTTGAAAGAAATAATTTGAGGCTTCCTGTAACTAAGAGAAATATGCGCTTAAGAGTAGTTTAACTTTAAAAAAATGGTTCCAGCTTTCAGTCAGTCCATTTCCACAGTCATTCCATTTTAGTGTAGGAACTGAGGTGGGAGCAAAGGGGATTTAAGTCACCTTTGTGCTTCCTGTATTCAGTCCTGTTATTTTTAAGCTACTTCTATTGATGTAATTCTCTTGGTTTTCAGCACTGCCTTTCTAAGGTTGTTTGGTTGGAATTATTTGAGAAAGTAATAATAAGCTTGAGACTTTGGAAAACAGAGCACTGAAAACATTACAAGTCTCCCTTGGCTGTATGAGGATAAATATATTCACAGCACAGCCTGGCACAGTGGCACGGTACCGCTAGCCAGGAAGTGGAAGGGGAGGGGTGGGAGGTAACTGGAACTAGAAGAGAAAAATTCTGCTTTTTTTTTTTTTTTTAAATTGAAACACTATAAAAAAAAGCTTTGTTTTTCATTGTGAAAAAAGAAATAATGCCCACCCAGAATTAAGAATAATTAAACCCAGATTTTAGAGTGTTGACCTACTCATTCAGTACGGATTACAGTGTCTTAGCAATCAATAAGGAAATGCACATTTGAAAAAAATAAGGGTTTATATTATATTACTTTGTACCTTTTTTAAAAAAAGGAGAGGAAAATTGAAAAGTTCAGTCTCTTTTTTTTCCTTATTTTCAGCAAGTTGATTGAATGTACTTGGGGAACAGAAGCAGTACTCAGGCCTGACTGACCAACTTGGTTTCCTGAAGCTTTTCACGAGCTTATTATGGCCATTTCAAGTTCTGCAGCATTGTATGGTGGGAATTTTTTCAAAATGTTATGTCTGGTTTAGCACTGGATTTACACTCTTAAGTGGCCAAGGCTGAGTTAGACATTTGGAAATTAATACATGAGCTCTGTATACCATGTTCTTAGGCTTTATGTATGAAGGAGATTGTCTCAAGTTCCAGCAATCTGGGGCTGCCCACTACTGTAGCCACAAAGGTGCAAATTCCTTGGGCAGGCAGGCAAAGTCACTAAATGCCCTTGTTAAGTTTCCTCTCACATAAAGCTATTTTTTTCTTTTCTACTCTGAGGGTTTGTACTGTTGCAGCCACTCTGATGTCTGAATTCCCAGTGTAGACAAGGCCCTAGGATCATTTTTTCAGAAGTGCATGACTGACTAAGGAGCTTAAGTTCCACTGAGTTGAAATTTTACATGCTCTACCACAAGGAAACAGGGTTTAACCTCCTTTGGCACTTAGGAGCTGGGAAAGCTTTGAACTTTAAACTTTTCTTTCAGATTTGTGCTTGAACAGAGCATGGCTTCATGGAGATACACAACTCTGTCTCAAGGTCTAGGGACAGAAATTACATATAAACTGGTTTAAGTGATCAGAAGCTGGTTTAAACCTGTAACAGAATAGATGTTCAGTGCACATAAACCAGTTTGAAAATGGCTGAAACCAATTTGAGATAAGTTTGGTTGAATGTAGAATCAGCCTTAACTGATTTGGTTCAAACTGGTTTATGAAATGTCTATCCCAGGCCCCTTGCTGGTTTAAGTTCAGCTAAACTCCCCCAGCATCCCAGCATGCTCTCTGGGCTGGGCAGGGCTCTCTGCTCCACAGCAGGGCTGGCTCCTCCCCTCTGCTCCCTGGCTGGAGCTCGGGCAGAGACTTTCAGGCACAGAGCATCTACCTGGCTTCTCCCTGATAAGCAGGGATTATATTCCCCACCCCTCTACCTTACTCAGACACTTCAGCATTAGCTAGCAGACCAAGTGCTGGCTACAGTTCAGGCTGTGGGAGATGACAAAGGCAGACAGGCTTTTTGGAGCTAATCAACAGGTAGCTTTATGTCCTTCCTTGGAAAATCTGTTTAAACAGAGCTTGAACTAATGGGGCTTTGTTTCCTTAATGAGTTGATAAACACTGAAATAGGGGTGATAAACATTCCCTGGTAGGCAGCTCAGGAGGGAGGAAATAATCAGAGCGTCCTGCTGGGACCTGGCCATGCCCTCCTCAGCTCAGCATTCTGGAAGGGAATGGGAGGGCTGCTTTACTGCCCCCAGGCTTCTAGCATGAACCACTGCAAGAATGTGCCTGAATTCTTTCAGTCCAGTGGGGATGTCTGTGATTTAGCCTAGCCAGGTTAGACTAACATGCAAAGATAGAATCAATTCAGGCTCAGGCTTTTTGAATGTCTGTCCCTAGACTAGATGCTTCTCAAAACCTTAGGCCAGCAGGGGCTTTTCTGCTGACTCAAAAGCCGTTTGTGATCGCAATTCTTTGCAAGTCTGTGTCCCATTCCAAATGTACACTCAGACACAATTGTGCTTTTATATTTGACCTTTTCCTTGGGTTCCCATGTCATTCAAAGCTGCTAACTCTGTAAGTGCACTCTGTAAGTGCCAGGCTTTCTGGGACATGCTTGAGTAGCCATAGGAACCCATTACACAAATTCAAACCAGCCCACTAGTTTTTATGCCAGTGAACATATTGGTATCTGCATTAGTAGCTTAAATAATTGAGCCAGCTGCACTGTTTGTAGTCTTTTCATTTTGATCCCAAATCATTTATTTTACTTAAGTAAGTCATCAGCTTTATGTCAAGCTTTGTGGCATAATAATTGTGCAAGTCAAAATGTGTTTCAGAAGTGTAGCTTAGCCAGCACTTACTTGTAGAACAGAGCTATATGGACAGCATTGCCATTGGTCCATTCTAGTCACTTTTGGCTCACTAAATGCCAGAGGTCATTCTTGATGGTAAGACTTTTTACTTGTATAAGTATTCTATTGCTCTGGCATTTCTGCTGTAGAGCAGGGCTGTCTGCAACCCATTTCACTTCAGTCATGCTGCCTTTCTTTTGTCTGAGCTAACTGAGATGGTTTAATTAGTGATTAAAAGAAACTCCTAAAATGAAAAGCCATTTTAAAGAAGAAAACCCACCCCTCAATGATAGCACTAAAATTTTAGCAGCACCACTGAGATGGTCCATCAAGCATCAGGAGAGAAAATCACAAAGTGAATATGTATGTTTGTCCATCTATGCTGCTTGATTTTTCTTTTATCCTTGGGCAACCTCTGATTTGTTCACAGGAAGATGGCAGATGATGCCTTCCCCATAACTAAGTGAATAGCTTACACAGTTTTGATGAACAATATACACTCTAAATTTACTAAATTCAGACACTGCTATAATACACAGCTGGCTGATCATCTTGTGTCATGGACAGGCAACATTGAAATCATGCCTAATAATTACGTTTCCTTCCATTTAGGTAACTGGGCCTTTGGCACATGCAGTTGGGTATCAACTCTCTCTAGGATAAATGATCCAGCAATTCCCTTACTATAAGGTAAAATGCTTATCCATGCTGAACATATGCTGTCATATAGCATACTCACATGAGGAGTCTTTTTCAGTAATTTGGTAAGTCTAAATGAATAAACCAGAGCAAATAATACATAATTGCTTTTCTGCTAAGTATATAGTCTCCTTTCTGCTCATAAAGAATCAGTGAACTGACTGCGATTTGTTGTTATTTGATTTAGATACACTTATCATAGTGGGCTTTTCCCTGCTAGTAATTCATTTTGTGTGTGTGGGCCAGCAGTGATTTACGTGATAATTCATGATATTAGAGTATTGCTTTATTTGACTAAGGATGCATGGACTTTTGCACACTTTTAAAACTCCATTTTCCTGAACACTTATATCTGAACTTGTTTTAGTTTGTAATTTTCCTCTGTTCAAAGGCCCAGTACATAAGGTCCATAAAACATTTACATAGAGTCTATTTTGATGGACTTTAAAGGTGCCAAGAAATTTTGAATTTGAACTACAGTGAACATTTTTGAGTAAATTTGGCTGTTCAGATATTTGCAGAAAGAAAACACACAAAGGTTATGAGCATGGCCAAAGTATATGTAAATTAAGTCACTGCCCTTATTCTTTCTGCAGGGCTTAACAATGACATGATTTCACATTCTTCTTCTTAGTACATTAAGGCAAAATTAAAATACTTGGGTATTTATTTGACACTCAATCTATGTGACCATAAAAAGTAAATTTCTTGACTTCATTGGTTAAAGTTTGCAAGGAACACAGGTTGTGGAATCAATTATGCATTTGTTGTCTTGACAAGATTTATTCCATAATGAATAACTGACTTCCACATGATTATTATTTAAACCAAATAATTTCCTTCTATCTTCAGTCTTCTCTGGGTTTTCAACATCTAAACCTTTGTGTATAGCTCATAGGGTGCATATGTATTGTTGCATCTCACTGATTTCCAGCCATTGTTGTTCAGTAACTGACTTGATAGATGACCTTGGGCAAGTCACTTTATGCCAGAAGCCCTAAAAACCTTTGACACTTCAGTGCTGACTTTTTATATGTCTGACTCCTGTGGTACCTAGAGTTAGGTATGTAAGTCCCCCTATACAGTGAATGTGGAGTTAACTGCCTCAGAAGGAGAGAGGCAGTCCTGTCCACTCGGGATTGGTGAACCTGAACCTTCTCCTGCAAGTGCAAACCTCTTCACTTTCCCTTAAAACTGAGCATGGGTTATTTGTCATCTTTAAAATGTGGCCAGAGGAAGAGGTGCCCCCCTTTTATACAGCAGCCTTCTGCTTTAAAGCATGTGCCCAAGAAGATGCAGGTTCAGTTTCCTCCACTGCCTCAGGGGTTTCTCCCACCTCCCAGTTGAGCTCCCTAACCACCTGCCTAAGGGCAAGTCTGGGTGAGGTAGCTCTCCTGTAGAAGCTGTGCCACTGTACTATAAGGGATACAAGAGTCATGAGGCCAGAAAGGGAACAGGTGGGAGCATGCTTGTACAAAGTTGAGGGTACTCATCTTGGGGGGGAAAGGCGATTCTGGCTTCCAGTTCCCATTCCTAAGGCTGTTTCTGTATTTTATACAGGAAGCACTGCCACTTTAAAAGTAGCCCTGGCTGCCAGTGTATTTTGCAGGGAACCTGATATTTTTGATGTGTCAGGGTCTCATGCTCCGAGAGAACGTACTGGACCATGCATGTCAGCCTTTGTCAGAGGAATGCCTGTTCTCTAGGCTTCAGTTGAGGTTAGACACTTAGTTGTTCATCCATGTCAAGACTGGGCCAGCACAAAAATGCAGCTGCAAATACCAGGGGAACTGTGAAGTCAAACAAGGATGTGCCTGTACATGTTGGACACTTTCAAAGTTAAATGGCAGCTAAGTTGGATTTAGCAGGGAAACTATGGAGCTTTATTTCAGCCCTATTACATTGGATTCAAGTAGCTAGAAAGATAACTCACAAAGAAATATCTGTGATGAAGTATAATGTCAGAATATGGTTTACTCTGGAAGTAGACATGTTAAGTGCTCTGTGCCGGGGTGGGTGGTCTTAGATGACCCAGGAGACCTTTTCCAGTCATGTCATGTATTATGAGAATATTTTTAAGGATTTCTCAAAACTAATGACTTTCAAACCAATTGCAGAAGCCCCATAATTTGTCACCGCTAATGCAATACAGATTTCCCATGCTGCATTGCAAATACTTTATAATCATCAATGTCTAATATATTATGGGAAGTATAGCCTGTGCTTAAATGATTTCCCTTGGTACCATGTCTTTCATTCTGGACTGGCTGTTAGCTATTCTGTGTTAAGTAAGATCTTCAACAAGTGGAGAAGATAAATAGCCAGGCAATCCAAATGTAATATAGCCAGAAGGTCAAGCTACCCTGCTTGTATGCTGCACAGTATTGCCAGTGTAACCTGGGTACATCCAAGGGTATGCTGTATTCTAAATAGGATGGGATGAGTAGGCAGGAGGGGGTGCTGTGAGAGGGATGACAAAATTTTGCACAGATCCACTCTGGGCACCGAGGACTCAGCTTCTCTCAGCTGCTGCACTGCTGCTGCTGGCTCCTGGGTGCTGAGCCTCACGCTGCAGCACTACTATTTCCCCATGTCCTGGCTCGGCACTGAGGGCTACAGGCCAGGCCCTTCAGGCTTCGACCAGCTGTCCTCATACCAGGTGGCTAACCCAAGCAGCCTCCGCTGCTCCCTGGCTCCCAAGGCTCAGGCCCGTGCACCACCCTGCGCACCATGGGACCTGGCTGCTTGCTGGGAGATGAGGCCTGAGCTGCCTCACTGTGGGCCCCAAGGCCCTGCCAGGGTTGTAGGCTCAAGCTGGTGCTTGCGGCTCCCAAAGCCTGGGCTCCGCACACCATACTGTGCACTGTGATGGGTCTGAGCAGTCTCACACTGCTCCCAGGGCCAGGTCTCCATGCACTGTCCCCGTGCACTGTCAACAGCCTGAGCAGTCTCGCACCACTCCCAAGGCTGCTTCTCCAATGGCAGCTTCAGGAGCCTTGGGCCTATTGCCTGCTGGGGGAGAGCTCCCCAGTTTTTCCTGGCTCCACTCTTCTTCAGTCCCTCGCTGCATCTGCCCCCTCATGCTGGGCATGCAGCTTCTTTTATACGCTCCAGGGCTCCAGACCTGACAGTTTACAGTCTTCAATCAGGTCTAGGAGAGCTCTTCTCCCTCTCCCCTCAGGAAAGGGGCGTGACTTTATTTCTCCTGCTGCCTCCTGACTGGTGGATGGGCTCCACTAATCAAAACAGCAGGATCTCAAGACTGGGACTCAACCCAAGTTCTGAAAGCTGAGCCTGCTACACCAGAAATAAATGAAGCATTACAGATTTAAAACCTTATTTTTAGGACAGAAATGGATACAAAAAAGTGACCCAAGCCAGTTATAATTTTTTTCTGTCAGAAACGGGCATATTGAAATGTGTTGCAGTGTGGTCTGAGGATCACAGAGCTCTCTGCTGCTGACCACTGATGAAAGAGGCAGGATGAGCAGACCTGGTTTGCACTATTCCAGTGAAAAACTTTTGGCCTGTTGGTTAAAATTCAGTAAATTTTGGGTGTTAAGGTTAAATAAAATGTTATCCATATTGCATATTAAAGGACATCAATACTGTACTTAGCACTCCCCAAAAGGTTCAGTGTAACTGTACCACAGTCGTGTTCCTCTAGAAAGTAGTGTATTTGTCCCTGGAGATGTGGACTCTGCTCAGGGTTTCATTGGCACTGGACACATAGATCAATTCCGCCTTGGGCTTTTTTGAATATCTGTACCTAGCCTAAGTTACACAGTTTTCTGTAAGCGGTGTAGTGTTGGTTGATAGGGAACAGAACACACATTCACTCTTTGGTGGGGGGGAACAAACCTGAGATTGGGTTCTGCCACTTTTAATCAGTCTGTGTGCGCCAAACTTGTGTTACGGGTATAAAATGGGCTTATGTACCAAACTTCTGTTCTTTTATGGGTATAGACAGATTTCCAATTACTTATACTGGTAAAAGTATAATGTCTGTACCTAGCCATAGTATAGTGATGGGGTTGAAGTTCTTGACTTTCTTGTTCTGTGGAGAAATGAAGGGAGGCTTTGCCTGGGGCTACAGAGGTTAGCAGTAGAACTGACTGGACTTCAATGAGGCTTCTTCTTTACCCAACACCTTCAGCACTAAAATCACAGGCTTGGAAATGGGAATGGACTGGTACAGAGACATCATTGTAGTTAGCGGTGGTGTCACCAAGACAGGCCGTGGCACAGAGATAGCACTATGCATAGATACATTAATAAAGTATCTTTTTACAGGAGCTTGGTAGTCAGGCTTGCCCTGAGGGTTGCTGACAGCTGCCCAAGTGCACGCCAAGTGCTCTTTCCATTAAGTTTTTTTCATTGCATAGACTTACTGACTACAGAAAGGGGGAAGTTAATGACTCCAAGTGAGCTGTATTTTCCCAGGTTTCTGGATGGGTGTTTGACCAAATGTGTTTGCAAATTGTAAGAGGAACTCATTGTGACTAACAGAATCTTGAAAAAGGGTTATACGTTTCCTGTTATAATATTCCAAGACCAGATTTGCTTTGATGCAAACAAATTAGTATATATAAAGAAATATACTAATAACAGTCAGCCTGATCTTGATACCAAGAAAAATCATGGAGCAGGTCCACAAGGAATCTTTCCTGAAGCAGCTAGAGGAGAACAAGATGATCAGGAACAGTGGGAATGGATTCACTGAGTAGAAGTCATGCCTCACCATCCCTATGTCCTTCTATGATAAGGTGACAGGCTCTGTGGATGTGAGGACATGCAATATAGCTTGACTTTAACAAGCTTTTTGACACTGATTATGCTCAGTGAATAGTCAGCAATGCCTCTATCTAGGTGGGAGGATGTATTGAGTAGGGTTTCCCAGGCATCTGTCCTTGGTCCAGCATTGTTCAACATTTTCACTGATGATTTGAACCATGGTATTGGATGCATGTTTAGAAAATGTACAGATGATACTAAATTGGGTGGTGTTGCAGATACTCTGGAGTACAGGACTAGGGTCCAGAATGACCTGGATAAACTGGAAAAATGGTCTGCAATCAATAAAATGAGATTCAGCAAGGACAAGTGCAAAGTCCTGCACTTGCAACAACATTATTGCATATGCAAATACAGACAGGGGAATGACAGGCTTAGCTACAGTACTGCAGGGGTTACAGTAGACCATAAGCTGAATATGAGCCAACAGTGTCGTCTTGTTGCAAAAAAAAAAAAAAGCCAACAGCATCCTGGGTAAAGATAGCTAACAGCCAGTCCAGAACAGGAGTGTCACTTGCAAACTAAGATAAGTAATTTTTCAACTCTATTCAGCACTGGTGAAGCCTCATCTGTAGTACTGTGCTCAGTTTTGGGGGCCCCACTTCAAGAAGGATGTGAGCAGATTGGAAAGAGTCTGGTGCAGTGACAAAATGATTAGGGGTCTGAAGAAAGGCTGAAAGAGCTAGGGTTATTTAATAGAGAAGAGAAGACTGAGGAGCAGGGATTTGATAGCAGTCTTCAAAAACTGGAAGGAGCAGTATAAAGAGGATGCAGATGGGCTTTCCTCTGTGGCTGTAGAAGGCTAGAAGTAATGGCTTTAAACTGCAGCAGGGAAAATTTAGGCTGAAGATTAGAAATAATGTCCTGATTAAGACATTGGATTAAGCATTGAAGCAGCCTGCCTAGAGGAGCTGTAGAATTTCCATCCCTAGAAATGTTCAAGATCAGGTTGGACAGACACTTGCTTGCCATGGTTTAGTCAGGGATGATCCTGCCTTGAGCAGGGACTGGATGACCTTATGAGGTCCTTTCCAGCTCTATTTTGCTATAATCCTGTGATCTGATTGTGCTGATGCCATTCAGTGATACTGTTCTCCTGGTGAAAAGGCGAGAGAGAGAGAATAGAAGAAGAATGGTGAGTGACAAAGAAGAAATACACCATGAAAGAGAAAACAGGGAAGGATCTTGTGTGTGTTGGGCTAGGTTTTCTTTATCATGATGGTCAGATTTCCTCAGTGGTACACCAAAATTTGCCCGAGCCTCATGGATGAAGGGCAAAGTTCCTGCGGGGAATTTTCAGCCTTTCATCTTTCTCAGGGAATCTCCAAGATACCTGTTCCTTCAAAAAACCTATGATTCAGGACTTCAGGAGGGGATCTGAAAGTGTGGAAAGCCCCCCTCCCCCCCTTTTATTTCTTTGTCCCTATGCCTAATTTCCAATGCACACATTTTTGTTCATTAATTTCTGTTCCCTTTCTTATGCTGACTTGATATGATATTGGTATATGTCAGTAAGTCCTTTCATTTAGACTAATCCAGTTCCTTTGTCTTCCTTTCTCCAACAAAATGTACTGTTCTTGGTAACTACAACATTTAATACTTTCCAGCAATTGAGTTTGCAGCTGGGGAGGCAGGTAGGTCTCTGTTATTACTATTATTATTTACTTATAAATTATTTAAATTTGTTTCATTTATTTATTTATTTATTTATTTATAAGCCTTATAAATAAATAAATAAACAGTTTAAATATAAAGAATTTTTATAAAATAAATTTAAAATATTTATATATTTAATTTTTTATTTATTATTAATATACACATTATTTATAATTATTTATTAATTATTGAAATATTATTATATTTTATAAACTATATTATTTACTATATAAATAATATAAACTATTATTATTATAAGCCCTTATCTTACTTCAGTGCATTTGTAAATCTTACTAGGTGTCTATCTGCATCTTTAGGCACTGAAATTCCTTTGTAAATTTGTCCTTTGGTGCACAAAACTCCTGTTGTGGTAAGCAAGGGAAGAACTACAGTAGGATATATGACCCTTGATGCAGAGAAGAGTCAAGTGAAGCTTAGTTTAAGTTTTATTTCTTTTTCTCAGACTTAACAGGGGAGGTCTTTGGCTATGCATGACTCAAATGAAGTCTATGAAGCTATGTTGCTTTATATCAGCTGAAGATCCAAACCCTAATTGATCCATTAGGTAATTAAACTTGCATATTATGTAATTTTTTCAGGTTTGTGGACTTGCTATAGTTTAGTAGAGGGCAGGAGAGAAATGACTGGCTAGACAATGTAATTAATCATCTGAGCTTTAGAAGATCAATGCATCTTGGTTTTCAAGCATGTTTAGGTCTAGGATAAATTATTCTCATTTTGGAGGGTCAGATGTTGTGTTGAAAGCAAACTTCACATCTGTTACAGATACAAAGCTGAATGTGAAGGCAATCTTTGGTAAGCAGAGATGTAAGGCTGTTGCAGCTGCTCAATGGTACATAACCCATTTTATATTGATAAGTTTCATTTCTCATGGTGGGTATATCAGCTCTGAATGAAGAAACAAAAGAGTTTCTCCCACCCACATTACCCTCTTGGTCCTTTCTTCCCCATGAGATGAAATATTCACTCATGTGGATTCTCATACTGACCTGTGCCTCATCCCTGGCTTGTGCCACTTACAGTGCAATCTAAAATAATCTTCACCCTCTTTCAGACTGCACATTAATAATTCCAGAAATCCTTCATGGCTACTTTCACTGAGCAGGTCGTCTCCTATTTCCAGCATTGATACACTCCTAATACCTGAGTTTTGCTCTTGTTGGGCCAAGCTGTAGTCATATAAAAACTCCTCTTCCCACTATATTTTTCCATTAGGTTGCCACATAAAGGTAATTGTACTCTGATGTAATTTCACTGACCTCACTGAAATTATCATTGCTTTTTAAACCACTGTAAATGAGTGGAGAATCAAGAGCCTGGTTTCTAGTAATCATGTCCACTTGCTTAGGGTTATAGTGCTCTATGTACATGTGCCCACTCTCCCAACATGAAATTAAAACTTGTCCAAAGCTATCATATTAACCTAACCATCATATTAATCAAGCTGCTTTGGCATTTTGAGGATGCAGATACAGGCACTCAAAAATCTCAGCTGCTGACTTCGGAGGATAAATTATTTTTTATGCCAAAAGTCACATTCTTCCCTGACAACAAAGCACTGCTTAAAGATTCTCTTCACATGAAAGAGCATAGTCAGATTTCCAGAGCCACTGCTTGCATTGGAAATAAAATCCATGGTAGTTTTTAGGACCTGCTGAATCTCAGAGCTCTTTGGATGGAGAAAGGAATTAAGTGCATCACTAACAAAGCCCCAGCTGCTCACCACATGAGTGGATTAAAGCTGACAATTGTCAAGGGCACGATGATGGCTGGAATCCACAATGCTTTTGCTCCAAACTGCTCTTGTGCATCTGGTGCATTGACTTATTTTATTAATGTTCTAGATATAGTTAGACAATGAACATCCAAACCAAAGTGTCCATATAGAGAGAAATGCCAGAAGTTTCCGAGGTGGGGCAAGAAGGAAGGTTTTTTTTGTCCCTACAGTTTTTCAGTGGAGGGATTTATTCTACTATTGTTCACTTGAGTGAGTGGTGTTGGATGGTCCAGATTGAAAGTATTCTGGTTCTAGCCACATCTGAGTTTAGACAAAGCAAAAGAGGAATTTAACAGAATGATAATGAAGAAAATGGTTGGTTGCCTTAAACTTTACCTGAGTTAAAAGCCCAAGTGTACTGCAAATGCATACTGGCAATCCTCTAAGAATAAACCTGGGTTGCACCTGTTTTGGATCCCTCAATCACAATCAAAGCTAAAAGGTTTGCAGAGGTCCATTTAAATCCCTCCAGGTTTACTTCTCTTTCCATCTGTAAAGCTCAGAGGGTGAAGATAATGGCTCTAACTCACTTATCACTGAGACTTTTTTATGATGTCACATCTGGCTTCTCTCGTTCCCTCTGCAAACTCTAGTATGTCACTTCCTGTGACCTCTTTCAAAAAACTTTCTCATAATGACCCTGTCTCTTCTTTTACTGTGATTCAAGACATAAGCAATGACAATTTATCACCTGCACTTTATTTGCTGCTTTACTTAAATCTTACTTTATAGGTCCTGGAAGGAACTCAAGGTAGCCAAGCCATGGAGAGCATGGCATTTAAATCTAGGAATCATAGATTTTAGAAGAAGGAACAGCTGAACTGCTAGACTTAATATTGGTGCTGATACTATAACAGGGTTTAGTAAGAATACTTATTACTTTATGGGCATCTGTTTAATCCTTTGTGACACTACTAAGGTAGGTACATAGATATAATAGAATTTACTTATGGAGAAGTGAGGCAGAGACATGATATGATATCTCCAGATCCACAAATATATCCTAGAATTCAAGAATTTGTTGGAGACCAGTCTAAGGAGTAGATTGCTGGAATACCCTTTTTTCTACAAGTGAATACCCCTCTCCTTGAAACAGTATCTGCTAGGAAAAGAGAAGAGCACTTCAGGTCTCTGTAATACCACCAAAATAATTAAAATAGGTGAAACTGGAGATGAGAATTTGGGAAAGAACCATGATCAGTTGAAGTAGGGGGGCTTAGTAATAGAGATGTCTTAATTTTCTTTTCCTTTTTTTTTTTTTTTTTTTTTTTGCTAATTCATATAGGCATCCTAATATTTGTTTTTACCAAACTGAGTGCAAGTACACAAGCCATTCGTTGTGTAGCAGACTGACTTTGCTACATAGTAAAACTGGAAAGGATGCGTCATGTTCACAGACCCTACTATGTAATAAATTGCTCAAATCCAGGGTGAAAAATTACCCCCCAGACAAAATATGCAGTAATTTTATTATGTGCAAAAATCAACATGTGATAGATGTCTGGTCCCCTACTGCGGTCAGCACAGAGGATTCCCAACAGTTGCCTCTGTCCCCTCCCTGACAATGTCTATGCTGCTCCAGAGCAGCACTCCTACTGCTGTCATCAGATCACGCACCTTGGCTTCATGCAAATTGTAAAGGAGTACAGCTGCCATTTCATTGGGAGCCACCACCCTTTACTTGGCTGACCCACCCATTGCCACTAACCTTGCTTTCTTATAATTCCTTTCTCTTGCTCCTTTCCACCATTCCCTGAACTAGTGGAAGGAGGGAGACCTTTGACATTCTTGGTTTTTGGAGTCTGTAGAGTCTAGAGGTTTAACAGAAAAATTACTGTCACAAGGATATGGATGTTAAGGTGCGTGCTCAGATGACAGAAAAGGGACACAACTGCTTGCTCCAGCAGTGCACCAGAAAGCAGATGACTTGCAGACTCTATACAAGATGTGCAGATGATGTCTTAGGCACCTGTTGGGTCACTTGGCCCTTTGCTATGAGATCTCTATAAATTGAGCTAGCAGTCCCTCCTGCAGTGTCTATTTTAATGTTTTCATTTTGCTGCTTGACCTGCCAGCCAGGCTGTTTGCTACTGTTTTAAATATGTCATTGCTTTTGCTTCCCTGGCAATTAGCAGCAAATGGCCCTGCCAACAGGGTTCCTCTGCCAATGCGGGGATGGGAGGGCATGGCAAGCAGCAAAACAAAAACATTAAAGGAGCCCCTGCAGGGGCACTTCCAGTGTGATTTACAGAGATCCCTTGCTCTGAGCTGTCCCAGAATTTGGTTGGAATCGAGCCATAAAATCTAGCAGGCTTTCTGGAGAGAACAAGAAAAGCAACTTGGAGAGAGGACCAGGTTCAAAGGAGGGCACAGGACACTGGTAACAGTATACTTCTGTTTGAAACCCAGGTCATACAGATGCAGCTGGAAAAGGCTGAGGTGAGACCACCACTGGTGGGCTCCACTCATTCAGCATGATGGGTATCCACAGATCTTGTTGCTAGAGGCCATGGATAGTTGAAGTATTGCTCTCAGGCCCGTGTTTATGGTATCAGCTCTTCTGAACTGCTCCAGGCACTTAATGCTCCCCAACAGCCATGGATAATATATTCTGTGGTTGGTTGTACCCAGCCTTCACACTACCAAGTGCCCCACTCCTGTGGTCTCCAGCACATAAGAAGATTTTGTCCCGGGGCCACCTTGCCTAGGTGGTCTGGTTCATTACTGTACATTTGATACTACCACCACACACACCCTGTGATCTTGACCTCAGTCTTGTTCTATCCCCCAGAACACAATGTAATGTATACTCAGTCCTCCCCAACAGACTTCACCCCCTTACTTGGGCAGCTTCCTTGCATTATCTCCTCTTCTTCCTCCCTCAGAAACTTTGAGTGCTGCTACTCCCCTTAGCTTTTTTCCAGCAAGACACTACACCTGTGGTCATCATGAATCAGCCATACCTCTGTGGGTCTAGTCATTGCTGTGGAATAAGTCAGTGAATGTCACCACACTCATGATCTGCTATTTTTTTGTGGTTTTCTGCCAGGCAAGTGACCAGCAGAAATGGCCAAGTAAGCACACACAAGGAAATTTGTTCACCAGATATCTGTAATAGTCACAACTTTTTAGAGCTTCAGTGTATAGTGATTGGCTGACATTTGCTTGTATCTGCTTCTACTATTTAGTAATGTTACCACATAGTAATATCCAAAGTAAATTTATTACATGGTTGTGACAGTCAGAACCAGAGGAATTAATAAGCAATAATGTGTGCTTCTTGGAGGCATTTGGTATTCTGCCTAAATAAGTAATATTAGTTAATATAAGCTTATAAATTTGCAAATGACTTGTCTGTCATAAGTTTAACCAAACTGATAAATTAACTGTTCATGGAACTGACTGGGCCCCAGAGGCAAAGCTGTAGCTGTGAGATTAGCTGGCCTAACGATTTTTTGCTCAGGGTTCAGCCTTAGCGATAAAACCTGGATCTAACTGCTAGGCACACCCAAACATATTGCAGGAAGATGTATCCCAAGAAAGCATATTCAACTGACGCCTAAAAGGGGCTGGGATTTAGGCGAAGCAATGTCAATTTCAAACCTAAAAGTGCTGTGTCATAATTTGCTTATTGGGTAAACCTGAGTCTGGGCAGTAACCTTTTATGATGATTTTGACACCTTTCAATCCCATAGGGTAACAGCTATAGGGCAAGATTGTAGGTGGCCCTGAGGCTAACAGATTAGCATAAAACTAGGTATAAAAAACACATGCATCAGGTAACCAGCAGGAAGGAGGGAACAGAACAGTCATTTCTGTCCCATGCCTGGACCCCGGACTCCCGGTGTAAGTGAGGATTGGATCCTGAGCAAGGGCCTTTCCCTGGTAAGCCCTCAGACAGCATCGATCTTCAGGGACGCCTGACTCGCTGGAACCACTTGGCGCGCACCTGGCATTGAGGGACTGTCGATAAGTTGCCAACCTATGTCTGTCTATTCGTTGTTTTAAACACCCCAGTGTGGCTAATGCCCTCACAGTGCCCAGTTGGCCTGTGACAGATTGATCTATCTACCTATCTATCTGTTATTATTATCTGTTGTTATTATTTTACTATTAGCTCTTTTATATTGCCTTACCTGCTTATCGCATTTATCTTTCTGTTAACTGTTGTGTGTATGTAAGCTATAATAAATTTGCCTTTATTCCACTCCCAACTTTGCCTCCTCAATCCAAATTGATACACTCACAGTGCCCAGCTGGCCTGTGACACATGCTAAAAAGTGTCGTGCATCCATGTTCTAAGTCTCTAGTGCTGTGGATACAGCATAGATTCCCCCAAAACATCTTCCACTAGTTTCAAAAACCCTTCTGGGTCCCAAGTAAAGTCTACACTATATGTTAGCAGGTTCACAAAAGGTACTGTACTAACCATATCAAAGCTTTCATATTTTAATGAAATGTGTTTAACATAACATGCTGTGTCCTAACTCATATCACTTAGTATTGAAATTGGGATTCTGTTAGAAAATAATTTTCCATAAGCCTTCTCTCTTGTCATTAACAATATCCTGTCTCCTAATCTTGATCCAATACATATACATTTTAGACATAAATTAAAATATTTAGCCACAGATTAAAATATATTTAAAGTGTATTATTTTGATGCCATGCAATTTGTAGCTTTGGATACCAGCTAAAAGTAATCTATGAAACCAATCCTTTATAATCTTTTTACCCTCAGAAATTTTCTAAAAGGTTTTTAAAAATTTTAAAAGGTTGTTGGTATATTCCATCCCTAAAACAACAGTGATTACCATTACAGTTTTGCAAGGAACCTGGCTGTTAACATAGATAGAAACAAAGTCATTTTGTAAAAAGCCTTCTGCCTCTTCAGCATTAGTCAATTCATTTCCATTTCATGGAAATGAATGGAATTTCATTTTCAATTTCAATTTTCAATTTCAAAAATGACTCATGTCTTTGGACTTCACATGAG
Source organism: Caiman crocodilus (assembly GCA_030014935.1). NCBI lineage: Eukaryota > Metazoa > Chordata > Crocodylia > Alligatoridae > Caiman > Caiman crocodilus. The sequence continues at coordinate 26,577,650 of JAGPOW010001338.1, forward strand.
ATGCACTTTACAGCAACCTGGCAATCACAAAGTACTGTGTGTATATGCCTTTTAAAGGTATTATAAGTTTTGTATTAAAAAAAAATTGCAGTTCCTAAAATTTCCAGTCATGTTTGAGAATTGGAGTCTGGCCATGTATTTATGGATTATTCTTTAATCGTTCTGTCCCAGGGGCACCGGGTCTAGGGGGGAACCTTGGCCCAGATCTGGGGGATGCAATCACTTACCCTCCACAGGAGGCAAGGATGGGGGAAGCAGCCACGCCGAGAGACCGCCCGCGTGGTTCATTAGCCACGCCTGCATTCAGCTGAGGCCGGGTGGCGCCGGGGAGAGGCACCACCTGGCAGATATGAAACATGGCCCCGAGGGCACGAGGGCCCGTCGGGGGATTGCTGGAAGCACACTGCAGCTGGGGGCCTCCGAGAGTCACCCGTGCAGTGGCACGGACGATGGGGGAAAGGACGGCAATAGCGCCGGTAGCAGCAGAGTTGGGGAAAACAGTGGCGGCGGCCATGAGGAGCACAGCTGCGGAGCACGCACTGGAGCTGGTAGGCCAGCCAGGGAGAGAGCCGGCAGAGGCTCCGGCAAGGGCCCCAGGGAGAGAGCTGGCAGAGGCTCCGGCAAGGGCCCCAGGGAGAGAGCTGGCAGAGGCTCTGGCGAGGGACCCAGAGAGCGAGCCGGCAGAGGCTCCGGCAAGAGACCCAGGGAGAGAGCTGGCAGAGGCTCTGGCAAGGGACCCGGAGAGCGAGCCGGCAGAGGCTCCGGCAAGAGACCCAGGGAGAGAGCTGGCAGAGGCTTTGGCGAGGGACCCGGAGAGCGAGCCGGCAGAGGCTCTGGCGGGGGAGCCAGGGAGAGAGCCGGCAGAGGCTCCGGTGAGGGAGCCTGCAGGGGCGACAGTGTCTGGGGACAAGGAGTCCTCAGGCCCGGGCTAGGAGATTGACGAGCCTGCAAGTCAAGGTGGCATCGGCCGAGTGTAGGGGGAGGCTGGAGCCCCGTGACCACCGTCAGAGGCGAGTTGGCCCTGGAGGCCGCGGTGAGTGGTGCCCTGCCACTGAAGGCTCTGGTTGGAGCTTGTTGTGGGAGTTCTGGGGAGCGGCCGCCGACACCTGGGGCACCCTCTGGGAAACTTCCCACGGAGGCGGCGCTGACCCGCATAGTGGCCTGTGCAAAAGCAGCCCGGGAACGCCTTTTCAAGCAGAGGCGGGCACACATTCCACAGAGTTATCTTAATATAAAACTACAAAAGACACCATATACTATTATTTTCAATTACATGGGAAGAAACAAAGGCCTACTAATTTGTCCCAGAGCTAGTTGAAATAAGGAACAGGATTTGTTCCCTCTATCTGAGCTTTGGCAAAACCTTCTGCATGCCTAATAACTTCAGGTGTTTCTTTTTTAAATGTCTTAATCTGAGCATCACAGAGTGGAGACATCTCGAATTGGTGAACAATTTTGAAAATCTTGGCGTTTATGTTTAGGGCTCTACAGGATCTTGGAAAGCGAAGATGACTGTAATGGGTGCAACAGGCTCCTTGTTGAAACCCATTCATATTTCTACAGAGAAATGACCAGAGTTGTGAGGAACAATAACGTTTAAGTCTTCTATAGTTCTTTGAATGAAAAGAGGGCACAACAGTGGACCAACAGTGCAATCCAGAAGCCAATAGTGAGGAAACCCAGGAAAAATGCACAGAGGATCAGGGAATCTATGGCCAGTAGATAAGCCAAGATCTGATGAGAATGATTATTCCAAAGTCCATCAAAGCTAATAAGAGATTGTTAATTGACTTTGGATCAGATCTCTACTGGCCACTCTGTGTGTATATTCAAAGTCATGCCTTCTTCCTCCACTTTGAGACTTTTTTCCTTCTCCCATGTCCCACATTAAGGAGAATGTGTGCCAAAACAAGTACAAGTTTTTCCCCTTTACACAGAAGGGGATAATTTGGCCCTAAATGTTTTCCAAATATGATATCATATTGCCTAGGAAAGGCTATACACATTGGTAGGACTGTATGTCATACTGCTTCAGTCTGGAGCTAACACTAGCTCATTCCTCCATAGTATATACTGAGATCTTTCCAATGGGAGTTTTATAGCAAGCATGACAGTTGCTTTAAATTACAGAAGTTGGCAAGTGTCCGAGAAAAGGAGTGGGAGCTTGTTTAGCTGAGAAAGGCAGTTTGAAAACTTATTTGAAGCTTGATGTTCTTGAATTAAGTTTTCATGGTCAGAGACATACATTATTTGTCACCAAGACACATTATTTTGTTATTTTGAAGGACCTTAAAACACCAACACTTACCTGTTGGTTTGAATTTGCAACACTTATGGGACAACCCAAAGGAAACACATTATTTTTGTGGGAAACTTGACTATCCTTTTCTCCAAAGTAAGGTAAGTTTTGTAACTGGTTCTGTTTTGCTGTCCTAAATTCTTTGTAATGCACTTAATCAAGGGAACAAAAATATGGAGCCTTTGGAAAATGTAGATTGTTATTAGAGAACATATGATTACATTAGAAAGCCACTGTTGTAGAGCTGCTATTAAATCTGTTTACATATTCTGCCTAGCTTACAAGTAATGAACCTTGATGTTTATGAACATAATACTTCTACTAGGAGGGTTACAGACAGGTTATTAAAACCAAAGACAAAATGTAATAATCAAAATTATTTTTAAAAAGTCTATTTTTGCTAGAGTTTGGTCTAATTCAATTGTTTTATACTGGTAGACATTTTTCTGCATATTTAGTGTTAATCTTGCATTCCATCAACCCAAAGTAAAGATTTAGGGCTTTTTCTCACGAAGGATTCTAACATCAATCCAAATATTCACTTAAGCTTTGTTGCTGTGGTTTCCCATAAACTTGTTTTTCAAAAGAGTCTGTAAACACTGAATAAATCATTTTGCTTTAGGGGCATGGTTTTGCAAAGCAAAAGGAACTGTCTAAATGTATTCCCACAAAAATTTAATTAGATATTAGCTTACATGATAATCCTTTTTTAAAAAAAATCAAAGCAACTAACCTACTATGCTGTCTTGATATTTGTGCAGACAATTTGCTTTGTGTTTAGGTGCTATATTCAGTCTAGGAAGGCAGTTCACATTGTTGAATGAAATATGTTTTTAATCTCAGTAGTCTCACTTAAGCGTGTTCTGGGTAAGTGAGAAAGTAGAGGCATAAACAATGAACTGAGACTTTGTTTCCCCTAATTCTCCATTGTCCATTATTTGGACATTTATGAGGCAACAATTATTTGCATGCCAAGTGTTCCAAACAAGATATTCTGAGCAGTGTACAGTTTCCATAATCCACTCACTTGTGACCAAATGATTGATGCTTTCTTTGCAGGCTGAGGCTTTAGGGAAAATATGGGTGTGAGTGCAGTCCTACAAGCTGTGTGGAAATTTGTGGATGTTGGCTTTGGAGCAGGCTGGAGAAACAAAAACCTGCTGCAAAAGCCACCAAGCCACCAGGGCTACACAACATCACAGAGCTTCCCAGGAAAATTCCTTCTCCTCCATGGCATTACTTCAGCCTAACGTTCTACCTGTCCCATAGGAATGGGCTGTTCTTTTATGGCAACTTTCAGCTTTTAAAAAGAATGGACCTCTTAATGGGTGAAATTTAAAGGCCTACTGAGCTCTTAAAACTTTATAAACCCAGATTCCTTGAATCTCCTACCCAGCCACCCACATTGCTGGGACAAGGCAGGCAGCTAGATATTCTTAACTTGGGCAATGTCCACACAGGGCTGTGGATTTGGGTCTTTGAAAAAAAGGCAGACTTGCCAATTTAAGTAGAAATGGGTTGGGGCATAGAAGTATCATACTTAAATACAAGACAAGGTTCCCCCTCCCCCACCATAGGCAAAAACCCCCTCATATAATTGCATTCAAGGAAATCTCACTAAATACATTGTCTATCATTAAATTGCTGCCAAAAACAGCATGTGCAAAGCAATGAAAACCAACTGTAAAGTTGATTAAATACAGCCAACTCTGAGCATGACTATAAAACACATGGCCAGCATTGGGCAAACATGCTGATGGGAACCTACCACAAAAATAAGTTAGCGTAGCCTGTCTGAATAAGACATATGTTACTGCACATTAAGCGTAGCCCTCATCACTGCCAACTTTTTTTCAAACCAGGGTGAACCACAACATTGCATATGGTTCACCCAGCATTGCCCCCTCTTTCAGCCTCACAAGTATGATCGGTGTGGCTCCATGCTCCATGAGGTGAAGCTGGACCTGGTTGTCCTGCACCTCCTCTGCATATAAATGTTTGGAGCATCCCAGGTCTTGTGATAAGAACACCCGGTTTGAGTCATGAATGAATGGACATGATTACATGGATCCTTTGTGGAGTACACACACATACTAAGTAGTGCTGAGCCATGGGATCACGATGGCTTGAAATGTTGTTGCCTCTAAAAGGGCTCCACGCAGTTAAGTATGCAGTAAATCATGAGCCTTTGGTGATAACTAATTTCATGCAGATACTAGAATGACCTGGGTGGTTTCCCCAGGGCAAGGCCTGTCCTTTGTAAATATAGTCGGTAATATTGCATTTCCCCATCAGCAGGATCCTGCGAGGATTTAACCCCTCTCCTAGTCCTGTGCCGAGCTCTCAGTTGCCTCTGGAACCTTCTGCGTTTCACACGTGAGGTGGAAAGGAGGGGATCTTTACACTGAGTAGCTTCATGTCTCACTTCCCTTGCAGATCTCCAAACTGGAGTCATCAGGCAAAAATAGCCCAGTTGAGTAACATCTGCTTACCTAGGGAAGAGCCCGTTTGGGGGGTGTGAAACAGGCTGTATTCAATTCGCATTTGGATTCAGCTTGAATCAGGGACAGTGATTTGATTCATTGATTTGGATCACTGTCCCCAGTTCAATTGAATCTGAATCTGAAGATTCAGGGAATCAGCAATTCGGCCACAGACACAGCTTTAAATGTTTTTTCTACATAGCTCAGGCCACCTGGTGCAGCTTGTGAATGCTATGATGCTAGGGCAGATGGAGTGTCCCACGGAGAGCGGGGGGCCCTGTATGCTTGGCAGTGAACCCGGAAATGGACCAGAAGTACTTCCAGTCCACTTCTGGGGCTGCCGGGGAGCACATGGGGCCCCTTCTGTGTCCCCCCCCGGCTTGGCAATCAGCTGCAGGGGGACCCTGGGTGCCTCCCCAGACCCAGGAGGCACCAGTTGCGAAGCCAGGGGGGGCACAGGGCGACTCCCCCGCTTGGTCCCTGGTGGACCTGAAAGTGGACCGAAAGTGCTTCTGGTCTACTCCCAGGTCTGCTTCTGAGCACACTGGGGAGCCACCTACACTCCTGTGGGGTGCTCTATCCACCTCAGCATCTCAGCATTCACAAACTGCCTGCTACCCTGAGGCTTGTAAAAAAGCACTTAAAGCTGTGCCTATGTCCGAACTTCTGAATCTTTCCAAATCTCTCCAAATTGAGTCAAAGTCTTCCATTTCAATTTGGAGAAATTAAGGGGTCTCCTGATTCGATTCAGATTTGGAGATTCGGCCACTGAATCAGGCTGAATCTCTGCTGAATCGAATCAGGGACCGGAGCTTCACACAGCCCTAGAGCCCATGTATGTTAGATGGAAAGTGTTTACTGAGCACGTTCAGTGATTAACCATTTCTTTGCCATACTTTTTCAACAGTCCATGAGTCTGAATGCAATTTTGATAAGGATGAGGACCATAAAGTCTGGTTCAATATCAGAGAATAGGGCAGCTCAAAAGTTGCATATTGGCATAATAGGGTGGCCACCACAGAAAGGATATTTTAACTCACAACTCTTGTGGCTATATATCTAGATGGTTTACAAAGCTTCAGTGGCTATCACAGGTGCCTTTTGATTTAGCAAATATGATAAAAAAATAAGCAAGTTGGGGTTTGCATAAAACTGTGGTATATACAAGCTCATGCTGTGCTGTCTTTTTTCCCATTGATGTGCATAGCTGCTCAGGTTCAAATGGTATTTAAAGTAGAAGATGAAGAAGACTCTACATAAATAGTTCTATAATGGTTGGAATTAAGCCACAGAATCTCCCCACCCCATTCATTTTGTTAAAATTGACATATGCTGAATTCTCTGGGGCATACCTGCTTGTGGGTGTCTCAGATATCCTGAAAGCCAAATTCCAGGATAATTAAAAGTCCTAGCTCTTTCTCAGAGATCCAAATGTTTTTCCACATAGTGATGTTGGCAAGACACAAAGACATGCTGTCATTACATGATCAAACTATATCAACGTACTTGAGAAGAGAGACATTGCAGACACCAGTATGCTACATTAAGGAGGCTACTAAAAGCTAAACTTGGATGAGCAATCAAATCCAAAAATCTAAATCCTGCACGTAGATTAAAAGGCAACAAAAACTAATTTTAGCTTTGGTGATTTCTAGAGGCCACCTGACTCAGCTGTGAGATAAGACAAAATGTATGTTATTTGCTGATGTGAAATGGTATCCTCAAGGATACCAAGCAAATGAACTGATTGCTTTGACACAAAAAACTATGAAAACTTTTAGTTATACAGGAAAATAAAAGCTGATCTAGAGATATTTACTGGCAATATTTGTTTTAGTTATAATCTGTTTCTGCAACTGTCAGCCAAATGTATCCTAATTAATCCCTGTTAATAGGCACTCCAACTAAAAAGGCACAATATTTAGGAACAAGGATATGAATATATTAATTGATTTTATTGTAGAACTGAACAATTGAAAAGGAAGATACTATGTCCACTGTACTGCTTTAATCATCTAAGGCAGTGGTTCTCACCCTTTGTTAGACTTGAGGCACCCCTTGAAAAATGGCAACTCTTAATTTTCACCTATTTTTTTACTAAGAAAAAATAATAGAGCAATTCTTCTGCACAGAGAACTGGGAAATACCACAACAAGTTGAAATATTTTTAATGCTATGGAATTATTTTCTAAATCTCTCAGTTTATATTGTGAATCATGTTGCACACCTAATAGTGCAAATATTGTGTGGCACACTGTCATCCTTGTGAACATCTCAAGGTACCCTGTGATGCCACAGCACCTTGGTTGAGAATCACTGATTTAGAGTGTAGACAGATAAAAAAAGTACCAAATTAAAAGATGGAGACAGATTTATGATATATTAACTAATATAATAGTTATATAATATTATTATTAATATTAATATATAATATAACAAACAATATAATATGATATATTAACTAATGTGCTGAAGCTGTTGTGCATGTCCATGCAATCCCTTAGTTAATGGAAGCTGAACCAGGGTATTTTATCTCTAAATGAAACAACTGCTAAATTAACTACAAGAGAAGTTTTTAATTCAATGTTGAGTATCTTTGCCTCTCCAAACCTCTCGGAATTATCACTTCCAGGGTCAGTGGGTTTCCAAATAACAAATTCTTGCTACATTGTGATCTGGGTAATTAAAAATCCACTCCAGGGCCAGTATAGGGGGATGGTCTAGACAGGGATAATCCTGCCTTGTGGAGTGGCTTGAACTAGCTCTATTTTTCTCTGATTCTATTTTTGTTTCTTATGAGCAGTTAAAAATCCGCTAACAGCTTGCCAAGCCTTTCACATGTTCACCAGAGTGCTTTATTTAGGATTCATATCAGGCCTTTTAAGTTTCTATATTCATTTTAGAGGAGTTGATTCACCATTCTTTGTCCTCAGTATACCATTCCTTATTCAGTTGGGACATAGATTTGGATTTTGGAAGGGTAAAGCCTGATATGATAAAGATAGCCTGAGTTATTTTAAAGTTATCAGATTTGTGATGGGGTGGAACTCTTTAGTGTGAAACAGAGTAATGTAACAAGGAATAATGGAAACATACTAGAATATGGAATTAGGGTGGGAACAGGTTCCTGTCAGGGAAATGTATTAGGTTATGGGTAAAGATGAAGCATCACTAGTTGGGATGCTCAATTAAACTAGGCAAAACAATAGGAAAGAGGTATTAAATAGAGCTGATTGATTGATTGATAATCCATACGTTTTATGAGCTTCCCTCTAGTCTATTTATTAGGGCTTCCTTGTCTCTGAGTGCATCTATGTGAAATGCTGACTACACAATAGCCGAAAAATACTGTGCAATACTGCATCACAGCATGAAGAGTACTAATATGCTACTGCATGGTATTATTAGGCTACTGCACAGTAGTGTCACCTAAAAGATGTTCACTGATACTACTATGCAGTAACATCTCATGTAGATGTGCCCTGTGAGTACTGAGTTTGTCAGACTTCAAAGTGATTCAACTTACTCATGCTGATTTGAACACTAACCAGATTTCATATAGATATATGTCTTTGTAGAATAGACTCCATCAGGCCACCCATGCTATTTTCAGCTCATATCCCTTTTGGAAAGACCCCAAAATCAGACATACTTCCATAAACAGGAACATCTGGTGAGAGTCTGAAATTAAAACCAGGGAGTATTGTTCCACAATGGGACACTTAAACCTCTCTGCAGGAATAATGCTCCCTGTGCGTTATAATTTGTGTGTTCTGTTTTATTTCTCTCAGTCTTTGTTCCATCCGTTCAGTAAACATATTTTTATTTTCAAAGTAAAGAAAATTGTTGCATATGAGAGGACTGGAATTTATTGAGAATTCCCTATAAAAAACATAGAGGAGATAATTGGTCACTTATCTCATAGGATGCTATAAACTTAATAGTGTTTAAAATAGAGACCTAAAAAGGTGCTGCCCCATCTCACACCCTCATTTGGCTTTGCATGTAGCAGCCTGCAGAGAGCTCTGCATGAGTAGATCTTTGCACCCCAGAGAACTCGATTGCCTCTGGCCACACAGAGAAGTCTGCCTATGCAGTTTGTTGCAAGATTGAGAGGGGGTGGGTTTAGACTGTAAGCTGCTCAAGGCCAAGGCCTCCCATTTTTGTCACCCTCTAGAGAAATGCTGACTTCACTCATGGATGAAATTCACCATTTTCTTGGAAAGAGAAAAATAAAAAGTGTCTTCTGCTTGAACATGTGTCTTTTGTTCTCATTAGCAATTTGAAACAAAAAGGAAATTTTCATCAGCCTATAAAAACTTGATGTTACACCAGTTTTTCTCATGTTGCCTAAATACTCTTCCACAGCTCTAATTTGCTGACCTCTAGGCAAGCTGGAGATCAGTCCTGTAAGCTGAAAATCAGTTGGTGCTCTCATGGCTGGGTCCAGGATTTGGCCTATTGGGGCTCAGTTCAGCTTTCACTAAAGACTAATTAATTTCACAGAGAGTTGATTCAGGCAGTTAATGATCTGTAGGTAGAACTTCTGACCACCATGTCTGAAAAGTCTAGATTTTCTCTTCTTGTTATCACATTCAAATTGAAGCAGTGGGCATGTGTCTCATGACTGGGAAAGAGAAGCTGACATTGAGCCCTTTGCTTGCTTTATATGATATGTAGGGTGTCACTGCTTTATGACAGAATAATGGGCTCTTCAGGGATTGTCTCCCCTTCAGATTCTGCCCAGTGATGTCTTGCCAAATGTTGACTATTAGCACCCTCAATTTTTTATCTCCAGTTAATGACACATTCATCTATTCCTGAGTAAGGTGATATTCCATACTATACAACAGTACCATAGCAAGGAAGTTTGGTGCTCAGGGCAAGCCTGCAGTGACAGCCTGCCCTCACCTCAGGCACAGACCTGGGGGCTACATCTCCCCCATGCTTGTCCAGGGGTGCTTGAAGAAGCCACTCCCCCTGTCTGCACACCGCCCCAAACAAGCCACTCCTGGCTCCATCCTGCACCCCACCCTGGCTGAGCAGCACCTCTTGGTGCCCCTTTGTTTTGGCATCCAAGGCAGTTGTCCCATTCACCCCTGCTTGCTATGGTACTGATACAGAACCCCACCCACAAAGTCCATTCACTCGCTACATGCTTTATCTGTATGCTGAGATAATCCATTTCATACTCTTTCCGTCTCCCAAATTCATCAGTCCTCTCAGACCAATACTGTTGATCCAACACACTTCTCCCTTCCCAGGATCCCATGGAAGGGCCTGTAGGTGACTCCCTCAAGTAATTGCTCTTCCAGCAGCAACAGTAGTGACAGAAAATAGGTTTCTGTAGCTGCTGCTTGATAGTGGGAAGAATATCAGCAGCCTCTGGTGAATTCCATGGTGGTGGGTAAAAGCCCAGTCGGAGAAACAGTCTCCTTTGTTTCTGCATGTGAGGAGGATTATTTTAATTGTCGGTTTTCGGGGTATGGAGAAGAAGGTCTCCAAGCTGATGCATAAGATCAAAATGTGAGGCTCCTCTGGCCAGTAAGTAGTGGTATAATTTATAAGTCTACAAGCTCTCTCCAAGTCCACCTCTTCAGACTTTGTATTTATTTTTGGACAGGCAGGCATCAGAAGAGCTTGATAAATTGCAGCAACAATGGGACTTCCACTCCTGGGTTTGTGTGGATCTTGTAATGCAGTAACGTGTGCAGCAGTTAAATAAGAGATGTTAATGGGTAACACAGCTCACATTCTTCTGCTGAAAGCAGGGGGAGAAGCCATGCTTTCTCTCCCAGGGAGTTAACAGAGCTCTCTCTCCATAATTCACCCTACTTCTGTCTTTACTTGTGTTCATCTAGATCAGGGGTTTTCAACCTTTTTTAATAAGTGTACCCCTGGTGGCCTTCTTTTTAATCAGTGTAGCCCAGGGGGAGAAGGGAGCAGCCAGATGTGGAAGGTGGGGAGAGGGGTTGGCAAGTGACCAGACATGGAGCAGGGTGGGGTGACGGTGGCTAGATGCAGAGCAGGGATGTGGTGAGTGACAGAGCAATGTCTGTGCAGCCCTGATCTTGCCCTATCCCGGTCCTGCTCCTGTGAGGCAGCGGCATGGGGTGGCAGCACTCCATCCCTGCCTGCTCCCATGTATGTCCTGGGACCTTTCAAAGTACCCCCAGGGGTATGCATGCCCCCAGTTGACAACCCCTGATCTAGGACGCCTTATATGAGAATGTAAGAATGTCCCTGTGCAGCTGCTACAGCCAGAGAGAGGTCAGGCACACCTGAAAGGCACTGACAGAAGTTACATTTTTTTGTGCAGTTGGGCCCCTGAAAGTGCTGTGATACATGTGTATGGTTACAGACAGCTTTTAAAGTGGCCAGTTGCATGAAAAATTAACCCTCCTCAAATGAGGTATCAGATAAAGTGCAAAGTGCTGCATCTAGGGAGGAAAAATGTCCAGCATACCTACTGCCTAGGAAATGACCTGCTTGGTGGCACGGAAGCGGAAGGGGATCTGAACATGAATCATCAGTGTGACGAAGTCATCAGAAAAGCTAATGGCACTTTATCATGCATCAGCAGATGCACAACAAACAGATCCAAGGAGGTGATACTTCCCCTCTATCAGTCAGACCAGAGTTGGAGTACTGCGTGCAATTTTGGGCACCGCACTTCAAGAGGGATGTGAATAACCTGGAGAGGGTCCAGAGAAGGGCCACTCATATGGTTAAGGGCTTGCAGGCCAAGTCCTACGAGGAGAGACTTGGGCACCTGGACCTCTTCAGCCTCCGCAAGAGAAGGTTGAAAGGTGACCTTGTGTCTGCCTATAAGTTCATCACGGGGGCACAGAAGGGAATTGGTGAGGTTTTACTCATCAAGGTACCCCTGGGGGTTACAGGAAATAATGGCCACAAGCTAGCAGAGACCAGATTTAGACTAGACATTAGGAAGAACTTCTTCACAGTTAGAGTGGCCAAGGTCTGGAACGGGCTCCCAAGGGAGGTGGTGCTCTCCCCTACCCTGG
>JAGPOW010001338.1:26611078-26632947 GCA_030014935.1 Caiman crocodilus
TAGTATAGTATAGTATAGTATAGTATAGTATAGTATAGTGGCCATGAAATCAAACTTGGAATCCAGTACTAGCTCACAAACAGTTTTGGATGTTAAAGCCTCTTTTATTGAGACAGACAGATGGATAGCATAGTAGCACCCTGCAACATTTAGAGCCACTTCCTGAAACATGGAAACATTTACTTTGTCCTAGTCTGTTGAGTATTGATTGTTCACATAAAGTCTATCCCACATATTCTGCATTTTAAAAATAAGTGAAAATACATCTGTAAAGCTGAATGACAGGAAATAACTGTTAAATTAAAATGCATAAACAAGAGAGAGAAGATGTATTTGCTGCTGATTTAATAAAAAAAGTCTGAAACAAAATGACTGCAGAAGGGAGGATTCTTCCACTATCACTAACAAAACTGATAAAGAACATCAGAAAAATGAAAGGAGGATTAGATGAGTGAAGAGAATTAGGAGGAGGTTTTAAACAAAGGATAACAGGCAGTGTATGATAAGCTCCTAACAAGGCTGAAAAATAAGTTAGGAAATTTTTAAATGGATTGTGAAAATGATCGAAAATGAAAACCCACAGAGAACAAGGTGATAGGCTAAATGAAATGATTGCACATATGTATTACTGTCATAAACCTACAATATTTTCAGGTGTTTGTGGAATGTTATACATGTCTTCTTGAATTTGTTTTACTGATATGGCATGTGTACATACATGATTATGTTTGCATGAGCTGTGGTATTTGATACAACATTAACTACAACATTTGATATAAATGTAATTGTCATATATGTTTATATTTTAGCCAAGACTGTTCAGTAATACAGTACTAAGTTCCTCACCTATGCACAGTTGTCAGGTGCTAATTTTCTTCCATGAGTTTGTTTATTCATCAGACAGATCCTTGCCAACATGGTCTCTGGCACTTGAGCCAGACCCTTCCAGAAAAGGATGAATTTACATTTCAAAAGAAGAGACCTGTAAAAGTGATCGATCACAGAGCCCAGGCAGGGACAATGTTCCCTTGCCATTGCAGCAGGCAGCTCCTGGCCGCAGCTCCAAGATCAGAGTGGGCAATGTCCCAGTCTCTGACTTTGATCTTGGAGCCAGATGTGGAGCTGCATGGACAAGGGGACACTGTTCCTGCCAAGCTCCACAATCAGAGTGGGGGTTGGGCAGCAGGCAGCTGCCTGGGGCAGGGGTGAGGGTGGGAGGCAGCTGCCCTGGAGATGGGACAGCTCCCCTCACTCCCCCCTCTTCCCCCCAGATCTCAGGCCCAACACTGGTGCCCCCTGCCAGCCTATGCCTGGCACCTGGGAGAGTGTAGAGTTCCCCCTCGCTTCCATATAGTAGCAGAGTAAGTCAGGAGCATCCCTGCACTGAACTGCTGCCTTTGGGAGCAAATTTGATACCAATGGATGCATGTGTGTAGAGATGCACTCTGGGATAGCTCACTGTGCAGTATTTTATTATGCAGTAAGCTTTCTGAGCATTAATTACACACGTTGTCATGCCCAATGTGTCATCAGTGGTCAACCAGCAGAGGCAGAGAGGGGTTTGTGGTTGAAGGGCACCCTGAACACCCCACAGGGCTAAGTACAGACAGTCAGAAAGCCAGAGGCTGAATCAGTTCCTTCTTTGCAGCTTACTCTAAGCTGCATAGATTGAACTGATGAGCAAGTGAAAAATGATGAAAAAGTGATTCTGAAAATGCAGCCAGATGCCTTAAGGGCCCAGTCCAGAAGCCAGCGGGTGCTACAGCATGCCTTCCTGCTGGGCTGGAAATGATAGATTGGGCCAAGACTAACCTGTCTACTTTGTGAAGGGGGGTTGTAGTGAGGGTCAAAGCATCTTAGGATGCTGGGGACTGTGAGTTAGCTTGAATTTGGAGGGGATCTGAGACCAACTATTTTAACCTCAACCAGTTAAATCTGGTACTACATACATCCAGGTTTATCTTAAACTGGTTTTAGCCATTTTGAAAGTGGTTTAAGTACAACTGAACTTCTGTTGTGTTACAGATTTGAACCAGTTTCTGATAACTTACACTGGTTTATGTGCAATTTCTGTTCCTAGCCCAGAAGTGTGGCTCAGAGGTACACCTGACTGCACCTGGAATCTAAGACCACAACTACAATGTCTATACCTAAGAAAGAAGGCAGCAGGAGGGACAGTGTAGAAGACTTTAGTGAATGGGATGCTGGAGAGAGTGCACAGAGAAAAGATTTGCAACAGTGTTTGTTACAGAAAAAAATGTGGGGAAGCATTTATCATTAATGATTCCATAAGCACATGGGATGTGTCACTGGTTTGGTAACAGGAATACTGCCAGTGTGAGATTATAATACTGTGGAGTATTAAATTAATATAGTATATTTGCTTAAAATAACTAGGGGATCTTTGGATGAGGTTCTCAATAGTACAACCCCATTGATTTAAACTGACATTTGCTCAAACTATTACCTGAAACTCTGGCCTTTCAGTTTCCACCTGAATTGTCAACAGAAACAGGTAGAAAAGACACTGATTGTTTCTCTGTTACTCTAATGCAGTATTGAAGCATCACTATTGGGTATGAAACCAGTTATTAGTGTGACTAAAATTCCTGACCTAGAGAGATGGTCTTTTCTTGTTTTGAGAAGGCTGTTTACATTCCTGTCAATTTTAAAGTAGCTTCCTGACTTAAAATGTAATGTTGACCAGAATAAAATATTGAAAGCTTAAACGTGTTTGAATTTCAATACACAACTTCATTGAATACTCACATTTTGGATTGTGAAACTGGTAATATGTAAAAGCAGGAGAGGGAGAATCATCATGAAAAGGAGTGATTGAAATCAACTATTTTTAAACTTTTGGTTTGAAGTATTCAGCAGAACAAGTGGATATGAACGGAAACTCCTCTGAAGACCTCTTCTCTTGTTCAGCTTGATATATCATTGGTTGTAGCCAGCTGCAACTCAGAAAGGCATCTTATTTAGCCATACTGAACTTTTCAGGTAGAGCATGATATTAATCTAATACATTAAATATATATATAAATAAACCAGGCTTTGGAGTTACGTGTATGTTCTGGTATCTTTAAAAGATTTTACAAATAAAAATAAACTAGGACTGACCATCAAATAAAAACATGCCACCCAAATGTTAAAATAGTTAAAATGTTGTGAAGAGACATTAAGTCACAAGTACTGAACAATAGCTCACTGAGCATTTTTTAACTTTAAACTGTTTTTCTAAACAAATGAATTAATTTTTTTTTTCAATGGGGAAGAAGTAGTAAGAATCTTCCATGTTTAAAAATTGGTTTAAATTTTCTGGTTTTACATTTAAACCAGGAATTTTGAAATTACAATACATTCAAGTTCCAGTTTTAGTTATTTTAATATTACTCAGATCAATATCCCAACCTGTCCAAAAGGCTCAGTGTGGCTTACAATAGACAGGCAACCCACTGAAAAGGAAACAACAATGGATTCCCCAAACAACACCCCAAAAGTTTGAGAACTCCAGCCCCCTTCCCAATTGCTGCTTTCCTGCTTAACCAACACTCATGAAAACAAGCCTTCCAGCCAATCCCAGCTGTGCTTTGCAACTGCCATGTACATCCAAACAGCAGGCTTACCTTCCACTTCATACTGCACCACAGAACATGTGTACATCACCTTTGTATACCATGCAACATCTCTTTTTGCCCTTGTCTTTCTTGAACAAACTATACCTATCCATTACTATATTCTAGTTATGTGAACTATCCCACCACAGCTCATCAAGTCCAATTGCATTGTAATTCTTTCCTTATACTAGGATCTCCAGTTCTTTCTATTTTTCCCTCATGCTACTCATATTTGCATATAAATATTTCATTTCTCTATTACTAAGATTGAAACAGCATATAACTTTGTCATTTCTGGCCTGATTTGGATAGAACTTGCAGAAATGGTAGCCCCTTCTAAGGGCATGAAGTCTGCCAAGTTTCAAGGAGATAGGTGCAGGGGGCTCAGAGAAACTGCACCCCAAAGCCTTGAAAGTAAAACTTGTGTCACATGTATGTGTTAAGCCACAGCAAAGTCAAAACTGCAGGCATGCTAGCCCCTGCTGAGGCCACAAAGCCCACTAAGTTTCAAGGAGATAGGTGCATGGGTTTGGGGGAAACTGTGCCTCAAGCTGCGGACAAGCAAAACTCATGATATAGGTGACACTGTGTGTGTTAAGGCGCAACAAGGTGACAGCTGCAGGCCTGCTAGCTCCTGCTGAGGCCCCAAAGCCTGCCAGCTGTCATGGAGGTAGGTGCAGGGGGGTTCTGAGGCCCTGTACCTCTGGCTGCCGACAGGCAAAACTTGTGACATGGGTGCTTGTGCAACTGACTGTGTCTTGGGGCAGAGGGCGGTGAAAACTGCAGGCTTGCTAGGCTCTGCTGTAGCCATGATGTTGGCTACAAAGGACCAACTCGCAGAATTATCATAAAGTTCTAGTTTATTAGATGGATGCAAAAGTCAGATCATAAACCTTCAGGCTGATCCCCTCAAACACACACATTCATGCATACATACACACTCACAGTAGCTAGCTATAAATACTAAGCACCGGTGTCAGGATATACCTACTTGATTGTGAGTAGGTTCAGGCTTCATATCAGGAGTCATTACTTTACAGTTAGGGCTGCCAGGCTCTGGAATGGGCTCCCAAGGGAGGTGGTGCTTCCCCCTACCTTGGAGGTCTTCAAGAGGAGGTTGGATCAATATCTGACTGGGGTATTATGATCCCAGCACTCCTGCCCAGGGCAAGAGGTCAGACTTCATGATCTGTTCAGGTCCCTTCTGACCATAGAAACTATGACACCATCCTCAAGCACTGAGTCTGTCATCAATGGCCAATTGAGTCTTCTTTCAGTGCGATGTTGCTTCAGAAGGGAGTTGCTGGCTGGTCCTTCTGGCTGGACAGGCAGGGTGCTGTTCAGGTCAAAGATTGGGGGGTCATTCTTCGCTGCCTTTTATCCCTCTCTGGCATACGTTGGTGACTCCCTAATTCTCGGGCTTACCCAATCCAGGGGACATTAACCTTGTGGTTCATCCCTCTTGGTGGCTGCTGCATGGCAGCTGTCAGCCCCAGGGGTCATATCCGTGAATATGTGCAGTCTCGGGAGTCCACTGATGAATTTTGATTAATTCACTGCCATGATGTGAATTATGGACTCTGTGAGCAGTTGATTGAGGGTATTCAATCTCAAGAGTCGGTCTCCAGCATTTATTAGTTCAAACCGGAGCTTCTGTACCTTTAATAGTGAAGTTTCAAGGGGTTCCCAGCTCTGTATTGATTCTTTCCTCTGGTTAGTCTGTGGTTTTATAGGTGTTAATCCTTGCTCATTAACTCATTATCATAGCTAGCTACTGTGTTATGCAATCAATCATTATTCATTCACCGACCAGCCCAATACAGGAAGGCAGCGGTTTGAGTCCCACGCTTGCTAACATTGTTATATGGTACAACTTACTTTTAAACATAAAGTACATTTGTTACAAAGTTAAAAAGCATAAAATATAAAATACAAAAGGGTGAAATGCCATGGCACATACAACAAATAGACCAAGTACAATGAGGGGGAGACATATCAATGCAGAATACTATTTTACACTCATAAAAGCACCTACAAAATATATTTTTACTACAAGTATACCTTAACTTTGGTTTATGATCTGACTTTTGCATCCATCTAATAAACTAGAATTTTATGATGATCCTGTGGGTTGGTCCTTTGTAGCCAACACCGTGGCTGCAGCAGGGCCTAGCCCTCTGCCACAAGACAGACACAGTCCCACAAGCATGCATGACACGAGTTTTACCTGTGAGCAACTACGGGTGCAGGGCCCCAGAACCCCCTTGCACTGATCTCCTTGACAGTTGGCAGGTGTCATGGCCTCAGCAGGGGCTAGCAAACCTGCAGCTTTCACTCTGGTGCACTGTAACACACACAGTGTCACCCATGTCATGAGTTCTGCTTGTCTGCAGCTTGAGGTACAGTTTCCCCCAAACACCTACACCTATCTCCTTGAAACTTAGCAAGCTTTGTGGCCTCCACAGGGGTTAGCATGCCTGCAGTTTTGATCTTGCTGTGGCTTAACACGTACACATGACACAAGTTTTGCTTTCAAGACTTTGGGGTACAGTTTCTCCGAGCCCCCTGCACCTATCCCCTTGAATTTTGGCAGGCCTCATACCCTTAGAAGGGGCACTTGTTCCTGCAAGTGCCATCCAAATCAGGCCAGAAATGACAAAGTTATATGCTGTTTCAACCTTCCCCATTATAGCCTACAGGTAAAATGCTGAAACAGTGTCGAAATGGCGAAACTGTTTCACCTGAATGGAATGGAACAGCCGTTTCGAATTGAAATAAAATTCAAAATGGAACGCTGCTCCGTCGAACCATTGAACACCGGGTGAAGTGGAACGCTGCCGTTTCGCACCACCCCAAAAGATACCATACGTGCCACAGAAGAAGAATGATTCCAATGTAATCCTTTGGGTCCAGAATGTACTGTCACCAATACAGCTGCTTTGATATATCAAATACAAAATTATAGTGAGTTATAATAAAGGAAACCAATGAGCTAAGAGAACAATTTATTGAAGTCTATAGGAGTTTTGCTGCTGTCTACCATTCGCTCGTTGCCTTCACTATCCATAACCTTTTCAGTGTTAATAGGAAATACGCATGTGCTTTGAAAAGATTCTCCAGTCTGTAAATTGTTGTACGTCTGTCCAAGTACACCTTGAAATTCATGCTAGGTTCACTAAAGCTAATGGCAGTATTCTTGTTTTATATACTGGATTGAATTTCACTCTCTTTATCTTGTGAAAGTCTATGATGTAGGGGTAGCAGAAAGCCATTAGGCTTAAGACCTCAAAATAGAGCATCGGTGATGTTCAGATGGTCCCTAATCTTTCTTCTGAATTGCTGCATAATGGTGAGGAGTTACTCCCTTAGGAATAATTATATTGAGTTAGGGATTGTGGGACTGTTTTCAAAACTAGTAACCAATACAGTCCATACCAAAATATCGACAGACCTTACAGTTTGAAAGGATCAGAAAGTATTCTTTAAAAAACAAGAAAGGCACCTTCCATTGCTATAGAAAGCATGCTTTCTATGCTTCTTTCTGTTGAGAATGGAAGAGAGATGTTATTAATTTGGCACCTGCAGGACTAATCTTTAAAATGGAAACTGACCTACATTTTTAATCCAGTTTGTCTAATAATTTTGCATCTATTTTGTTGAAGAGCATGGATTTTCTTTTTACTCAAAGCTTATAGCTGAGTATCTTGGCCCAGCTTGTTTTTGACACAGTCTAACCATTTGCTCCAGTGGCATTTGGTCCAAAGGCCTGTCTTGTTGTTTTATGAAAACTAGAAATATTTGAAACGGTACCAAAGGATGGCGTGAAAGAGGAGAGAGATGGAGAGAGGGAAAGGAAAAAAATAAAAGCCAACCTCTTTTAGGAAGAAGGAAAAATCTGTAAAAGGCTAAGTCTACTCCACTGCTTTATATGATACTGTGAATGCCAAACTTCAATCTGGGATGCGTTTACTGGCTGAGATATTGAAACTGTTGGAAATGAACATTTATAATAGTCAATGGGAACAAATTAGAAATATAAATGAGAATAAGCAGAAGGAGCAAAACTAAGAAGCCTGATTCTTCTTGGGGAGTGGAAAGATGAGAGAGTGAGACATTGATTCTATCTATTTTATTTTTATGAGCAAACAAAGAACCAAAAACATGCACAATGTTTATTCCAATGTCTCTCTGCAGGAAGTATTCATGTAACATACTAGTGTTTAACATGACATACCACAGTTCCAATGCTGAAATTGCCCACTCTTATGTTACTGCTCAAATATGCATTCAGAAGCGAGCCAACAGATATAGCAGATTTACTCAAGTTGCCGAGGTCTAGGATTCTTTTTTTGGATTCAACCAAGAAGGGAACTCTTAATAACAAACGATATTCTCTGCTTTACATTCTGCTGTCAGTGTGCACCACTGATAAAACAGTATGTGAGAATATTTTTAAAGGGGAATCAGGAAATTACTTATCAATCTGAAGCACCAGAGAGTTGTGTGCAGTCTTCAGTGCCAAAGTTAGAGGTTTTTCAACAAAGCAAAACATCTGCATGCACTGTAATTCAGAGACTCCAGCTGCTAGGAGCTCTTGCAAGCCATGTAAGTAAAGGGCTTCACTTCTGTGAAACAAACTTTCTTTATTCTCTCATCTCGTAAAGATTCTTAAATAACCCAAATTCCACCTAAGTTTGCTAATGCTAGTTCTGTTTTTATCTGTCTGTGTTGCACTGAATAATGAACGCCCATGGGCAAGATAAATAACTTACCTATTCAAAGAATGCTTTGCTGGTGAACTGTGTTAGGAGGAGAATCTGTATGCTAGTCACTCTGACTCTCCTTGCTTTTAAGATTGCTGAATGTTCTGGTCTATATTTGTGATTTCTTTAATTTTGTACTGTGCTTTAAAGGGCGATATGAAGCTGACAGCAACCTGCAAAACCTACGTAAATAAAAGTCATTAATGGTAAGCAGGTTTACACAGGGGTATCACTGAGGTCTGTAGTATTGTGTGAACAGTATTAAACTTGGGCTATTGGTGGGATTCATGTTGTAGTCATTAGGGTTGGGAAAGGCATATGAGATGCTTTGCTTGCTTTATTGTAGCTCGTCTCACTGTTCTTGTTTGTATTTAAGTTCTGCATTAATCATTACAGTGTGGCCTTTTTACTCTTAAAATTTTCTGTGCTCTTCATGCTGCAGCCTAAAGAAGTGACATATCTTATTAATGTTAAGATAAATCTCACAGTCTACACATTTTTTGCCCAGGCTAAATTCACACTGATGTTTCTATGCTCAAGTATGCAATATAGGCTTTGGCTCCTTCTTGTATTGATTTCATACATGCAGATAGTTTGAAAAATGAATGATGAGCTACCGTTGTACCAAAAAAACTTCAAAAGCTATATGTCTTCATTATGCAGGGCAGCTTTGTTTTTGTGATATTTTGAAAATATCAGGGGTTCACCTGAAGCTTATCCAAATGTTATATCTCCTCTTACTCAAGTAGATTCTAAGCTTGCCCACAATCACTATAGTTTTACAAAAGTACCTAATGTCCTTTGACTTTCTAGCAGGATCACTTTCCCTCCCACTTATAAATACCCTCTAGCAGGTGCCTCCTTCCATACCTTTAGCTCTCCTACAGACACTAGCTCTCTTCTGTAGATTCCTTAATGAAAACCTGTTAGACTCTCACCTGGTAATACTAATTATTATTTTTATTATTATTATATTTATACAATGTATCTTGCATACAAAACACATTTTGTTCCAAAAGCCAACTGCTGAAAATTGTAGGGATTATATGCAAAGACATACAGTAAGAGCAGTTTCTGCTTCTTATCCTGCAAAAGCAAAAGTATAGTCTGCACACAGTCCCCAGGTAGCAGAACAATGAGCAGGCTTGGCTCCCCAGCTGCTGCTGGTCAGTTACTACAAGGAAAGATCTTTTTCCCTCCATTTTGCCTTTCAAAAATAAAGTGTGTATTTTATTCTAAGGTGCATTTTATGTGATAAAATATGGTATTACCACAGTGTCTCATTATGCAAGGTACTCCACAAGCACAAAGGGAAACTGCTACAAAGGGCTGGATACCACTCCCAACCCTACCACAAACCTTAACTTCCCCTGTCCTTTTTTCACCTTTAGAGACAGGAAAGTTGAGGGGATGAAGAGGACAGTGTCCAGTATAAGGGGCTGGTCCAAAGTCCACTGAAGTCAAAGAAAATGCTCCCCAGGACTTCAGTCAGTTTGAATCAGGATCCATGTGCAAAAATGTTGGACAGCTGAGGAATATTAGTGCGATATTTAACCTTATTCTGCTCCCTATGAATTTGGTGGCAAAACCTGATTTGTCTCCAGTGAGAAAAGGACATGGCTCACTGCGGGAAAACTTCCACTGTGAGTGGAAAGAGTTACATTTTGGAGGACCATGAAGTAAAGAATATTTTCACATATTAATGATCAGTGTAACGCTAGATTTAGGTACAATTTGGAGATGGGCGTCACTTGATATGACACTCTGATTTCCTTTGCCTCAACTTATTCATACTAAGTCAGAATCACCATACTCTAGCAAAGACATGAGGCTGTGTTTTCAAAATTTATGTACATTCATGCCTTTTATTAGTTTCCTGGCAAATGCATCTTTTGAACGCTAAAGTCTTCTGGACTTTTCATAGTCTGCTTCTTTGATGCAGCAGATGTCTGTGATAAGCAGATGGTTATAGCTTTGAATGTTAACATCTTTAAATGTTCTGCTGTGTATTTTTATGGGGAGGAACCCGCTCTCTCTTACTAGATAGAATTGATGCAGTTAATGAAGAACAGCAACGTCTGGGTTTGTGGTATCATTTCCTAGTCCACAAATTAATAAGCCATTCACCCTTTAAATTATTTTCTTGTGAGACATTTTCACTCCCGTTACATAATAGGTGTTTTCGAGTTAGAAATCTAACTCTCCTCTCAGAGTTGGGACAAATACAACATTTGAAGTATTTCAGCCGCACAGAGACATACAGCCGCCTGACACACCTCCCGACTGGACCACTTTGAAATTGCGGCTAGAACAAGGAGACACACAAGGGAGTGTGGGGCCTCCAGTCTCTTGGTTATGGCAGGGAGGCATGCTCCAGAAGTACTTCAAAAGTTATGTTTGCTTACACACTCAGATGCACTAATCTGAAGCAAGCTTAGGCTGTGCAAGCAAGCAAAACGAGGTGTCTCTTGAGGTGCAATCATGTAACTAAGAATTAAATTTGGACTTTAATGCATATTTAGTAAAAAGGCTGAAATGTCAGTGTTAAAAAACATCAAAGAAAATACTGCAGTGCCTGTGATAGTACCTAAAATGAGATACAGATAATTTTTGTGCTAACTTCTTATTTTCAAGAGCAACTGTATTCATGAAATAATCCATTGTGTGAATTACTGAAGAATATAGGATCTTGGCCTACCAATAGGTTTTAGAAGACAAGATGGCAAAAGCAGGTGAGATCTTGACCACAGCAAAGTCAGTGGCAAATTTCTCACTGATTTCAATGAGGCCAGGTTTTCACCCAACAAGCGTTATGCTGTTTGAGATTTGCATTCTGTCTAAAACTTTTTCTTTCATCTCCCCTTTACTTTCAGACTTATGCAATCTGTTCTGCAGACAGACTATGGCATGTAAAAGCATTGTTTAAAACAGAATTAATTGATTTCAAGGGCAGAAAACTGTCTGTGTACTGTAAGTTTCTTTGTCAATTAAAATGACATCTGATATGGTTTTAATGTGCAGGGCACCACAGCTGATCTGCCAAAGCATAAATGCCTCATTCTGACCAATGTTTCAGAATGTTTCAACTACAAATGATCCCAGGATGGAGTACAACAGAAAGCTGATACTTCCCATTGCTGATAATTGCCTCCTCTAGGGGATTTTTGCATCTTCCATAGTGCAAGCTGTGACTGATCATTGCCTTTGGCAGAACACTGGATTTAGATGAACCACAGGGTTGAGCAAGCATGGTAATTCTTTTGGATCCATTTGGAGGGATCATTATGGCCTGTTCTTTTTTCTGATACTGTAAAAAAATATATAAATAAAATATAAATAAATAGAGATCTAAAAAGACTTACAGCAGATGGTCCATGATGACTAGAATTATTTGATGGTACAAAGCTTAGGAATTTGTTTACAAATTGAGAGATATTTGGCTGAAACATCTGACAAAGGGGATGTTTTTCTATTTTAAACTGGGATTGTTTAAAGGCTATGAACATGTGACTACATGAGATGGTATGAACTGTATGAGACCCATACTGAATGAGACTGTATGAACATGTGACTTTATGATTCCAGGTGGCACTGCGACCTAACAGCAGCATTGCTCACAGAACGGTTATTTTAAAACTGTCTTAATGGTGCAAAAATACTATGTATGGATGTGTACCAAGCTTCTTTCTGCTTTCTGAAAAATGAGGGGAAAATCAGAGCCCAGGTATAACTCCTAGATATTCATGTGGTGAATATCACAGAATTGAACTTGCATCTCCTGGATCCTACATTGAAACCTTAAGCACTGTGTATTAGAATAATGAGGCAGTGGAATATGTGTATTAGAATATGCATTATCCTGCAGTGGACTAATGCAGGAATTTGTGGACTCTCCATTACTCAAGAAGAGGGTGGACAGCCACTGGCTGGAGATGATTTAGGCTATGTCTATGTTCTACTATATGTATTTTCCATGCTTCTGGGCTTTGCCGATTGCCACATGGGACAGGGAGGAAATTCCCCCTGCCCACCCCACACTGCTATGAGGTTTTTGAAGCCTTTGTCAGAGACATTGCCTGTTGGTTACAGCCAGCATTGTAGATTTTGACTGATGTGTGCCAGTACTCCTGCTGGGACATAAAGCCAGAGGTTCCTGGCTACAGGGTCTTGCCCCTCTGCTCTGGGTCAGCCTGATCAACATATTTGAGGTCAGGAAGAAATTTTACACCATGATCAGAGTTGCGTGAACTGTGGAAGTTTTTGCCTTCCTCTGTAGAACAAGGCATCCCGGGCTTCCTGGGATTTCTTGAGCATATGTTAACAACCTTTACAGAAGCAGGACATTGGCCACTGTGGTCCCCCTCCTTTACCTGTGGCAGGCTAGGGTATTATATCTTGGTTATGTCCACGTTAACTGTGTAGTTTTGCTTATAGCTTAGACAATGGACTTTTATAAGATGGTTTAGATAGGGGTAAACCTGTCTTAGGCAGAGCATTGGAATAGATGACCTTTGAAGATCCCTTCTTGTCCTACTTTTCTATGTTTGTGAGGGTGGTAAGGCCACTAGCATGCCTACAAGGAAAAAATAAGAGATAATATAAAAAAGATTTTGAATACAAAGCTGTGTTGTATTCACCCTGACTTCAGTGTTTTGGTCTGTGATTTCCTCCTGCAGTCAGAAACCAGGACAAATAAGAACAGCCCAGCAAAAGGGAAAAGAAGTAAAGAAAAAAAGATCAGCTAGTCGCCCAATGCAGCTAGAATAACCTAAACTGTACTGAGCTATCAGCAAGGGAGACAGAGAAGAAGTGTTAAAAAATTTTGATGAGTTTAGACTGCAGTCCCAACATCAGCGCAACAGGAAATTCTTGACAGAAAGCAAGAGGGAGGCCAAGACATTGCAAAATAGAGAACTGCAGCTAAACACTAATGGCTTCAACTATAGGGGAGAGCTGTGAAATGTAATTCTTCTGCTTTCATGAGAATCAACCCACTGAAAATCTTGTTGCTCTCTGGTCTATTGGGCAGGCCATGATATCAAGTCTGGAGTGACCATTCCTAGCTAGGTAATACAATCTACTTTAGTGAATGATATCACCTCAGGATTAATTGAAATTACCAGATGACTCACCATCATTTCAAGTGCAGTTGTAGAGAGGTCAAACTCATCTTTCCCTGTCTTGGGATACGAAAGTAAATTATCTTTGAAAGTGTTCTGTGCTTTTCCTCTGAGGCCTCAAAGAAATTTGCTGATTCCTGAAGTTGCATTCCTCTTATGCCCAGCCCCCAGTTTTCTCAGAGTAATGTTGAAGCATTCTGCAATACAGAGATATCGCAACTTATTCTTTAAGTCATCACACCCCTCATTAGCCCCACTGGCACACTCTCTTGTGGTGAATTGTTTGTGGAAAGGAAATTGAGGTCCACTACCCCAACCATCCCTTATTAGCTAGGCCTTTGGAGGCCTGATTTCCTGTATCTTCAGAAGGTGGAAGATCAATATCAAATCTGTCAAAGACTTTTATGAGGACCAGAGTACCAAACCCTTGCGAGTGCTGAATCCATGAAATCACATCTGGGTGAAATATTCTTAAGAGGGACAGGGATATGTCAGAACTCCTTGATCCTTTTTTTTGTTGTTGTTGCCTTCAAAGCACCTTGACTTGAAGCTGACCTTCTTAGAGCCATCATGCCCTTCATATTCTCCCCCTGTGAGGAGTTATCCAGAGCAAAGGAGGCCCCCTGCACTCCTTAAGGATGATATATGTCTTTGAGAATGCAGGAAAGTCAACTTTGAGTAGTAGCTGAACATCTCAAAAGGGCAAAATAAATTCCTAAAACATGGTTTCAAGGTTAGGCACCCAATACTGTTCTTCCCTGGGCTCAAGAGTCTTGTTTGTCTGGCTATTCTATTCCTGTGACATGTTGTCCCTTTATAAAAAGTTTGAATAAGAGCTTTGTCACCCAACACATTTTGAAAAGAGAAATTAGTGAGTGTTCAGAGTGACCAGCTAGGTACATGGAGTAAAAAAGTTAAAGTCTGCATAACAGGACATAAAGATGGACTTGCAGTACATGCATCCTGATCATGTGCCTCTGTGTCTCCTGATTCCCCAAACATAGAAGCATTCTTCCTCTATAGGTATCATGCTCTTTGTTTTTATCAAATTGCTATAAGGTGATAGAGAGTCAGATTTAACAGTAGGTTGTTTAGGTCCCTGTTTGAAATGAGATGACTGGGGCCAAAGGCAGACCTGGGTGAACTTGCATGAAACTTTGAAAAGTGAGCATCTTGGGTGTGCTACTCAGTGAGTGTCAATATTGATGCCTAACTCTTGCCCCTGTGAAAGATAATGCCCTGCCAAGTTTTATCCATATAGATATGGTGCATTATTATTGCATACTGTCCAGTTACAGATGTGAGCTAAGTGAAGATGCTGCCAGGCCCTAAAAGTGCATCTCTATTGTGCATAGGGACATTGGATGTCAACTGAGATCTAGCTCCTAGTTGGGTAAGCTAGTTCAGGTGTAAATTATGCAATAAGGTCCTGTAGAGAGAGAATGCCACAGCATGAACCAATCACAAGGTTTCAGCCTTTATGGAGTGCATTTTCCTAACTTCGCTTTCCTGCAAAGTTCTGCAGCATACCCTTTAAGCCAGGGGTGGACAATTATTTCGGCTGGTGGGCCACTGAAATTTTGCTGAGCTGTTGAGGGCTGCACACATACAATCTATCAGAAGATATTATTTTAACAAATTATAGACAAAAACAAATCATATACTAAAAATCTAATGTCTACTATAACACATTTATTTTAAAACAGTCTATTTGTCCTGGTTTATAATTTTTTTTAGCAGTATATATAGAAGTAATTGCACAGTAGTTCAAAATAAAGTCTTACTCTTATGTAGTGTGTGTTTGGGGAGTGGGGGTTAGGGTGTATGTGGAAGGGGGGGGTGTTTATGGGGGGCATACACATGTTTGTGGGAGCTAGATCCTGCTAGATCCTGGAGCCAGTCAGGAGGAAGGGAGGGAGTGGGGGGAGTGGGCAGGGGAAGGATGCAGCAGAGCTCGCCTGTGCGGTGCTGTGCAGATGCAGGAGTGGTCTGCCCCCTCCCCCATCTGGCCCATGGCTGTGCTCTGCATGTGGCGAAACCC
Source organism: Caiman crocodilus (assembly GCA_030014935.1). Taxonomy (NCBI): domain Eukaryota; kingdom Metazoa; phylum Chordata; order Crocodylia; family Alligatoridae; genus Caiman; species Caiman crocodilus. The sequence continues at coordinate 26,626,623 of JAGPOW010001338.1, forward strand.
TGGCCACTCCTGCCCAAGACAGCCTGTGCCATGCTCCTGTCTACACCCCCCCCCACACACATACACACACCAGGCAGCTCCTACGACAGCACGCAGGGCTCCAGCTCCAGGCCACCTTCCACCCACTCAGACACCCTCATGTGGCTGCTTATTATGCCAAGCGGCCAAGTGGGTGAAAGGCAGCCAGAAACTGGAGCTGTAACCCCACACGCTGGGGCAGAAGCCACCAAACTACAGCTTCCCCCCCGACCTGGCTGGGCATGTGGTGCCAGGCATGCATCCCCAGAGCCGCCCTCACTTCCCATGCTACCTGCTGTCCAGAGCAGTGCAGAAGGGGCAAGAGGAGAAGAAAGAGGAGCTACTGGAGGTGGGGTGGAGGAGCCAAGCAGGATCCAGGCAGTTGCAACAGCAGCAGAAGCAGAAGTGCCAGGAACAGTGGTGATACGTAGTGGGTACATGCAGATTCCCCCCTTGAGAGCACTGGTGCACCCCCTGATAGGCAGCACTCCCCGCTTAGGTGATGGGCAGGGGGGTAGGTGGGAGTGCTCGTGCCCCCGCTGCGAGCACTGGCTGGGGAGTGGAGGTGCCAGGTGAAGCACTACTGGCACTTCTGGTAGTGCCACAGCCACTTCTGGGAGCTCTGCTTGCACTTCCCATTTGGCCTGATCGGGACCCCCTGGCTCTCCCTGGTCACTGACTGGCCACTGGGGGGGGCACATGCCCCCCATGACTCAGGTGGCACTAGTTGCCCATGCCAGGAAGTTGTGTGCACTGACTGAGGCCAGGGCTGGGGCTGGAGCTGGGGCTGGGGCTGGTGCCAGGCCTGGAGCAGTGCTGTCAGCAGACATGGGGTGGGAGCATGGCCTGGGCTGCCCCTTGAGGGAGTGGGCAGGGCTTGACCCCATGCAGAGTGCTGTGGGGCAGCCTTGGGCCAGATACAGTCAGTTGGAGGGCCAGATCGGTCCATGTGCTGTATTTTGCCCATCCCTGCTTTAAGTAAAAAAAAGCCTCCCATAGTCAGGTCTCTGATGGTACCTTTTTATGATGATTGAAAAAGATATTCCAGTTTGAAATAGCAGCAGCATGACCAGAATTTGTGTAAATACAACCACTTGAGATTATATTAGTGCTTAAATGTGCGGTGGTAGATTAAAGTACATCAGTTTTCTGATGAACCCTCTGGTTCAGGACTAACTGCAGGCATTAGCATCAGATCCTTCTCAGGTAAAACTCACAAGGAAAAGAGCACTTTCCTGTGGCAAATGTGGTTGTCATAGTGGTCTTAAGGTAGTGACTTTTCCTCTGGGTTTAGTGGTTGTTTGCATGTGGGAGAGGATCCTGGCTCTGTTTTTACTCCATCAGATGAAATATGGAAGCCAGCCATGCTACGAAAGCACTCAGTAAATGTGGTTTGTGACTCTTCTCTAGTAGCTAAAGCAACAGACCGTCTTCTGCACGTGTCTGTCTCGCCTTGTCCTTCAGCTATACTGGTCTGAGGTCTCTTGGTAAGTCTTGCAAATCAACTGAGAATGGATCATATAGATTTTGCCATTTTCTTTCTGGATGATTTTGATTAGTAACTCTAGATGTCCTTTTTGTTTGTTAACTCAATGTGAAAGTCTTGGGCTATTTCCCACCTGGGCTATCATGGAGCTGCTCACTGGTTGGTACTTGCCTTCCTGTGCATTTTCCCATGCAAAGGGATGGCCTTCTGACACCTCAACAGTAAGTGGGAAAGTTTCAGTGTAGTTCTTGCAACATTTATGGGAGTTTACCTGTGTAGTCAAATCCCCATGTACATCATGCTAAAACCTGTCCTTGGAGAGTTCCACTGTAATATCAGTCTGCTGCCCCTATTGTAGCTAGTCAGACTGCTATAGATTTCAAAATTGTTAGCAAATTTTTTGTAAGATGCAAGTTCACTGCATGCTGTAATGGTGCATCATTTCACTGTGTCTTTGAGGCTCAGCTTTTATGAAGGTGCATAAGACTGCATTTGTATGTGGACTTCAGGAACAGACTGGATGCTTGACTAATTTCTGTTCAGATGGCTTCTACCATCTTTTCTTCATTGCTGCCAGTGTTTTCTATCATTTCCCCAAGGACACCAGATGCAGCTAATGATTCAGTCTCCAGCTTCCAAAATGAAACAGATCATGGAAAGCAGCCATGTGTTATTCAGATGCTGGAATTGGAGGGAAAAAGTGTTTTTTTCCCTTCCTTTTTTCCCCTCTCACCCAGTGAAAATTTGTTTTATATTGAATTACTGCCACTCGTGTCCTATATCCTAACATAGCAATACCTGGAGAAGAGGAAAGATGGCTTTAAAAAAACAAAGCTGCGCCATGTCTAAGACAAACAGTCCAAGTTCCCATCTGAAGCAATCGGACAGGAGGGAAAGGCATTTAAATGTAAAATCATCACACTGTTGCCATCCAAAAATAAGTGAATAGCCAGATATTTATATATGCCTCCTCCAAACATAAACAGATATCCCATATTATGTGATACAACTTCACAGCAGGTCTCCAAAACGTAGAAATTAGCAGCAATAAAATACTACTGTATCTTGGCTCTTCATTCCATTGAATGTGTTGTCTGTCTTGATGAGTTACTTTGATTTGTGCTTCACAACATAACTCACTTTCTGTTTAATAGAGTTTCAGCATGTAAATTGTCACTTGGAATGATAGTATTTGCACCAAGTTGGGTAATTAGGCAGGAGCTGTAGAATATATTATATTGTTTGTTTTTCATTATGATTATTCCAGATGGTTTTTGTCAGTGACGTTTTCTGAGTTTAGCTATTAATAAAAATTGAAGAAACCTAATACATACATTTGGTATGTTCACTATGAAGCTCTCTTGGTGGCTGAGATTTGTGTAATGTCCCCATGCAATTTTCTCAGTTGAGAACAACAGAATTACTTACTTACAAATAAATGTGCGGTGGAGAAAAATGGAGTTCACAGATAATAAGATGGTGTAAGAAGAATGCAGTTGTTCCTGCCTTAAACATCAGCCATTTAAAATAATATGAAGGATTCACTGCGATAATGTGCTGGCTCCTAGAGCTGAAAATTTTCTTGAGGTTAAGGCAAAGAGTTGAGACTCAAGAGAGCTAGGTTCAAACCCTATCTCTAGTACAAATTTTCTCTCTGCCGCTGAGTCACTTGATCCTCAATGACAGTACAACAAAGCTTCCTCTTCCTGCCTTTAACTGTTTTTTCTAAACAGAATAAAAGAGAATATTTAGGGATTGGAAGTTGAGGAATCATCTAGAAAAAAGAATTGGAGATTTTTTGGAGTAGCAATGGATGGAGAATGGAGCTGTAGTCAAAAAGTCCACGTGGTGCCTGGACAGCTTGGAGGTGTTTGGTTGCCAAAAAATCAGAATAAGCTAATATGAGATGGATAAAACATATAAAGCTTTCTGTGTGACATGCCAAGGGGTTTCTAAAGAGAAATATTATTTTAAACATTACTTAAAATGGCTGGTGCTAGGACTTCCCTAAGGTCAGAAAGAAATATCAGAAGCAAAAGAGCAAAAATACAAGATGCCTACCTTCTGCCAAGCTACAAGAGAGGTTGTCGGGCGATATAGCATAAAATGCCAGAAAGCTGATGAAATGCTTGTGTCAAGAAATCATATGTTTTGAAATTTAAACACAAACAAGTAACACGTAACCAAAACACTGAGCTGAGTTTGGTTAGCAATAGGTGGTCAAAGCAGGGGGCACAGAGCAGATTTTTGGAAGATCGCCAGAATATACATTGCAACAGACAAACTGGCATTGTATTAGTTTCGTTGTATTAGTTTTATCTGAGCTTTTCCAAGGGCTGCCTGAAGGCCCAGTTGCATACAGTGTTACTGTCTTCAAGCAGGATGTGGTCCTAGTGTTTCTTATTCACTGTGTGGCCCCCACTATGAGTTCTTAAAGCAACCTTGAACAGGCAGCTTGTGGTTGTGGATTTCCAGCAGTGGAAGTTTTTAAGTGTAGGTTAGACAAACATTTACCTTGGATGTTTGTGCCTTCAGCAGGGGGTTGGCCTAGATGACCTCCTGAGGTCCCTTCTAGCCCTTTTTCTATGATTCTAAGGTCTCAGTCTCATTAGGTTATGTGAGGCAGTGCTTCCCTGTGTTCAAATGACTGAGCTATGCACAGGAAAGCTTTGATTTGTAGTGAGAAGGGAGAAGGAATTCAGTATCACAGACCACATAGGCCTGGCCAACACAATAAACGGATAGTTGCAACAGCACTTGTCTTTCTCATTCTCTCCGTGTGTGTCCCCTCTCCCTCCTGCTCCCTCCAGCCTGTATACCTAGAGCAGAGATGGGGTTTTCTCTTGTGAGAGCACAACATTTTTTCCTTTATTCCATTTTTTTTGCAGCTGTTACCGAGAAATCTTTTCCTTAAGATTGGATTTTAGCCTGGTTTATCTAGATGCAGTTAATTGTTCAAGAATCGGTGTTAGGAGTAATACAACAATCTTGGACTGCCTTTAAGTCAGTGTTGGACTCGTCACTCATCTCTTTTGCCTATTTCAGATACATGCCAGGTAAACTAGGCTGAAAAGATGAGATTTGAGTACATTTGCTGGCTGGCAGTTTTGGAGGATTCTTGGAATAAGGAAGGACAAATCGATAAATTATCAGACTTTTGAATCTGACTTATCCAGCTGAGATGGCATTACCTTAAGGCCACCATCTGAGACAAGCACCAAGTTAGATAATGACAAGGGAAAAGTTTGACCGGCAAAAGTTGCTTGCCCTTTTGCCTCTGAACAGGAAGGGGGAGAGAAGGAATAATGTAGCTGATAAATGACGAGGACAGCCAGGTGCAGGTGGAGCAATAATTCAAGAAGTACCCAAAGGAACTAGACTGACAAGACCAGGAGGAGGAAATGGCTATTTTGTTTACTGCGGCATGAGACAAATGAGAGCAAACACAGTGCATTTGGCAATGTATGTCATGTTTTGCCAGTACGTGAGGAATGGAAGTGGTAACCCTTTTGGAACTGTTACAGAACATTCCACTCCTTTAGGGCATGAAGTAAAATAAATTTTCGTTGGGGCTACGAGCAGAAACTTCTTGCCTGTAGTTTTAAAGCCTCACCCTTTGATTCAATAAGAAAACACTCATGCCAGGTCTGGTGATTAATTGCACATAGCTCCTGCTCTTCTTACAAAGTTGTGGTGGGGAAGGGAATACTTGATAAAAGCTTAAGGAGCCACAATCTCTTCCCTACAGCCAGGCAAGATACCTCCATGGTACATGATTCACCATTGTCCTGCCTTGTGTTGACACTTTCATTTGCAATGTGAATGCAAAATTCTTCCTGTGTTGTCTATGTACACCCATTGCACAGACATAAATAACTGTACAAGTGACGAGGAAGCAATGATTCAAGTCCACAGTGCTCAGTTATGTGCTGAAAAGTGCAGCCAAAGGATGTACCAGCCTACACAGTAAACGTGCAAGATAGTTTAGTCTGCATGTAGGTATCTCTGTCCTAGCCATATCCATGTTTCCACCAGGAGTAAAGCACATGCTAGGTACATGTTGTTTGCCAAGATGATTCCTAAAGTTGTCACCAACTTTGTTCCCCATTTTCCCTTCATTGGTCAGGGAAGGACCCTCCCACACATTCCCTCCATGGCACACAGGCCCTGCAGGTGGCGACAGCAGCAGCAGCAGCAGAAACAAGCATGGGCTCTCAGGGCACTTGTGCCTGGTGCAGGAACTGGTGACTGGCAACACGTGGCTCTAGCCAGTGCTGCACATGGGAGTGAGGAATGCAGCCTGGCCCAACTGACTTTATCACCAGGGTTCCCCACCATGCAACTCCTGGACTTATGCACCACAGTAGGGAAGCTCCACTTGCTGGAGCTGGCTGCCTTTGCTGCTCCCTACTGCACAGGTCCCAGACTCTGTGGGGAAGCAGGCTTCCGGCAGAGTTCTGGGATCTGCGCCACAGAGAGCCCCAGTGATAGGGGTGGCCCAGCTGGGCTGCATTCTTTGCTCTCCATGCGCAGCACTGGCCAAAGCCACACACCATTGGGCACCAGTGCCTGTGCCAGGCACGAGTGCCCTGAGTACCCCACCTGCTTCTGCTGTTGCTGTTGCCACTGCCTGCGGGGGTGGGGGGAGAGGGGGAGGCTTTGTATCATGTCGGAGTGTAGGGAGGTTCCCCACCTGGGAGGTCCCCACCCACCTCACATCCACACTCTGCCCACCCAAGCTCTGCACTGCTGCCGCCCCCCAGGCATGCTGCCTCCAGCCCCATGCTCCCGCCAGCCCCATGCTCCTGCCTAGCTGCAGCT
>JAGPOW010001338.1:26694026-26705239 GCA_030014935.1 Caiman crocodilus
GTTTCATTTTTACACGATGCCTTTATACGTAGTGGTTCTGTGCAGTACTGGAGCCGGAATGAACTTGTGAGCTGGTATGATTGCACTGATCTGGGCTGCCTAACTACTGTGGGGCATAGCTGGTACTGCTGTAGGAATACAAGCCATACTTTGGGCTAGTTTAGCCCCCAGCACTAGTTAGGAAAGATTTTGAATTTACTACCTAAATCTTGTTTGGTGTTTTTAGCAAGAGTGACATTTTCTGGTCACATTTTCTTATGATCCCTAATACAATTGTACCCTGTTCCTATGCAGGAAGCAGGGATGACAGTACAGACTGTCAGTGGCATCACTCCTATTAAGAATTATCACATATTATGCCTTAGTTTGAAGATTATGCGAATTACAAAAACAGGAAAAAATCCAGTTTTCAAAACTGCAAAACTGCTTTAAAGTGTTAAATAATTATACTTTAAGACATCATGTGAAGTCTAAAGGTTATATATATATGGTGCAGAGGTATGCCTCATGCAGAGTGTGTTGGATCAGTGTGTAAGTATTTAATCTGTATATTGGCTCACCAGTAATTCCTGTGTTATCTGTGATAGCCAAGTACCATGCATCACAAACATGAATCTCAATGAAGAATCTCAGATGATGGTTATGGAGGTTAGTTTAATAATTATGACACATATTGTTTTAACGGCATTTGTTTCACCAAAAATTATGATACGGTTTTGTTCATCCACCACCTTTGTCAATTACATGAAGAGTAACATATGTATTTCTGGACCGCTCTGCAACTTGCAACGTTTATTTAATCATTTGTCAGATTTGTTCTGCATTTTGAGGCCCTGCCACCACACGGGTTGTTCCATGGTAAATCTGCCACTGCCCCCACCTTCCCTCTACTGCCAAATTCCCCAGTCCTCCTGCAGCAGGTGGAAAGAAGCTGGGCCATACCCTCTCTTGCTCATGGCCACATCAGGGCTGGGCCCACTGGCTTCTGCGTGAGGCCAGATCACTCCCCTTTCCCCCTGCTGGGCTGGGCCTTGCCCTCTTCCTCTGCATAGCTGGATTGGGGTCAGGTCATTCCTCCTTTGCCAGGTGAGCCCTCGATCAGGGCTGGGCTGCCCATCACCCTCTGTGCAGCTGAAAGGGGCCCCGGTGCACCCTCCTTGGGCAGTGGAGCAGGACCCCCAGCCGCATGTGGCCCATAACGGGCCTGTGCATGGCCCATAAGGCCTGGCAAGCAAGAGGGCAGGGCAGCACGGGTGCATAATCTGAAGCAGGCAGGTAAAGAGGGAGCGCAGAGAGGCCTTGATCCTGTGCATGCGGCCAGGCACGCGGCTTGCCACCTCTGCATCTATCCCGGGAGGTTTCAGCACACGACAGAACGACATTAATGCCAATTAATCTGCTGCGGTGCACACCTGTACATTACTGTTAGATGTTAAAAACCCACTGGACTACTGTCTAAATGGGAGCCAGTATTTCGTATTTATTTGAACGAATGCCCCGTCGTTTATCTCCCCAGTGACTCTCAGCAGTCTCCTGGAGACGGTGCCCGGCGCCAGCAGTCCCCCAGGGCAGGTGCCAGCTGCGAGGGAGCGGTTCCCCAGGCCCTCGGCCCAGCCGGGCTCAGGGCAGGACGGCCCCGCAGGCCTAAACGTGTTTCTTTCCCGTGTGATTTGTTTCATACACCGACGTGCCTCCCCGCGGACGCGGCAGGAGCGCGGGGCTGAGGCCAACGCAGAGGCGGAGGCGGCCGGGCTGCAGGCGGCGCTGGAGGCCCGGAGGCGGGAGAAGCGGGTGAGCAAGCAGGCGGAGCGCACCGGAGCAGCTGGAACGCCAAAATAGCTCAGTGCGCATGCGCGCAACGCCACACGGGCTGACGGGGGGGGGGGGAGACGACTGCTGCGCACACGCCCCGGACTCTAGAAGCGGGGCTTAGGCGGGTCGCACAACATACGGGTCCCGCGGAGGGGGCGGGGCTTGAGTTTGACTGGGGCTGATGCTCCCCCTCCCGCTGCTTGCCTGCAGCTGACAGAGCTGGCGTGTCTCGTCCCGTCACCGGAGGCGGAGGTGGCGGAGGGTGCTACAGCCGGCATGGCGATGGACCGGCCATCGCGCAGTAAGTGTCTCCGACCGGCCTGGGGGCGGGGCTCCCGGGGGAAGGGCGCGTCACGTGAGGGCGGAGCTCTGGAGGCCTGTGGGCGGGGCGTAAGTGCACAGGCCTGCGAACACGTGAAGGGGTGTCACAGCGGGGCCTGTCGAGGAAACGAAGACCTCTTTAATACAGGGGGGGGCCCGAGGGAGGCGTTACTGAGTGCCTGGGCCAGCTCTGCGCAGGGTCAGGCCCGGGGTAGGTGGCTGCCGAAGCAGCCTGTAGCCCCTAGAAGTGGTGCACAGTGTTGCATCTGGTGCGTGACTCTGGGGCACCGCAGTGGCAGCTCCGGGTTCCACACCTGGGACTGATCTGGCAGCTGGCTCCAAGAGCTAGAGCACCAGGTTGGTCCCTGCGTCCGTATTGTGTTGGTTCATGGTCCCCAGTTGATGTGAGGAGCTGGCAGCAGGTTTGGAGCCCCCATACTTTGCTAACTGTTGCTCTTCCTCTCAGTGGGAGATTTTTTTTCCCCCACTCGCTTCAGGCTGCCCTTTAAAATAAGAGTGTATGCTATATTGGGTTGTGCTATATGTGAGCAAATAAGTTGTTGTTAAACCCATAGACGCAAAAGTGATATGTGAATCTGACCTAGCAGAACATTTTGTTGTGGGGATTCACAGTGTGTGTCGAAGGAGCTAATACTTTTTAATTTGCTAGATGAAACTATTTGCACTGTATTCCTGGCAGATATTTTAGGGAACAGTAGTACTATAATATTTGCACAATTTTTTTTTTTATGGTGTGCATGAATAAGATAACTCTCCGCTTAATGAATCATCTTGATAAAAGCTGAAAACCTTAAGATGTAGACAAGGAATGGATTGGTAATAAATAGTATTTAAGAGTATAATCACCACCTTGGATAATAAAGATTGTTGTGATTCTGGGCCAGAAATAAAATGTACACAGAGAATGAACAAAACAAAGCATCTTTATGGAAAACAGACATGGTCTATTTTTTGGCAGAAATGTTTGCAAAATTGAAATGGATATCAAGAGGGAGGAAGGTCATCATTACCTGTAACATATAGGAAGAATTTCAGGAGTCGGCTAGATTATAGCAGGTCATAAAATCCATGTTGATGATCAGTCCTTGTTTCCTAGTGTCCAGTTGACAAGGAACAAAGGACTGAACATCAAAATGGATGTTATGACGTACTATAATCTGCCTGATTCCTGAAATTCTTCTTGCACGTTATAGGTGATAATTTCTTTCCTCCATCTGGATAGGTCTTGCTCACCCAGTAATCAGCTTCTTTTCTTCTGCTAATTGTCTGCTACCCCTGGAAATTTCCCTCCATTCCAGTTTCCTGGCTTTTTCAACTGGTCTTAAAAAATTCTGTGCTTGCTTTCTTCTTCAGACGTGAAGAAGAATGGTTGGCATCTGCAAGCTTGTCTGATTTTTATCTCAGCTATACAGTTGGTCTATTAAAAGGTATTGCTCCAAAAAATTGTTGCCTCTTGAATAACTTATGGACTATCACAGTTACTCTGATACTACCACTTTTATTTATTGGGAATTTGACACTCTTAATATGAAGGGATATTAATATACTTGAGAGAAGCAGTTAAGGGCTGTTTGTAGGTTCTCCACAGTATGTGCAATGACAGAACAATCATTGGCATACTGAAATTCTACATTCAAGGCCAATATAACTTTGATTTTGGCATGGAGGTGGGAGAGAGTGAAGATTTCCATCCATCCATCCAATGCCATGTATCAGATGGTCATGGATGAGCATCTTGATGACAGCAAGAAAGATGGAAAACAGAATAGTTGCAGTCATGAAGACCTGTTTGACACCAGTTTGAATGTTAAAGGGCTCCGTAGTGGAGCCACTGCATAGGCTTGTAAGAAGTGGAAAGCTAGACAAATAACTAGGGAAGAATATAAGGGCATTGATCAGGCGTGCAGGGATGAAGTTGGAAAAGCAAAAGTGTAATTGGAGTTGCAGCTAGCAAGGGACATGAAGTGTTTTACAAGTATGTTGGTAGCAAGAGTAGGATCAGGAAAAATGTGAGTCCCATGCTGAGTCAGGGAGGCAACCTTGTGACAGAGGACGCAGAAAAGGCTGATTAACTCAGTGCCTATTTCACTTCAGTCTTCTTAGGCAAGGTCTGCTCCCAGACTACTGCACCAGGCAGCACAGTCTGGGGAAGAGGGAACCAGCCAGCAGTTACAAAAGAACAAGTTTGGGACTGTTAGAAAAGCTGGACGTGTACAAGTCCATGGGGTCAGATGGGGAATTGGCTCATGAGATTGCAGAGCCACTGGCCATCACCTTTGAAAACTCATGGCAATCAGGAGAGGTCTTGGATGATTGGAAAAAGGCAAATATAGGGCCCATATTTAAGAATGGGGAAAAAGGAGCATCCATGGAACTATAGACCAGTCATCTTCACCTCAGTCCCTGGAAAAATTATGGAGCAAGGAATCCATCTTGAAGCACTTGGAGGAAAAGGTGATTAGGAACAGACAGCATAGATTCACCAAGGGCAAGTCATGCCTGATCAACCCGATGCCTTCTATGATGAAATGACTGGCTCTGTGGACGTGGGGATGGGGGAGGGGAGGGAATCACCAGTGGATACCTGGTTTTTAGCAAGGCTTTTGATACAGTCTCCCACAGCATTCTCACAGGCAAGCTGAGGTAATATGGGCTGAATGAACAGATTGTATGGTGGATAGAAAACTGGCTGGAGCATTGGGCTCAGATGGTGATAAATGGGGATCCAAGTTTTCCATTTCCTATGAAAAAATAGAGAAAATCAGTGTCCCAGATTTTCCAGTTTAAATGGAGAAAACATGTATTTTCCTTTTTAGCAGGGAAACCCGTGGGTTTCTCCCTTTTGCAAAGAGCAATGCGGGCTGGCTGAGTTCCAGCCTGCAAGAGCTGTTTGCAAAAGGGGCAGGAAAGCCCCAGCCCTGCCTGCATGTGGAGGGAGCGGGGGAAAGGTCAGGACCCGACACAATCACTTTACCAGAGGATGCCACAGGAGGATCAGTCTTCTTCATTCCTGGAGGTAAGTGGGGCTTGAGGTTGCGAGGCAGGGCTGTGGGAGAAGCTGGCTGGAGGCTGAGGGAGCAGTGTGTTGCATGGAGCCAGCAGTGCCCCTGCCCCGGCTGAGGGAGGGGAAGGTGTTGGGGAAAGCCCTACCAGGAGTGCCTGGTATGTCTTCCCCCAACACATCCTCACTCCCTCAGCCTCGTCAAGCATCCCCACCCCAGCAGTGGTGGTGTGGTAGTGGCTGCTATGTGTGAGTTTCCCCCCTCCCTGGGAGCAGGCACAAAGATGCACTTCTCTTCCCCCATTCTCAATCTGTCCCTCCATCCCCCAACATACACCTGCCTGCTAGGGTGTGTGTGTATACGTCTCTGTCTGCGTGTGTGGGGCTGGGGGCTGTTGTGGGGGGAGTAAGGGGCACAAGGAGGACTGGGCAGGCTGTGAGGGGTGATTAACAAGGCCATGGGGGGGCCTTTAATTTTTATCACAGATTTTAGATTTTTTATCAGATTTTTTTTATTGGAGAAAACCAGAATCCCAGGTAAAAATCAATGGCTCTATGTTTAGTTCGCAGCCAGCATCCAGTGGAGTGCCCTAGGGATCTGTCCTGGGGTCAGTTTTGTTCAATAGCTTCATCAGTGACCTGTAAAATAGCATAGAGTGCACCCTCAGCAAGATTGCAGATGACACCAAGTCTCATGAGGTTCAGCAAGCACTTAGGACAGAACAATCCCATGTACTAGTGCAGGCTGGGGTCTGACTGGTTGGGCAGCAACTCTGCAGAAAAGGACCTGAGGGATACAGTGAACAATAAGCTGAATATTCACCAACAGTGTGCCCTTGTTGCCAAGAAAGCTTATAGCATACTCATTGGCTCATTGGTAGGCGTATTGCCAGTAGGTCCAAGGAAGTTATTATTCCCCTCTTATTCAGCACTGATAAGGCCATGTCTGGAGTACTGTGTTCAGTTTTGGACTCCCCATTACAGAAAGGATGTGGAGAAATTGGAGAGTCCAGTGGAGGGTGACAAAAATGGTTAGTGGCTGGGGGACATGACTTATGAGGGGAGGCTGAGAAAACTATGCTTATTTATTTTAGAGAAGACTAAGAGGGAATTTAATAGTAGCCTTCAACCACCTGAAGGAAGCAGAGGGTGTTGAAAGAGGATGGCGCTAGACTGTTTTCAGTGGTGGCAGATGACAAAGTAAAGAGCAGCGGTCTCAAGTTGCAGCAAGGGAAATTTAGGTTCCATATTAGGCAGACTTTTCTTACTAGGAGGGTAGTATAACACTGGAACAGGTTGCCCAGAGGAGTGGTGGAATCTTCTTCCTCAGAGGTTTTTAAGACCTGGCTGGACAGAATTTTGGTTGGGATGATCTAGTTGGGGATGGTCCTGCTTTGAGCAGGGGGTTGGACTAGATGACCTCCTGAGGCCTCTTACAATCCTAATTTTCTATGATTCTATGAACATCATTCAACAAAGCTTTCATTTTATCCAAAAGAGTCTTTCTAGCACTTAGTTACTTTTTTTCAAAATAGTCCCTTAACAGAAATCTGTCATTTTTACCTTTAATCTTATTTTATATTCTTTTGGATCTTGGACTGATTTCTTAACCCCAAGGAATTGGCTATATTTTAATTTACTACTCAGATAGACTAACAAGTGAATAGAGAACAGCTGCAAATAGGAAATGTTTCAAGGAAACATCCCAGCATCTGTTTATTATTCTCTTGAGAATGCTGGAGGACCAAAATGTTGGGAAGTCTTTCCTGCATCATTATTTTATTTGGAATGCTTTATTATTTTCTCTACGATTCAAACTACGATCCTTTAAATGTGTTTGTGTGTCTGATTTATTTTGTGACCCCTGTGGGCACTTTTACATATGTTTTGGAGGTTGAGGGGGGCAGTGCATTGTTTATTGGTGTCCCCACATTTCAAAATGGTGGTGGGAGTGCTTGAACTAGATGTGGCACCCCGCTGCCATTTTGAAATGCGGGGACACTGATGCACGAGATGTGGGAGGCTGCTGGAGCATGATACTTTCCATACTCCAGCAGACTTGATTAATGGAGTCTGCTTGATACACTGTAGTTACAGAGTTTTGGAGCAGGTTCCCCGTGTGTGTATAGGCACCCTGTATTTCTCACCTGCAGGCCAAAGCCTTGTGCATTCATTTCTTTTGTATAGTTTCAAAACTTCTTGGCTTGCAAAAACTTGAAAATGAAAGAGATCTTAAATGCCAGGAAAGGAGAAGCTACGAAAAAACGTTTGGATGGGGTCAGAAGTGCAAGAGGTAACAAAATAAGCAAAGATTGAAAAATCAATAACACTTTTAAGCAACTTAGGTTTATATCTTTTTAAAGGCCTTAGATGCCTAATTCTGAAGCATTTGAGCCTGGAGTGAATTACAGTGGTACCTCAGTACTCGACTGCCTTGAAACTCGTCGAATTTGGTACTCGATGCATTTTGACGTGAAAATTTTGTCCCGGTACTCGTAGTTTGCTTGGTACTCGACGCGCAAGCGAGAACTTGTCGGTGTCGCTTGCCTCGTGACTTGCTACCCTTTCCAGCGGAAACAAAGGGTTTGTTTGGTACTCGTCGTTTTTGGTACTCGTCACACCTCCCGGAACCAATTAACAACGAGTACCGAGGTACCACTGTACAGTACTATGCGTAGAGGTGCTTAGACACCCATATGATACATGGGAAGGAGAGTTATGTTCCTCTGAATGACCATCCAGAAATCGACACACTGTATACCGGGAAGTGTTTCAAAGAAGAGATCACCTAAATGCTGCCTTACTCTGGAACCAAGACAGCTGGGTCTAGGATGTAGTACTTTGTCTAGTTAGGACCCAGAACATGAGCCCTTTCCTTAGTGTTGGTTTACTTTTTCTTTTGAAAGTTGAGAAAAGGAGGAGAAGCTGGGAGTGTTGCTGTGGTTGCCCACCTTTTCTTGGAAAGATGGTAAAGTGGAGTCTTGGTCCTCTGTGCTCTTATTACTGCTTGTGTTTCTTATCCACTATTTAAGATGCAAGCTTCATGTAGTACAACTTTGTAAAATAGCTTTGATTAAAGTATTAATTGGCACTGCATATAGTGTGGTGGTTTAATACTTCAAATAATAACATAATTGCTGGTTGTGAGGACTAAATGAAAAGTGTGTGTTCCCAAGCAGTTTACTTTACTTATCTATAATTTTCTTAAATGCCACAATAATCTAGAATAAACCTTGCTTGGTTTTATATTTTACCTTTCGTAATGCATTGTAGAAATCAATGGCACTGTTAATGAAAAAGATATGTCAAATTATCCTAGTTTTCAAACAGTACTTTGTCTGTTACATGCATACGTAGAAAATATTTACAAAAATGGTTTTGACTTGTGAACATAATAAAATGTTTTAAATAGTTTTTCCTTGAAGTCCACAAATGTATTGGCTGTATTGAGGGAGTGTTAAATAGGGGTGCACCAATTAAAGAGTTTTTTGAATGTATACTGATGGCCAATTTATTAACCAGTCATATTGGCTGATACCAATTGTCAATATGCAGCCTGGTAGCTTGGAGAGCAGCATGCAAGGTGCCAGGGGCAAGAAGTTGTCAGGAGGGGGCACAGTTTGAGGTCCCAGCGGTGAGGAGGAGCTGGAGTAGGTGCTGCGCAGCTGGACCAGGGCATGGGACAACCATGGCTAGTCTGCAGGGGGTGAGGGGGCCAGCTCCTGTGGCTGTTCACACCCCTGGGGCAGACACAGGGTGCATGTGCCCCCTGGATCTGTACATGGCGTGAGGTTGGCTGCCTGCTGTGCACTTGGGGTTGGAGCCTAGGCCAGGCTCTTTCCAGTGGGGGGGCTAAGCCTCGGCTGCTTTTGGGGTGGTGGCAGCAGTGCTGGGAAGTGGTGGCTACAGGGGGGGTGGGGTGGGGGGGCTACAGCCACCTCAAACTTCACCATAGCCCTCCTTCCAGTGCTGCTGCCGCCCACCCCAAGCACAGCCTGGTTGGGAAGAGCCCAGCACAGCCTCCAGCCCCAAGTGTACAACGAGCAGCCCACCCTTTCCCTCCATTGTGTTAAAGAACCTTGTTTGGGTATACCGAGTGACATTAACACTTGGAAGTTACAAAAATAATTATAGTTGGGCTGAAATTTTGTAAGTTAAACTTCTGCTTAAAAAATTGTTGACTAATAATTATACAGCCAGCCTGAAAGCAGTGTTTTAGTCTAATGGCTTATGTAGTGCGCTGCTTCCACTGATACCTAAATTCTTCACAATAATGATTTCTGCATGTTTGTTGTCTTTCTATATGAATCAATTACTTGTCTCTTAGGTCTTGTTTTGTGGATGAGAATATGCTCTCTACATTGAGAGACAACTGAAATTAATTAAAATAATGTTATATGGTACTTTTGGCAAAGAATCATATGATTGAGATTAGCAACCCTTCTTGTACATCCCATCCTGTAGCAATTAAAGTGTTTAAATCAGCTTTACCATGACTGAATTTTAAAAAAAACAAACAAACTAAAAATATGTTCCACATTAGACAGAGAGGAGGGGACAAAAACCTAGAAACCCCCTTTGTCTCAGGTAAGTGATTACAGTCACAAAATATGCCTTTCTAGATTATCGAGCATATATTTTTTAGGTACCTAAAATGTCGAAGGATTGTTTTCGTGCCAGTTTTATAAGCCTAGACTACTCAGTCTAATTTTGTTTGGCTCAGGGGAGGCTTGGAAGGATATGTCCAATTTCTTATGGTTTCCAAACCACATTTTTATCTGTTTTTGCATTGGCTATAAATAGTGAAGAACTGAGGTATAAATGCTTTTGATCCATTGGGGCAGTGCATACTTCTATAAGCTGATATGTCTCAGAGCAAATAGTAATGTCATGTTAAAAATTTCCAAATGTGAAGAACGCTTTTTCTTGTATACCTGCTTAGCTAACACCATAGTTTAAAGGAGGCAGAGTCAAACAAAGCTTTAATATATCCTTTTTGGAGATCATAATTCTTAATCACAATGCTACAGACTAACATGCTTTCCTTTTTAATGACCCAATTTAATCCTAGAATTTAATTTTTACCTTGAGGTTGGTATACCATACAGCCTGTACATGTTTTTAGAGTGGGTCTTCTGTATATCTTCTACTGACAGACCATGCATTATAATAATCTTGGATCATATTCTCAGTTTATCATCAATCTTACTGAATTACATAGTCCTCCCAAATGCTCTGGCTTTTTCAATTTTACATCCTTTTTTTTTAAAAAATGCAGTCCTTTTTATATATAAATCTTAAATCACCCTTTACTCAGGCTTTGGCAAGTAATATTTTTTTCCAAGAGAGAGAAGAACAGAGCAATGTTTGGCTCACAGAACTGACTAGTAATGCAGTGGTATAATTGGAGATAGCTAGGAAACTTGTTTACTCAAAATGTCAGTGTTCACAGCTGTTCAAAGAAAAGTCTGAGATCTCGAAAAAAATTTAACTAAAAAAAACCAAACTGCTGCCCTTTTTGTCTGACAGTCATTTTCCAGCATAAGGACTGGCTTGTTGGGCAAGGGATACAAGAGGTAATAGTTTAGTTATCAAGGTGCAGAACAGAATCTTGTTTAAGTGAGGGGTGAAGCTGGGCCAGGAAGAGGATTGCTGAAAAACATCAAGTAAACTCTGGAATTGCAACAAGAGTAAGGCCCTGGAGAGACATTAACACTTGAAGCCCTTCAGGTGGCAAGCGGAAGGATGTACTTGCCTTCAAAGATAACCCAGGATGAAAGAGCAGCTATTTGGAAGTACTTCATTTCATTGCTCTGCTCTTCCCAGTCCCATACTCTTCCACAAGAGATGCGTAGCCATCTTTGACAATCTCTGGATGTGGAGAGGCACATAGGGAATCATTCTGTTCAGCCCTGAGGCTGCAGAGGATGATTTTTTTTTTTTGCATGCTTCTCTGGCTGGGACCAAGAGACTGGTGGCCAAGCATACATGAGAACAATTATAGGCTGTACTGTGCTCTCCCCATGGATCTTCCTTATATAAACATAATGCATCTTCT
>JAGPOW010001338.1:26709413-26726367 GCA_030014935.1 Caiman crocodilus
GGGACAGCAGGCTCAAGTGGAGGGGAGAGAGGTAGATTAAACCCCCTGCCTGCACTCTCCCACTTGCACAGGACCCTCCTACTGGCCACTCAAGCGGCAGGGGTGCATTGCCCACTGGCAGCATGGGCAACGCCTTGGGCTTGGGAGGGAGGGGGATTAAACTCCCCTACCTCCCCTCTCACTGCCCTGGGACCCCAGCTGGGGACTGCCAGTTTTTCCCCTTCACTGACTGCTTGAGTGGCAATGGTTGTGGCCAGCTGGCAGCATGGGCAGTGCCTCGGGCTCAGGTGGAGGGAAGGGAGGGTGTTTAATTCCTTTCCCTCCCTTCCACTTAAGTCTGAGGCACTGCCCAGGCTACGGGATGGCCATGTCCCCTGCCACTGGGGAACAAACCTGGAAAGGGCTGCTTCTCCCTTCGCCCTCCAGGCACACCCCAGCTAGGTCCTTGCAGGCCACAGTATGGGTTTAAACCCCTCCCCAATCATACTCGGTGGCCTGACATGGCCTGGCCACACTCTTCCCCCCCACCCCAATTCAGCTTCCCTCCAGACAACACCACCCCAACACTACTGAAATTAATTCTGAATATTTAAAGTCCTAGATCTGTCAATATGTCATGGCTTAATCATAAGTGAAGCTAATGGGAGTGCAAATGAACTTTAAGTTAAGACCATATCTCCCCAAGCATCCATCCCTATTTTGTGGAGATATCAAAGACCCACCCTGTGGAGTCATGCTATTCGACCTCTGGGGCTTCTAAAGATGAGTGCAGTTGGGGCTCGCTGCTGGATTCTAGGGTACAGAGCACTTTTTGGAGATGCATTTGATTGTGGCAGGATCAATGAAGTCTTTATTAGTCCTGATATCTCCCTGTGCTGACACAGGAGCTCAGACCCTGACTAGAGCTACTGCTGGAGGTGGGTCCTGATCCAGCTTTCAGGGAGCCTTAGTCAGATGAGTTTGACCCCTGGGATTCTTTACTATTCTGTAACACAAGGCAATGACAGGACATAACAGGATTGAAGATTTGAAGAAGCCAGAAGATGGTATACAAGAATACTAAAATTGGGGATCAGCAAATATATTAATCTTGGTTTGTTTAATTTAATTAATAGTAATATATTTATTCATCTTATTTTGAAAAGGTTGAAGATGATTACCTAGATTATTTCTAGGGTTATGGTAAAAGAAAAATCAAGGTTTTAATTCATTACAGTGTTATTACATTATTAAAATATAATAGATTCAATGTTATTGTATTTGAATAATGTAAGACTTGAGTAAAGACCAACACTTCTCTCTGACTTCAGTGTGTATTTTGGGAGTTTTCAGTATGTTATTTAATCACCATCAATTACTTACAAACCTATATAACGTTTCCATCAGTGGAAATGGGAGCACATCAGATTCATTCCTTTAATGGAAAGAAATATGAAGTACTTTGGATAGGTCAGATCTCATTAATTTAAATTTTGGTAGGTAGATCCATCTAGACTGAAGACTTTCAATTGCTAGTCGAAAACACAGAAATCAAAACTTGTTTCATTTAACTTAAAGCACATGTATATCTTTTCATATTTTCTCATGTAGGGGTCTTTCAGTCAGAAATTGGAATTTTCCAATTCTGTAAAAAGCTATTAAAATAATTATACACATCTTGATTCCTTCACAAAGAACTGCAATTGTAAACTTGTTATCATGACTTTCCTGATTCAGGCTTGCCTCCTGTTCCTCCTTCATCGAGAACAAGCTTTGCTGAATTTTCCATTAGGGAGCGAATGAGAGAGAAATTAAAAGCTGCAAGGGTAAGTATTTATAAAACATTTTATTCCATCTACTATATTTAACTGACTTAATGCTCCACAAAAGTGAATTACAGATGCTTTTTGTACTCTGAGGATGTTTATTTTTATATCCATATGTTTTACCCCACATATCTAATTCTGTATTATTTTCTAAAAGTTAATTTGATTCTTATTTGAAATTTAGATATGACAGTTGTTTGGAAAAATCTTATTATTTGTATTCTAAGCCATGTTTATGCAGAATTTTAAAATGTTAAGGTCCTTTTTGCAATCAATGTTTTTTTTTCTGAATTAAAGTTAATATGTAATAAAGGGTAGCAAAATGTTGCTCTGTTTAATCATTTAAGCTGATTCTGTAGTTAAGAGTCTGTCACAATATTCACATGTATTAAGACTGAAGCTGCTGGGATTGATTGTAATATTTACTTATATATGACATAACCAAACCTTTTTTTTGGGGGGGGGGGGGGGTTCTCAGTCTAAAGCAGAAAGTGCTTTGTTGCAAGAAGTCCCCAGTCTCCCTCCACGACGTATAAAAAGCCTCCAAGAGAGGGAATCAGAAACCGTATTGCACGAAGAGGTGAGAAATGGGGTGCCGAGTATATGTTCTATAGTGTCATGTTGCAAAAAGCAAAGATAAAACATAACTATTAAATATTCAACATCTGTTGCATTTGATCAGCATCATAACTTATCTTTCAAAAGGGCAGAGCTGTCACTTTTTAAAGAGTCTGGCAGTTAACAGTAGCTTTCCCAATCAGTGTTTTCAGTGCCCATAATGTACAATACCAAATATTCTGTTGTTTTCTAAAGGAAGCATCTATTACAGTGATTAGGTATTCCAGACTTTGTGTTCCTGTATTTTAACTTTTTTTTTTTTTTTTTTTTTTTTTTTTGAAATATGGTTGTATGTGGACCAAAGATGCCATTTAATGTATAAATGTTATAGCTTTATATAATTTATGTGAGAGGTTGTACAAATAAAGCTAAAGCTTTATGTAAAGATACAGAGCTATAACAGCTGAACAGCTCTGAATCATTTTTTAATTATTGTATTTCATTATCAGCATTTTGTATTAGCTGTAGTTCTTTTTAGTTAGACACAATCTTTTTTTATTCAAGAAAAATATTTAACATAAAATTTAATGGATATTTCACCAGATCCCTAACATTTTTTTTACTGTAATTTTCAAGAGTGTAATTATCATGGTTCAAATCAAATTGTAAATTTACTTTAAAATTTCTTTGGGGGAAGGTGTGTGTGTGTGTGTGTGTGTGTGTGTGTGTGTGTGTGTGTATCTAAATATTTTTTTAAAAACAATGATGAAAACAGGTGTTTTCTAGCTGCCAGGCCAGTATTGTCTTTTTGTATATTTTTGCATTACTAAATTGTGAAAGTGCTATCTATGCTTATTGATAGTTATCAATTTCTGAATCGGGCTCATTTTGAAATACCTCAGATATGTTTTGCTTCTCCATTTATACTTTCATAAATTGCTGTCACTATAGTAGCTATAATACAATATCAAAACCACATAATCAGGTGTAACTGTCACATTTCAAAAAAAATATGTCCTCATGTTTGCCCTAGTTAATTTGGATTGTTCAGTGTGTGACAGTCCTCTACTTTTCTGAAAACTATTTTATGGTTTACAACTATCTAAAAACTGCAGAGTTTTTTTTTCTTTCACTACTTATAGTGCACATTTTTGTTACATCCAGGATTTCAGTATTTTTCAGTTTAAACTTCTTTGTTTAGACTTTACTGGAGCCAGGATTTCATTTGAAGTCAATGGGAATTTTGCCATTGACTTCAGTGCAGCCAGTATTTTATCCAGTATTTTTTTTCTCAGTTTTTCTTTTCATGGATATGCATGCCTTGTATTTTGAAGTTTATGATTTGGGGACTTTTAGAAAGCTGAGAGAGATTCTAGTTTTCAGGTTAATATATAAAACAACATCTTGTATAAAATTATGCTTCTGATATCTTTACAATATATTATTGCATGAATTAAAAAGAATTTATATTTTCCTGGTTAAAAAGAATGTTGAAATCTACACCTGAATTATCTTGTGTAGACAATTTAGCATGGCATTGAAAAGCCAGAGTTTTTACTGTCAGTACACAGTAGTTATGAATATGCTCAGTTAGTCAATGTCTTTGTTTTGTTGGGTGTCTAAATTACTCATGTAACTAAAAAGTTGTTTCTATGCAGTCATATAAAGATGAGCCAAGGGAGATACAAGAAGACAAGCCCCAAAAACCTTCAAGATTAAAGTTTCATGATTCTGTCAAAAAACTCAAGCAAAAGCCACATGTAAGGATCTTTTTCTTTAACTTGTACTGCCTTTACTCTGCATGCAGCAGCTAGCAAGATTTGGGACCTTAATTTTTAAAATACCCTCCTCATTATTATGGGCCTTAAGAGTTTCACAATTTAAGATTTTTATTTATAGATACCTATAATTCAAATATAAAGCAAAAAATTGAAAAAATAACAAGTGACTGAAAAAAGAAAACTAACAGTCATTGGGATGCAGTTGGGCCCATAGCATTTTTTATTGGTTATCAGAAAAGTTTCTGTATCATAGGCCATCATTTGACAGTCTCAGGGATTTATAAAACGATAACCTCTGGTTAATGCACTGGTCCAAGGGAAATGCAAATAATTCTCAATTATCCAGTTGTTACCATTCATCATTATGGATAGGGGAGGCTGGCAGGGAATTGGAACAACAGCAAGCTGAACTCTAGGTAAATCAATCAGACTTTTCTTTGCATGTGGCAACAAAATGTTATTAATTGTGTTCTCCTCTTAACAGCCAAAAGAGTGTTTTTCCTGCCTTTGTCCTTTACAGGCAGAATTTATCCAGAAACTGCTATATATATATTTTGTTCTTAACATGCAGGGCTATAGCCTTTACAGCTACAACGCAACAGACGTATTTATGATTTTCACAAGTATGCTTTTATTTGAAAAGATGAGCAAACTAAAATTGAACTAATTAATGTTAAAAGCATTATAATAAATGATTTATTATGTACTAAATATATTAAAGGTTAAAGAGTATGGTATATAAACTAGCCAGAGTGATTTTCCTTCTGCAGAAGAAGCATATGATTTTTTTACATTCAATTTTGATCCTGAACCAGAGAATATAAAGGATGAGACCAAGAGCAAGAAAGAGAGAGAATTCAATCAGGAGGAAGAGATAGAAGAACAAGTTTCTGAAATAAGCCATCAGGAGGAACAAGATAATGATGAAATGGTATAAATCAGAGCATATTTTTAGCCAGGTTACTGTTTGCTAACTAATTTTGTTTATCCATTTTGATAAATTGACTTGTATTCTAATTAAAACCAGTAACTTTAGGATTTTTGGAAGATTTGCATTCAGATTTTGACAGCTTCTCCACGTGGCAACACTCTTCATGACTCATAGTGCTTTGAAAATGTGTCCTGTTGTTTGTTTTCCTGAATTATACTAATAGCTAATACATTGTATCTATTACAGGTTAAATACAACTATTTGTAATATAAACCCATTTAAAATTTCAAACCTGTAGCCCAGGTACTAAGTAGAATCTGATTTCATTGCATTAGTGCTTTTTCTCCAATACTAAAATACTTCTTCCTTAACAGTTTTATAAAATAATTAATGCTCTTGATTGAGAAGCCTAATAAGACTTCATAGGCTTAGATAATGAAAAAAAAGCATTCCTTTGTAAAGCGAACAAATCAGTAGACTTTGTGTAGAAGTTGTCCAAAGTTTAACAAAGAGATCAGAGAAATAATATTAGAGACTGTTGTTTCAAGATGATGTAAAAACCAGATGAAAAGGTATAAAGTAAAAGTGATCAAAGTTGATAACAGATCGAACGATCTTTCTTCACAAGCTGTTCTGTTCATTCCAAAAGGATTGCTTGAGTAATATATTCCATAGAATGAGTAAGCTTGGCAGGATCTGGTCCTAATTAACACATTTATTAATACATGAAACATTTTGTTAAAATTAACTGAAGTTTATTTTATTTTAACAATAAATAGTGTTCTGGTAGCTTGAGGATAATGAAGTTAACTTGGATCATTCCAGCATATGAAGATAAATAATGTGCTTACAACTAAAAGATGGCTTAAATAAAAAATGCTTTTTTCTGTTGGCGTGCAGACTGATGACATTAATATTCTCCAGCGTAGTGTTTAATACTAAAAAAAGAAGAGTATGTTCAACTGCCAGCTAATAATTTTTCCTTTATATAAAATATAGGATGAAGAGGATCATCTTGTTAAAGAAGATGAGTTATTCCTAATAGACCAGATGGTCAGTGATTTTTTGGTAGTAAAACCTGCAGGTTATGAAAGCTATTCTGAGCGACTGAAGAAGGAAAGAGACATTCTCTTCATTCCCAGCATGAGAACAGGTATACAAGTCTCCCTCTTCTATTGTTTATTAGATAGCATAATATTATTATAGTAACTCCAGTTGCAACAGGTAAGTAACCCTTCTTAAACAGGATTCTCAAACAGGATGCCACAGTACCTTGGGGTGTCTTGCGATCCTTTCAAGAGTGCCATGAGATGCCACACAGTGATAGCACTGTTAGTTGTGCAAGCAAGGTCAACAAGATAAACCCAAAGATTACAAATAAGAATCCATACTGTTAAAACCATTCTGATCTGCTGTGGTCTCTCTTGAGTTCTTTGCAGCAGAAAAATTATTCTTTTGTTTCTCTGTAATCAAAAAATAAGTTAAACTAAGAAGTTGCATTTCTGAGGGGTGCCGTGTTACTAAAAAAGTTGAGAACCACTGCTCTAAAGTGAAGTCCCTTTAAATACAAATATTTAATTACTTATAATACTTAGTGTGTATAAAGCATGCTTAGTATTCTTATAAAGCTATGCTAGAGATTTGTCCTGCTCATAGAAATGGGAAAAGTGTGTGTGTGTGTGTGTGTGTGTGTGTGTGTGTGTGTGTTGTCTATACACTATGTCAGCTGATATATGAGGACCACTAGGGGCCCCTCAGCCAATTCGTGGCAGGAGGCAAAAGTAGCGCCATGTTTAAAACCATGGTTTTCACTTCCCTGCTGGTCAGGAGCAAGTGGGGAGCAGTGGGGTCCCTCTGTCAATCAGTGGTGGGAGGGAGGTATGTGGGGAAACCTGCAAGATTAAAGGAGCTGCTGTGCACTCCACTTCTGCTGCAAATTAGGTAGGTCCCTATTTATACATGTGCTTTTATGTGTATATATACATAAATACATACATGGGCAGATCTAGATTTGGAAAAGGGGAGTGCAGGTGTTATGACACACCATCACATATAACATTTATTCAGTTTAAGATCCAAGCAAAAGTTAATATAGCTTTATTGGAGTTTATACTGAACAGTACTGAACTTTATTGTTCAGTAATTTGTCAGTTTAGATATTAAGTGTAAAAAGCACAAGACAGGCAAAACAGTCAAATGATATTGCATCTTTAGTCCTGTGGTTATTATAGCTTAACGTATGTCTTTTATTATGATTTGTGGGGAAAAAAAAACCCAACACTCCCCACCCAAACTAGCCTCCCTGTGTTCTTGACAATGCTTCCAATACCTCATTGTCAGTCATTTCTACACCTGAGTTAATAATATCACAACTGAATTAAAGATTTTAGTTAGAGCTAAAAACAGTATGTAGGGCTGTGAATTAGAAGAACACCATTCCTGGTGGTGTCTAACAAATGGCAAAATTGCAGAAGAATAATCCCAACAGTGGAGCAGCAAAAGGAGCATTAAAAAGGAGAGAGTTGTTAACACCTGTGGAATGAAGGAAAATTAATAATAATCGAGTAGATTACATCAGATATGAAGTCACTTGACTCCTTCAGTGCTGCCTGAATAGAAATACTGATTTTAAAGTTTGATTGGAGTAAGAATCAAATGGGGGGGTTGCAGCTCTACCGCTGCACCTCTCTCTTTGGATCTATCCATGCATACATACATATATATAAAATATTTGTTTATTTTTATATAAATAAATAAAATACACATACAAAATTAATAATCCTTTTTATTAAAAGGAACATTTCAGTCTCAGCACTTTCAAAATATGTGCGTTAGAGCAGCAAATTCAGTTGTTGTTTAGAAGACAGTGTAGGACTTTGCAAAGCTTAGATCTCCAATTATGAGTCTTATAAATTTGGATATGTTTGTTCTTTAGTGCCTACTTCTCAGAAGGTGCCTACAAACATGCAGCCAAGGTACCTTGAGGATGAGGGTCTTTATACAGGAGAGAGGCCCACTGTGTCATTCTCTAATCAAAACATCCTGGAAAATAGAATAATCAGACAGGAGCAGGTAAGTCACTCTTACATTATTACTATATTTATTTTATGGTGAATGTACATTGTCATCTATATAGGAGTCTTCATGTTTCAGACCAAATAATTAGTCAAATTCTTGTCATTGTTATGATTTAAGGAAGCATATACCTTATTTTCTCTCAAACAGTACATCCCCAAATAAAACATACATTTTCTTGCATGTAGCACACCTTGTTTTTTGGAAGGCAGAAAATAAAACTTTTTTCAGAATCTGGTTGAGTATGTAACATAGAGTAAGTCTTCCTGGGAACATAGAGTATCCAGAAAGTGTGTCACCCCAGGAGACAATCTGCTCCTGGGTTAAGTAACAATCTACTGGGTTAAGTAACAGGAGCTTTCTAACTGTCTCCTGGGATGCCACACTTTCTGTTCTCCTGGAAACACAGAATGTACTTACTCTGTTTCACACAAGGTTAGGTCCCAGACCCTTGCAAGGGCAACAACAAGACTTTGTTCTTTACCATAAGTAGTTCTTTAAATAAGTTCCTGTAAATAACATGTTTCTTCCACGTCGAGATACTACCATTAGCTCACTTGCTGCCTTGGGCATAGCCTACTGTTCTCATCCAATAGCTATGTGTCATGGGTACATCCTGGACAAGGGTAAACAATACCAGAAGTCCAGAAGCCAAAGCAGAAGGTCACAGTATTAGGTGTCACTTTGATTCTGAGGTATCCCAGTGGGTATTGAGATGAGTCTGGGGTTAAGATGAGTTCATGCCAGAGGTCAAGGCAACCATGAGGTAGGAAAAGGATACAAGGGTAAAAGCTTGAGCAGGACTGAAGCAGGACAAGAGTATGGCTGGGTGTAGGCAGGACCGTTCACAGCAGAAGTGAGCAAGGAGGAAGGCAGAGAGGTCCCAAATAAGGCTATAAATGCTGTTGCCCAGACAAAGCTCCAGGGGAAGTAGGAAGACCCCATCAAGAACTTCCACATGGTACCTTATTAGGAACCTCATGGGAGGGCCTAGACTAGGCTGGAAATACACTATTTTAAATCCCAGGTCTGGCTACATTAGCATTTTTCTTAACATGTGCAATGTTGAAAAAAATGTCAACATAGACAGGGGTCAGTCTGGATCCTTCAGATTCTTGAAGCTTCTAAATTAAACTAGAATATGCTTAAAGTTTTATCTTGGAATCATTTAAAGGAGTGATTTTCAACCATAGTGACAGGGTACCCAAGGGTGATGCAAGATCCTTTGAAGGATAATCTGAGGTGTGGTGAGATAAGCAGATAAGTGCAGGCTTAGCCTCTTCCCCACAACTTTGCCCCTGCTGCCTGGCCCTTCCAAAGAGGTAAGTTTTTTAAATGGGGTGTTGTTCACCTCCACAGCTGTGGGAGGGTGCCTTGAGTCTAATGAAGGGTGCCTTCAGTCTATTAAGGGGTGTCTTGAGTCTAAAAAGATTGAGAACCACTAATTTAAGGCCTGGTGGAGGGTGTCCATATAAGTTACTCATGTTTTTTATATTTTTGTTAGGTAGCTTCTTAAAAGAAAATGAATTAAAATCAAACTGTTTCCTAAACAGTGGGGTCTCAGTCTTTGAAATAATTTTGCAAGTCATTTTCTGATAACAATTGATAAAAAATTAATTTTACTTCATTATTCATAGGGGAAAGCATGGTTTGGAGATGATGGCAATATCTTGGCATTGCCTAATCCGATTAAGCCATCTCTCACAAGGCCTCCAATATTCTCATTGGAAGAAGGAATAAAGCCAGAACTGGAAACAGTATATAGAAAGGTATTTTGTATATTCTGTTACTGTGACATCATTTTAGTATGAATTACTATACACCCATAAATACCATATTGTAGGAATGCAAGCTTATTCTGTATTCTGATATTTTTAGCTTATTTCCACCCCTACAAGGCACTTACAGATCTATAAGCCTATACTTGTATGTGCTGACAACTTGTGTTTACTTGCCTGACCTGAGGTATGGATTGAAATCCATGTTTTGGTTAAGGTAGACTTAGGCTTGTTCCCCTTATGAGGATGCAGCCTAAACACAGGTAGCTGAGCTCTTGTTTAGATAGCATTCTCATGCCACCCTCCAAGTTCAGGAGTGTCAAACTGGTTTCATCCTATAGATGGATTTACTCTACAACTTGCTGTAATAATGAAGTCATGAGCAGAAACAGCTTGTCCAGTAGTAGTGGATAGGACAAACAAGTGATTCCAAAATAAATCACAAACTGATTTTTAGAACGGTTCCAGTTAGTGAGGCACTGAGAATCCTAGAATATGACCCAGAAACTTCCAATTTCTGTCAGTATAGATATAGGTAAATGAGTGTATTGTGAGAGAGAACACTGTGGATATGCCTTATGAGATTTAAGGCATAGCTACATCACTTTAGAGCACTGCACTGAGGCATACCATAAGTTCTTTACATTCATTACCTTATGAAACTGAAAAAGAGTGTTAGTCTGCCATTCTAATAATGATAGCTCTATTATTACTTCCATTTCAAAAGTTAATACGTGAGCTCTGACACCAGTTCTGAGATAGAAATTAAGTGTATGCCTATACTAACTCAGGATTTTGTGTATAAGGTATATTTTTGCACTGACATGGCTATACCAGTGAAAACCCATAGATGCTGTGAATTCATTTATGAATACATTTTCACTTGCTTGAGCTGTAGCAGTTAAAGTCACTATTTACACTGGGGCAACAAATCTGTTTGGGTTGTTTGTACAGTGCATCTGCTTTAGCGAGTGCCTACATTCCTGTTTTCTGTTGGGGTTGCAGACGAGCTTTATGGAAAACTGGTTGGTGTTATCGGTAAGATTCCAAACATTGAGAACTTACATTTCTTGGGGGACTTCACTGCCAGAGTTGGTGTCAACAGTGAATCTTGGGTTCGTATAACTTGAGGGCTAGGGACAGACATTACACATAAGCTGGCTTAAGTGATCAGAAACTGGTTTAAACCTGAAACAGAACATGAGCTCAGTGCACATTTAAATTAGTTTCAAAATGGCTAGAACTGGTTTAAGGTAAACCTGGTTGAATATAGTGTCACACTAAACTGATTTGGGTCAAACAATTATGCAGTGTCTGTCCCAGACCTCTTCCTAGTTTAAGTTAAAATGGAATACCCCAGCATCCCAGATATTTTGCAGCCCTGGGCTGGGCTGTCTGCCTGCTTCAGAAAGTAGAGCTGGCCCTGCCCCTCTGCTCCCTAGCCAGATCTCTGGCAGAGACTGCAGGTACAGCAGCATCTGCCCGGCTTCCCCCTGCCCCACCCTCCCTCGTCACTTGCTGCTCAAGCAGGGATCCCCCCTCCCATTTCAATTTCACTGGGACACGGCCATGTCAGACAGGACAGTGAATGCTTAAAGCTTTTTGGAGACAATCAACAGGTCAGCTGGTAATGTCCCTTCCTTTCTTCCTTGGAAAAAGCTGATTAAGAAGATCTTGAACTAATGAGAGAGGCTTTTGTTTTCTTGATGAGCTGATAACACAGTTATCACAGTGTTATCAGCTGTTATCACAGTGTTATCAGCTGTTATCACAGTGTTATCAGCTCCCTTGCCTGTCAGGTTTGCTGCAAACAGTGTGAAGAAGCAGGGAGAGGAAGACTGAAAAGCTTACTATCATTAACAGATGCATGTACGCCACCCCTTTACCTCAGAGTGCTAGCCAGGGGCTGGGGTCTGGCAACACTCCTGCCCCTTGAGCAGCGAGTGGGGGAAAAAGCCTGGGACTGTGCAGGCAGGGTGGAAGTTTAAATCCCTCCCTAATCAAAGCATCCTGCCAGGGCCTGCCTCCACCCTTCCCCCAGCTCAGCATTGTGGAAGGGAAGGGAAGGCTGCTCTAGCACCCACCAGCTTCTAGCGAGAGCCACTGCAGGCATGTGCCTACATTTGCTCAGTCCAGAGGGAATATCTGTGCATTTGTAAAGTGGTTCAACTTTAGCAGGTTATTCTAATCTGCAAAGATTAAATCAAGTCAGATTTTTTTAATGTATGTCCTTAGCTGAGAACCATGAAGGATAATGGACACAGGCTGCTGGAATTCTGCTGCTGCCTTAACTTGTACATCACCAACTCTCTCTTTTTAAACAAAACTGTGCTATAAGGTGTCATGGAAATATCCAGGATTCGGTCACTGGCACCGGTTGATCTCATCATTACTAGGCAGTCCAGTCTCACTAATGTCCTTCTTTTATCCTCCTTACAGCTATCATAGCTCTGATTTGTAACCCTGATCACTTTCATATGGTCACTAAGAGTAAACCTGAAACTAAACAAAATCTTCTGGTCTAAGTGTCAGTGTTTGCAAAACATTAACATCACCCATACATCTAATCATCATCTTGCAGTTTCTAAGAGGCTCTGTAGGAGGTTGCTTCAGAGCTGCCTTTGTATAAGACTGCAGAAGAAAAGCAGGGAAGCTTTTAAAAAAACAATCTATGTCACTGCTGACTGTATTTGGCAAACGGGTCATAAGAAAGTAGAATTGGTTTGAGGTACACTCATGAATTTGATTTGATTTTTTTTTTTTTTCTTTTTTGTATCAAGGCCTGACAAACTGCTATGTTAAATCATAAGAATGCTTGAGGTGCAACATCAGAGGAATTTAGGAAAGTAAGGGGTGTTGTCCAACAAATGTCAAGATGGTATGCCAGTAATTATTGGCTGCAACTTCAAGAAAATTCAATCTGCGTTGAAGGAGGCATGTATGACTTTCAGGAAGGCAGTAGGTCCAACTGAAAAGATGTTGGTTTCATTAAAAGCAGCATCAGGAGAAGTTGTAGCAGACCAAAAGCAACAGATGGAAAGATGAATAAACACTTAATTGAACTGTGTTTAAGAGAAAGTATGTCATTGATACAGCCCTTAACGCTTTGAAAGTCTCTCTACCCTTGAACAGCTTGATGGTATTCTAGCTGTTGAGGACCTAAGTAAGGCCATAGGCAATCTGGCCAGTGGCAAGTCCGCAGAAAAAGATGGCTTTCCCACAGAAGTGATCACATGTGGAAAACCCGTGCTTCTTACTCACTGCTACACAATACGGATGTGCTACAAGATACACAAGATGCCATTATGGTCATGTTATACAAGAGTAAAGGCTACTGCAGCGACTAACAACTGTCATGGCATCTCACTACTAAGTGTTGTTAGAAAGATCATCACTCTGGCATGTCACGCAGGTGGTGCTTAGAAGACTTCAGATTTTTGCTGACTGTGCTTACCCTGCAGCTTCAGAGCTAGTAGGTCCACCATAGATATGATCTTCCAGCAAATCCAAAAAAAAAATGCATGGAACAAAGGAGACTCCTTGATATTGCTTCCATTGGCCTGACCAAGGCCTTTGACTTTGTCAACAGAGAAGACCTATTCAGATGATTGGAAAAGATTGGCTGTCTACCAGAGCTGCTTAGCATAATCTGCTGTTCCCATGATGGAATGCAGGGCTGGGGGGGGATGATCAGCTTTGATGGATCAACACGTGAGGCTTTGGAGATTTGAAGCAGTCAAGTAGGGCTGTCTCCTTTCCCCAACCCTGCTCAAGACTCTTTTCTCTTTTGACGTATGCTTTTGGGACCACTACTGAAGGAATTTATGTACATATATGCTCAGGTGGAAAATTAATCTTCGCTTTAAGCATGTAAACTTAAATTAAGCGGAGAACGTTTTGTTTCATGAGTTGCTGTTTGCTGATGAGAGTGCACTGAAAGCTTACACAGACATTTAAAACCTCATCAGTTGCATCACTCATGCCTGCCAAGAGTTTGGTCTTACAATCAGTATCAAAAAGACAAATGTTATGG
Source organism: Caiman crocodilus (assembly GCA_030014935.1). NCBI lineage: Eukaryota > Metazoa > Chordata > Crocodylia > Alligatoridae > Caiman > Caiman crocodilus. The sequence goes on from JAGPOW010001338.1 coordinate 26,723,375, forward strand.
ACCAGAATATTGGTTCATCACCAGCAACTGCAATAAGTATTGGATATTGTAAGTAAATTTACATACCTTGTGCTCCATTGTTACCAACAGCTTGTCATTTGGCTGATTTGTATAGGCTGAACTGAATACCTGTACTGGAAAAGCACCAGGTGTCATGAGAATACTGAGCAAAGAAGCATGCAACAACAACAAACTGACTCAAGAAATGTGCCTCAGCAGCTTTCACTTGCATTTCCTTTGCTGCATTCTAGGAATTTCCCGTGCCAACATTCTGAGCATCCATTCTCTTCGCAGTCAGCATGAGCATTGATGGCTTGGTCATATGTAGAGAATGGATGATGGTCATATACCTAAAGATATTTTGTATGGAGAATTCTTTACACATAGGAGACCATACTGGCACCCTTGCTGGCTTTTCAAAGATGTTTGCAAGAAAGATGTGAAGGCAGTGAACATTTAGCCAAATGATTGGGAGAAGATTGGTGAAGATCAGAGTGTTGGAAAACAATTAAGTGTGGACTGAAGGCGTTTAAAGAAAGAAACTCCTAATATATAGTAGTAAGAATAAATCTCAGGAAGAATCCTGCATCGCACTCAGGAGTTAGACACCAACTTCACACGTGATAAGTGCAAGGATCCTACAGCCATTCACAGATGTTTAATGAGTTGATGCCTCACTCAGTACAAATCTGTTTTGTCTGTGCATCTGTTTGGAAAATGCTGTTCCTTAACCATTTAAACCTTTCAGCAGTGTTTGCTAGGTTTTAAATCCTAAATTTTTGAATGCTTCTGTTGGAGCATTGAGAAGAAGCAATGACACTTTAGTATGTGACCTAAGCTGTCTCTTGGCAAACGAGAATATTTCTAACTGCAGTTTTGGAAATGATTTTGAGAGTTGCCCACTAACTACTCCTAGTGACAATTACAAATACATAATTCTCCATCCAGTCCAGTTCCAAGGATCTACTAATAGGTCTTCCAGCCTCTGCTGCAAGAGAAGGTAGAATTAGATGCATCTGGCACTAGAAAATGCTTAACATAGGGTACTTGCACTGTCTCAGAAGTTTGATACCTGGCTCCGGATCTATATTAGATGCCCTTGTTCATCTGGAATCCACAGTCCTAGTCCTGCTTCTTAGCATAGTTGCCTAAGTGAATTGCAGTGTCTACTTTTTGCTTAGTAACCTAGTGACAAGATGACTTCCCAAGAAATGGGAAATTTGAGTTCTAGACCTTCCTCAGCCTGAAGGGATTCACATCCAAATTTCCCAGTTTCCAGGAGATTGCCCTAACCTTCAAGTTATAGAATGTGGTTGTGTGGGAGAATCTTTGACTCCTGCTAAATCTTTGCCACTGAGCAGCCAACACTACAAATGTCATAGGACCAGAAGAAGACCAAGTAAGAGAAAGTATTTCTGTAGCCTAGAGATTACAATATCCCCTGCAGGAAGGGATACCTGGTTTCCAGTGCCTGGTTCAGGGTTTTGTATGCATTTTACATTAGACAATCATTGGTTAAACAAACTTGGCATGATTAGATTTTATTGACAAACGTCAATAAAGGGTGATTTTTGCCACACACTCATGATCCAACAGAAAAATATTTCCTTCGGTAATAATTGAAATTAATAGAAGGGGACTGTAACAGGGAACACTTACGCCATTACTGGAGAGTGGTGAAAGACAGATGGAGGGACAGAGGGCAGAGAGGTTAAAAAGAAAACAGTGAGTGGCCCAGTGGCTTGTCAATTAAGCAATTAGTTTGTCATTCACAGGTGTGAGAAACAGGCTGGAGGCAGATAACAGGCTAGATCAGGGATGAGCAAAATATGGCCCACGGGCCACGTCTGGCCCATAAGGCCATTCTGTCTGGCTTGCAAGGCCCCTAAAAATATTTGGAAAATTTAATATTTCTCTGCCCTTGGTTCCTGTAAAAAATGACAGGAACCAAGGGCAGTAGGACCCAGGGGAAGCCCAGCAGGCTCCAACAACAGTGGGGCCTGCCTGATCCTGCCCCCCAGCCAGGGTGCGGGAAGCTTAGGTGAGTGTGGGGGGGGGACCCCAGCCAGGGAAGGAACAGAGGGAGGGTGAGAGGAAGTGGCCTCTCCTCACCCATGCCTAGTGTCCCATGCTGCAGCTGCTCGCAGCCTGTGTGAAGCTGCCTGTGCCTGCTGCAGACAGCTCCATGTGGGCTGTGAGCTCCTGCAGTTTAGGGCACTGGGTGTGGGGTGGGGGAGGGGCTGCTTCCCCCCCATGTTCAGTTTTTCCCTGCGCTCCTTCTCTGCACGGAGAAAAGTGGCCCTTTGCCCTCTCCATGACCAGTGTTCCATGCTGCAGGTGCTCGCAGTCCATGTGGGGCTATCTGGAACAGGCACAGGCATCCCCAGGCAGGCTGCAAGCAGCTGGGGCGCTGGGCACGGGGTGGGGAGGATCTGCTCATTGGTCCCAAGACATTGAGACGTTGGTCCCAAGATGGTGACCGGGGGTGGGGCACCTGTCAAAGAGTGGGGCTACCCATCTGGTCCTTGACGGCCTGCCAAATTGGGTAAGTGGCCCTCTGCTCAAAATAATTGCCCACCCCTATCCTAGATGAACAAACTTCTAAGCCCAGAGGGAACAGTATTTGAGACTCCAGCCCAGTGGCAGCAGAGTCCTGCCCCAGCCAGGCCAGCTAAGCGTGGGGGGTAGGGGAGAGGGCAGCCACTGCCTCTCCCTCTCCCCATGTTCTCAGAGCTCTGTTACTGCCGCTGCCCTCCTCTTCTGGTCCCTGCCTTTCCAGCTCTTTCCTGGTGAGTCAACAGAATTATTTAAAATGGGTATGTTTTATTAATTTATGGATATTTACTCTTTATATTTTAACATGTGATTTTTAACAATATATTGTCATTACTAAACTGTCTGCTCCCAAGACCTTTAATTTTTCACAGTCCTGAAAATTTAAATTGATTAAAAAATTTAAACAAATTTTTTTGCTTAAAAATTGTGTTTTGGGG
>JAGPOW010001338.1:26726467-26740658 GCA_030014935.1 Caiman crocodilus
GAGCTAATTCTGCCAAGTCTGGTTAAATGATAGAATTAACCCTGGGAGTACTTTGGCAGGGTTTCCAGGAGGGGTTAGTTAGCTCACTCATACCATGGGTGGACAGATTGAGTTCTGCTTTTTTGGAATAGTCTGGAAGAGTTGTTTGTGGTTCTGTAACCCTGAATTCTCAAACATGATTTTTTTTGATAAACAAGATACAATTTGGACTTTAAGAAAGTCTTCAATACAGTATCCCATCCTATTTTTATATACAAATTGAATGGCTGTGTCACAAGCGATTACACAGTTATGTAAGTGGCAAATTGACGTAAGTGTCGTACCCAGAGAGTGGTGGTGGATGGGTTGTTATCAGCTTCAAAAGATGTGGGCAGTGGGGTCCCCCAAGGCTCAGTCCTGGGCTGGTGCTGTTCAATATCTCCATCAGTAACCTGGATGAGGCCACAGAAAGCACTGTTTTCAGGTTCGCAGATGACACCAAACTATGGGGTGAAGAAATACACTGATAGGAAGAAACCAAACCAGAACCTGGACAGGTTAGAGAAGTGGACAGAGAACAATAGGATGCAGTTTAACAAGGAAAAGTGCAAGGTGCTGCACCTAGGGAGAGGGAATCACCAGCACACCTATAGGCTGGAGGATGACCTTAGCAGCACAGTGGCAGAATGAGATCTCGGAGTCATTGTCAACTTCAAGATGAATATGAGTTGTCAATGTTATGAAGCAGTTAGCAGAGTTAACCGCACTTTGTCATGCATCAGTTGGTGCATGACCAGGTCCAGGGAGGTGATGCTCCCTCTGTATGTGGCACTGGTTAGGCCATAGCTGGAGTATTGCATCCAGTTCTGGGCGCTGCAGTTCAAGAGGGATGTGGACAGTGTTGAGAGGGTTCAAAGGAGGGCCACTCATATGGTTAGAAGCCTGCAGGGAAAGCCTTGTGAGGAAAGGCTGATGGCCCTGGATCTTTTCAGCCTCTGCAAGAGAAGACTATGGGGGGATCTTGTGTCAATATACAAATTCACCAGGGTTCGCATAAGGGAATAGGTAATGCTCTGTTTACCAAACCACCCCTTGGAATATCCAGAAACAATAGCCACAGGCTGATGGAGAGTAGGTTAGGTTGGACATCAGAAAGAACTTCTTCGTGGGTAGGGTTGCTAGAATCTGGAACAGGCTTCCAAGGAAGGTGGTGCACTCCACTACCTTGGGGGGTCTTCAAGAGGAGACTGGAAAAGCACCTGGCTGGGGTCACATGACCCCAGCACTCTTTCCTGCCACTGGCAGGGGTTTGGGCTCAATGATCCTTTGAGGTCCTGTCTGACCCTAGGATCTATAAATTTCATATTGTTGAAACAGATAAGATTACTAGGTTATTGCCTATTAAGGGGGCATCTTTCCAATGTTTAATGTATCTTTCAGAATAATCCTACAATGCAATTTTAATCTTTTCTTTCAGGCAATGAAACTGATGCCTGCCAACCAATATATTGTTGGTTCTGGGGATCCTCATGGCCAGTTTCAAATGGACATAGATATTTCTGGGTTAATATTCACCCATCATCCTTGTTTTAGTCGTGAGCATGTTCTGGCAGCCAAACTGGCTCAGTTATATGATCAATATCTAGCAAGACAACAGAGAAATCTTGCCCAACTTCTTACAGATAAGGTATTTTCACTACATTCTTTTGGATTGCTGACCTAAAGTTGTATTTACCATAGCTGGTAAATGGGTTAACATTAAAACTGAATTTGAGATTTAAAAAAATGTAACAATGTATTTTCTAGGTATGTACCATAGTTCATATGTTTTGGCAAGATGATTCTATATTGCTAGAAAAGATGTTTAATATGTATATATTTGGTCTTTTAAAATCAGATCTGAAGATCTTCAGTGTCATTTGATTACTGATTTAAACCATAGTCAACAGATTTCATAAAACATTCCAAGTTTAATGCAGCCTTATATTTTTAAAATTATTAACTACCTTTATTTTTAAATTAAATCTATAAAGGTTAATAGTTTCAGGCAGTAAAATAGAGTACACTTTAGCATCCTTTATACAGAGTATCAAAAAAGTTCCTTGGTAGACATGTTTACAAAAGATACTACTGTGCAGTGATTACTGCACATTTATTTAGTACTTTTATTAGCAAGTACTAAATAAATTTGCAGTAACCAGAGTTACTGTACAGTAGTGCCAGCGAACATCTTTTAAGTGATGCAACTGCATAGAAGCCTAATAACCGTGAAGCGCCATATTAGAACTGCCCATGCTGTGATGCACTAGCATGCAGTATTATTTAGCTACTGCACAGTCAGCATCTCGTGTAGACTTGACCAGTGAGAGGTAGATTCAAGGCATATGGCTTTACAGGGTTGTATACAGAGACTCTTGACAGGTAGAAGTGAAAAACAATATAAAAGAAAAAAGTGATTGCATTGCTTAAATTACATTGACAAAAATTCCTTATCTGACATTTTTAGGAAAAATTGTCACATAAAATAATTGGATCTGTAGCAATCCAGTCCAGTGTTTGGATCTGTAGTTATTTAGACCTAAATAGATTCTGTTTGATTTATTCTGTCTCTCTTTATCCCTTTGCTGTTTATTACATAATTAATGTAAGATGCTTTTCAACTGTCTTCATTTATTTCTATTTATCATCAGTATTGCAGTACTTGAGTGTTGTTCTATTCAGTTTCTATTACCTCTACAAGGGCCAATTTTAAATTTGACAGCAGGAGTTCTCTTTCTTTCAATTTGTTGCTTGTATTATTTGCATTCATTTACAAATGTTCCTGGTGCCACTCATTTTTCTTACCAGATGGGATACTGCTGTTGCTAACAATATTGTATGTCTGGCTATTGTTCTTCTCAGTATTATATGACGATTTAATTTTTTTTTGTCCTGGCTATCCAGATTCCTACTGTAAGGTTGCTTAGCCTGCTAGTTTGCAGGGGAATTTGTTCTTTAAGAAGATTCTCAGTAAGTCCACTAAAGCAAAGTTCGGTCTTCTAAATAAATAAACAAACAAAACAAAATCCCTCTTTGCCCTGTCCTGGACACTAGGAAGGGATCCCCACTTTTTTTGGACCCCAGCACACCTGCTTGACCCCTCCTTGCAGCAAACTGTTCCTTTCATAGATTGCTTCCTCCTCCTTTTACGTACTTTCTGGGAGCTCCCAGTGGGATACTTTCTGCTTACACAAATGCCCAATGGCAAAGCTAGACTTTATTGAAAGGGTTAACCATTCCTCCTTAAAGGGATTGGATCACCATTTTACACCTACCTTCTGATGCTCCTTTACCTCATGTTTTAGTTATGGCTAGTCCATGAACTTTCTCCCCCATTTCTTGGTTCAAAGTTTTTCTTATTACTTGCCAGCCTTGATCCCAAAAGTCTAGTATTACATTTAGAGGAGTTCAGCATTTGAAGAGTGTCTTCATTCTGTATATGGCTTCTGCTGCGCACATATCCCCAAACCTAATCTGTAGCACCAGTTCTGTTGATTTTTTTTTTTTTTTTTTAACTGCCACCCTCCTTTTGTATGGACCAGGAAAGAAAGAATTCCACTGACAATCATGAGCTCCATCTTTTGATTTGGCATAATCATATTTAATCTGTTCCAAAGCAAACTTGATAGTGTCATTTGTCCTAAAATGAACGAACACAGTCATGATTTTCAGTTACAGGTCCATACCTTGTGTAAGACTTCAGTTGGGATGGGTTCCCAGGGAGCAACAAGGAGGTCAGCTGGGTGGGGGTACAGGTTACCAGGCTGTCAGGTCGGGGTCTGGGACACCTTGAGCTAAGGTCCATGAGGTACAGGGTGTAAAATGAGGTCAGAAACCAAGAGAATCAGACAGCCAGGTGCCAAGTTCCAGGGAAGATCCAAGAGCAGGGTCAGGGAAAGCTGAAGCTGCGTCAGGAGCTAGAACGAGAGACAGCAGTGAACATAAAGCTTACCAGAACAGACTGAGGCTGTTATCAAGTTGTGCCTGCAGCCCGAGGCTGCAGGTGTACTTAAATGGGATGAGTGGTGCTTTCAGCAGCCTGTCCAGTCTCAGAGAACTAGGACAGTCACATTAGCTATGGATCAAAGTCAGGTATGGCAGCTCAAGAGCTTGCCCAGCTGGGTCTGACTGTCCAGAGGCCCTGACGCCTTCCATCTCTTCTGACAGCATGCTATCTTTTTCTCTGGATTTGCTCAAGTGGCAGCCAGTCGATTCTTCTAAAAGTCACAAAGCTCATAGACTTGCCTTTTTCTTTACTCTCCAATTCTCTTCTTAATATTCTTTTCTTCTTAGTATTCTTTTTCTGCAAAACACTCTGTTTTGACTCTTGAACTCCTCAGTATTTCATTTGTGTTCCTTTTCAGTCTTTTGGACTCTGGTCCCCATCTTATCTTCTGAGTCTAGCTAATTTTGTTTCTTCTCTTTCTGTTTGTATATTCTCCAGTGCTACAATCCTCTATCCCTCTGTAGCCAGTCTCTTCCATTGCTTTGTCCTAATGGTCATCATTATCTAGCAGTCAGTCCTCCAGGTCATTTGGTTTATTAGCAAGTGTATACAAATCTTGAGTTGTCCATACAATCTATTCTCTCCTCCATCATATTTCCATTTGAATACCACAAGCTGCCTCTCTAGTTCTTGGATCTTGTATTTCATTAAGCCTCTTAGGTGACGCTTTATACATAAATGGATCATATCAGGTGAACACTCAAGGATAATGTATATCCGTCAACTTCTACAGCTTTCTTTCTTGTCTACCTCATTATTGGGTCTCCTTCAGTGCTGCCTCAGGAGCCATCATCCGTATTTCTATTTAGTCCTTAAATTTGCATAAGATAAAGTAAAAAGTATTCAAATAACCGTTCTCTGGTTGCTGGTTCCGTTTGGTCACAGGTTGCTTGGCTTTTAAATCTTTTTTGCTTATATTAGCCCTGGCCCATTGACACATATTTGAGTATCATTGGTGATCAAAATCAGGACGCTTCCATCTCACCCTTAGTTGTGAGTGTTGTCCCACACAGAACACACTGCTCTGAAACTGATTTGTCAAACTAAGGGCAACTGTGAAACTGACTTGTCAAACACAGAGCAATCAAACCACGACTCAAGGAAATATGACTTGTGTGAAAAGGTTGGAAAAACAGTTTATTTAGTCTGGCAAGGAGAAGATTGAGGGGAAGTTTGATAATAGTCTTTATAACCATCCTTCAGGTATTTAAAGAAGAAGGTCATAGACTACCTTCTGGGGCCAAAGGGAACAGGACAAAGGATATTAAAATTGCAACAAGGGAAATTTAGTTTGGGTAGTAGGAAGCTTTCTCACTATGATCATGCGAGTGGCCCTCCTCTGGACTCTCTCCATGCTGTTCACATCCCTTCTGAAGTGTGGCACCCAGAACTGGACACAGTACTCCAAGTGCAGCCTGGCCAGTGTCGCACAGAGGGAAGATCACCTCCTTGGATCTGCTTGTGTTGCATCTGTGGATGTGTGATGAGGTGCAATTAGCCTTATTGGCCGCATCCTCACATTGGCGGCCCATGTTCATCTTGGAGTCATTACTACCCTTTCTGCCTTTGTGCTTATGAGAAGGGAGTTCCCCAGCATGTAGGTATGCAGCTGGTTCTTCCTTCCCAGGTGCAGTACCTTGCACTTGTCAGTGTTGAAACCCATCCTGTTCTCATCTGCCCGCCCCTGTAATCCGTCCAGATGTAGTTGTAGCCTGTCCCTCTCCTTTAGCACGCCCACTTCTCCCCACATCTTAGTGTCATCCGCAAATTTGAACAAGGTGCTTTTCACCCCCTCATCCAAGTCGCTGATGAAGATGTTGAACAGTGTGGGCCCAAGGACTGAGCCTTTGGGGACCCCACTGCCCACATCCCTCCAGGTCGAAAATGACCCGTCCACCACTACTCTCTGGGTGTGACCATCTAGCTAATTTGTCACCCATCTGACTGGGTAGGCATTGACACCACAGTCGCCTAATTTTTTAATGAGAATGGAGTGAGAGACTGTGTCAAAGGCTTTCCTAAAGTCCAGGAAGACTACATCCACCACGACGTAGTTTCACAGGTCTGTGTGTTGTCTGAGTTGGAGTCCAAGTTTCCAGCATGCTGTTTTTCTTCTTTCTCAATTTGCTTTCATCCTCTGGATCAAAGGCACTTCATGTTGACCAGGCACCCAGTGCTAGATGTCCCCTCCATATCGGACAGGAATCCAACCACTCTTCCTAGCTTTCTACACAGATGTTAAATGATTTCAATTCCAGAATGTTAAATGACTTCAGTCATGATACCCCGCCTTAGAGCAACCTACTTTCTAGAGCTATCTTGAATCTAGCTATACAAAAGATTTTGTATTGTCTTCTCCCATTCTCGTGACATAGCCAGTTCATTGCAGTCTCTTCTTCTTGACAGTGGTTTCTAAGTGTGTTAGTCTTGTGCACTTTAGTACCTCTGTGTTTCGTATTCTGATCTTTCCATTTTATTTTCAGGATCTTACACGGGCATCTCATGTGGAAGTTGTTCAGTCTAGCATATGTAGTCCACATTTCTGAACCATAAAGCAGGAAAGACTGCATATAAGTCTTATAGATTCATATATTCACCTTCGTTGCTAGTTTGCTGTTCTTCCATGCATAGTTTCTGTAATAGACCCAAATTCTTAGTTTCTTTCTTATTTCTGTCAGTTCAGTCTGAAGGTCAAGATTCCTGCTGATCATAGAACCCAAGTAGCAAAAACTGTCAACAACACCAAAAGATTCATCCTGATGTCAGGCACTGGTTCTTCCACCCCTTGGGTGGATCACCGTCTTCTTGAGAGTAATTGCTATCCTGAAGCTCTTGCATGGTTCAGAAAATCTGCCCAAAGGATTTTGCAGGGAAAATTCGCTGTGAGCAACCAAAGCTGCATCATCTGTACCAGGAAATCTGTTAGAACCAGTTCTTCCACCTTGGCATCAGCTCCCCAGGGCCCAATCCATCCTGCAGACAGGCCTCACACCACTCCTGTGGCCCATAGGTCCAAGAAGTCAAGCAACAGAGGTCTAGGGGAAACTATTCTATAAATCAATGGCTTCAGACATAACCCACATCACAGCTGATGCAGCAGAGAGAGTACGCTGGCAAGAAAAAGGATGTTTAGTGCAAGCATCCTCTATGGAGGAGCATGACTTGGTTAGTGGAGAGGTATTTGAGTCGAGGCAGAAGTTCATTCTTTCTCATCCCAGCACCAGAGGTAGAAGGGTCTGGCAACCAGGCTGAGGTGGAGAGGACTGCAATGTCTTCTGCCTTTCCTGGGGTTTTCTAAAGAAAGCAGAGCCAGAGATTCACTGAGCAGCTCAGGGGCACCTGCAGCTGCCCTCCAACTCTACAGACAGGGAGCTGGATACTCATAGGTACAGGAAATAAGCTGTTCACAGAAGCCCAGGGAAATTGTAGCGTTTCTCCATTGTGTGTAGTCTCTGGTGCCAGAGAAGTTGTATACTGCAATGGAAGCCTTTCCCACACTCATAACACTTGTAGGGTCTCACTCCTGTGTAGATTCTCTGATGTATCACAACATGGGAACTCTGCCTGAAGCGTTTCCCACAGTCAGGGCATTTGTAGGGTTTCTCCCCTGTGTGGGTTCTCTGATATCTGACGAGGTGCAAGTTGCAATTGAAGATTTTTCCACAGTCTGGACACACGTTCTGCCCCTCTGCTATCTGCTGCGTCTTAGTCTGTAATCTCCTTGGAAGTTTTGAATGGAATGGCTTGAGCAGGGGTTTAGACTACATCAATGGTTTTCAGCCTGTGGTCCGCAGACCACTGGGGGTCTATATCTAAAGGGTCTGCAGAAGATGACTATGGTCAGTGGAGAATATGTGAATATCCACACTTTTATAATTCAAAGGGATCTGGACCTTCATTTGAAATTTTTCGGCAGTCTGCAAATGAAAAAGGTTGAAAAATACTGGACTAGATGATCTCCTGAGGTCTCTTCCAGCCACACTTGTATGTTTTTAAACCCCAAAAAGTCACCAAGCAGCAGACCATATAAACAAATGTACTTATGCCTGTGGAACAAAGAAGTGCTCTTGATCAAGAACAAGTCCCATGGAAATGCCTCTTATTTCTGCTGATTGTCTGGTCAGTGGACACATTCTATAGCAAAGGGATGCTGTATAGACAAGGGAGCAAACCTATTAGAATGTCTAAGTGGCATTTAGATGTTTACGTATCTAAGGCTGCTAGCGCATGGTTATGGCACCACAGGTCTAAATATGCAATTCTGACAATTGTGCATCCTACCTGCCTCACATGTGTATGGTAGAATGCGCAGTTGTCTGGTTTAGAAACAGATCCTAATTATGTGGCAGCTTGCAGCCCTACCAGGGCTGTCAGTTGCAGGGGATCAGAAGCTCCCAAACCCCAGGCCAGTTAGAAACTCACTGTAATCATGGCCAGGAGACCCAAAGTTGCCCAGGGCTAATTCTGACAGTCAGATGTCTGGGGCTGATACCCATCAATCAGCATGCCGTATGTTCAATTTATGGCAGCATGCATTGTATATAGAACATTCTTTATGGCTAGTTATTCCTAATATGGCACCTTGAGTTTGGTGCAGAAGTAACCCTGGTGCCATTTATAGCAAGTTTGAGATTTGTCATTTGTTAATCTCTCTGAATCTCTGAATTCCACTAATTTCTGAGGTGTATCATTTCAAGAGGATACAGATCCTCTTGATCATTATCAAGAGGATAAACTAAATTCTCTTACATTTTAGGGCTAGCAGTTTTCTATCTGGCAACTAATTTGTTCATTTCAGGTCATAGATCAGTGTTTCCTCCATAAACAGTGAAAGCATGGTGAATTGTTTGTTTGTTTGTTTGTTTGTTTAAGCTACATGCTCTGAGGAGTGCTGTGAGATGTAATGTGGACATCAGTAGAACCAATATACCTAACCCTGTTGCACACCAGAGTATAACTGACTATAAATTTGAAATCAGGTAGGCAAAATTTCATCCAATTATTTCTTTCTCAAATTTTATTCCAGTTTTGTTCTTCCTGCAAGTACAGAACTATAAATACTACAAAATGAAGTTTGGCATGTTAAATATTTGTGTTTATGGAACTAGGCTGCACAGTCCAAAAAACAACCTAGTGAAACATCCCAGAAATCATTCACTGAATTTACATGAAACCAGATAGTGCCATGTTTAATGTTGCATTCCAAGAAACCCATTTTTATTATATGATGTACTTTTTTCTGGGTGATTTAGCAGCTAGAAATTCCCAAAGGAAGCTAAGCAGACATACATATTTTTTTAGGTGATTAATAAGTTCTGTTAGTTCAGGCTTTCAAAGTGCTCTAAAATACCTTGGATTTGTATTTTTCACAGCATTCGGTTGTCATTAAAAAAGTAATAGTCCCGAGGACAAAATCAAGTTGCTATTCCATTGTTTTTCACTCTGTGTCAACTGTGTTTTGCTCTTGTAAAAAAAAAAATTATACCCACAAACAATGAACCCTGTGATTGTCAGCTAATACGATCCACGTGAAATATGGATTTCCACTTAAAAATTCAGATGATTTCCACTTGTGTGGAATCTGTGTATGTAACATGCAGAGTACATTTCTGGCCCCATTGAACCATTGAATAACAGAAAAAAGCACCTTAGTAGATCTAATCCATTGCCCTGCCCTACAGCTCAATCACTCCTAACAGATATTTTGTCTAATCCATTCTTAAAGACTTCCAATGATGGAGATTCTGCAGTCTCCTAAGTAATCTATTTCATTGCTTAATTACGGTTGGAAAGTTTTTCTGATGTCTTACCTAAATCTTCCTTGGTACAGTTTGTGCCCATTACTACTTGTCTTCTACCCTGCAGAACAGTTTATAATCTTGCTGTTTTCAGTAACCTTCATAGTATATTGCTTTCTAGTGGGGCAAAGCTCATCTTAAAGTCTACTAGTTTTCCAAGAATTTAAACCCTGGTCATATACCAGTTTATATGGAATTGTGCCTGCGTGCATATAGGCATAATGATCATCAGCTAAACATAATATTTCTGTAACAATATACTGGCATGTGACAATACATTGATATTTAAATATAATTCTTTTTGCATTCCAACTAGATAGCTTAGATGACTGGAAACCAGAGAAAACCACTTTATATCTCCTGTTTATATGCAAGTCATTATAGTGTGAAGGTTGAATGGGGCCTGTGTGAATTGTTAATCTCAATTAACATATTGGGGGAAAAGATAATTATAAAAACGGAAAAATCCACAAAATCCGGTATTATTCATGCTATTGTTGGTTTAATAATTCATAGCTTTCTACTTAGATTAAGGATCTAGTATGTGCCTGAAGAATACATCTTCAGCTGGCCAGCTCAAGGTTGGACATGATGATTTAGGTACAAAATTGTAACATGTAATAATGTACCATGGGAATGATCAGAAACTTCACCCTATCAATTGAGCCTGTCAGTTGGGCATTTTTCACATGGAGTTCAAATAGGCTGACACTTTGTATATGCACAGAACTTTCATTTACTTTTTGGAGGGATCTGATTTATTTAGATGTCATCGATTTCATTTTCCACCTTGTATCAAGAAAATGTTTATATATTTTATTTAATCTCAATTAAGAGAAAGTTTAAATAGTAAATGTTCCTTTGGCCTGCTGTAAACAATTTTGCTTTAAATTTTTTTTTCTCAAATTTACTAATGTTTTATTGTTCCTAGAGGAGCAGTGTATTTCTGGAAAGCTTTCTAGAACATTTTTGGTTTTCTGACAGAGAATTATTAACAGATGAGCAATATCTCACCAATTGGGAGCAGCTGTTATTCTCTTCTGTATGACCTAATTTGGGGATCTGAAGTCCAATTTAAATGTAATGCAAAAGACTGTTGACTTACACAGTTGAATCATTTCTAACCAACTATCCCATTCATTACTCTTTTCTTAGGTAGATTATGTGGGCCCTCAAACTTTTTGCTTGTTAGTTATGTACAGACTGTAGCAAAAAATAGAACTTGGATACAAGTCTTCTGAAGCTTTTATTTTAAAAAGTGCTTTCATGTGATGCTTTGCTTTCTAGAAAATAATGTGTACAATTAGACTTGCCCCATGCCTAATCTTGATAGAATCAGCCCAGTGACTGTTAGTTTTGAATTGCATTAAGCAGGAATGCTAACTGTTTCCTTGAAGTTGCTTGATAAATAATGTTATTTTACATATCCTCCAAAAAACTATTCAGAATGAATTTTTCCTTCTTTTGATTCCACCTTTGCACCATATGAAATAATGATTTGATTTCAAACCGTGTTCTAGGCCTGTTTCCCATTGTCATAAATGGGATGCTGTGGGAATGTTATTGCTAACAGGTTAAGATGTATAAAATTATTTAATATAAATCAGTAGTATGTTATACAAAATTATCATTATTTTTTTTAGATAATAAATATAGGTAGCAAATATTTTACAGTACCTGAATCATTAATAAAACCTGTTATTAAGGAGAGCATACAGAGCGCTATGCTCTCTAATAAACACAGGCCAGAGAAAGGAACATTTATTTACTTATTTTTAACATAGTTTTGGATCTGAATGAGGAGTTGTGTTTTCTGAGATACAATGCACGCTGATCATCCTTTTAATTAGTAGGTGCGTAAGAAAAGTGATTTATCATAAACTGAAAGCAGACAATCATGTGCACATGTTTCTCTGAATCAGTAGGGTTCTGCCCCCCAGCCTTGCTGAAGAGGGCCCCCAGCTGCCAGGGTTACAGGGCCAAGAACCCAGGTCCACTGCCCCCTGCTCTGCCCCCTCATCAGTGACTGAACCCTGGCTGTTGCCCATGGGAGGCAACAACTGCTGCAGTGAAGCAGAGCATGGAGCCTGGTTCCCCTTCCCCCGTGGCTGGCATGTCGTGAGAGGAGTGGCAGGGATGATTGTGGGCTTGGGCTCTCTGTCCTGCTGCCAGGGCTCCACAATCCAGCAGACAGGACCTGGCATTGCAGGGCAGAGTGGGTCTGGGCAGGGAAGCTCCTTGCTGCTGCAAGTCCTATGCTGCCTTGGCGAGGTGCTTCCTGCCCGCCCAGCAGCATTGAGGGCCACAAGTTTGTGCTGCTGTCCCCACTGCTTCTGGGCAGGCAGGGGACACTTGCCCAGGCTGGCGCAGGGCTTGCAGAGGCAAAGAGCTTCCCCATCCAGCCCTGCTGTGTCAGGTCCCACCCACTGAGCCACCAGAGGTCATGGGGGGGGAAGGCAACAGGGTGGGGAGCCCCAAGCCCCACAATGGGCAGCTTGCCCTTGCCCCCAGCTATGCACAGATTTAGGGGGCACATGCTTCCCTTGGCCCTCTCACAGGAGCATACACAGTGGCCGGGAGCTAGCCCCACTCCCTGCCCCCAAGACAAGCTGCCTGTAGTCCCTTCCTGCTGGGACCCTGCGGCAGTGCATTCAGACCCTGGGCCCCAAGCCCCATATGCTGCCCAGCTGGGCAGTAGCCCCAGCCCTGCTCAACTCTGTTCTTCCCTGTGGGGGCCTCAGTCCCCCCTCACCCCTTCCACCCAACTTACCTGCAGGAGTTGCTCTCCAGCATGTGCACATGGCACCCCCTGCCTAACTGCTCTCCTGCTGCTCCCCCCAGCCCCTTGCAGGCTGGAACTCTGGCACCCTGCAGAGAGCTTTTGGCAAAGGTTTCCACGTGTTTCTGTTAAAATGAGAAGTCTGCATTTTTCCTTAGTTAAAAGGGAAAAATCCACATTTTATTTTCTGTTTCCCATGGGAAATGGAACACACGGATCCCTGTTGATGAAATCTAGTTGCTCTTGGAACAATGATCATCTCAAGGAAAGCCATGGAGGAATTAATTTCAAATGGTGTTTCTCAAGCAACGTCTATATAGACCATATCATTACTAGACCAAATAATGAGAAGTAAAATGACCAACGTTCCTTCACTTGCACTTCTACCGAAGTTGTGTATGCCAGCACCTGGTTACTGTGCTCCTCTAAGGTCTACATTGAACAGCCAGGGCATCCCTACTTGTAAAAATAAATGCCAGTCTAAGACACACAGGTCTGCAGCACAGTACTTGAACTTTCCCGGACATTCCATTTCCAACCTCAGGATAGTTGTTCATAGTCAGTAAAACTTTAAAAACTAACTTGAATGGGAAATTATAGAACAAGAAATCAATTTGTGGACTGCCTGGTGTTAGGTATAGTATAAATCTGAACTATGGATTCTTATCCCATTACCTTGATTAGCTTTTATGACCTTATGAGCTTGTATTAGCTTTGTTTCTGGGTGTTTATTGCTTGATTGTTTGCCTCATCCAACACTTCCCTACTCTCCACCTTTTGTATTCAAACCACACTGTATACACTACTCTGCGTGTGTCCTTTCACAGCATCTGATCAAGAGCGTTCAGGCTTACAAAAGCTCATGCTAGATCTCTGATTTACTCAACCTATAAGGTGCAGATGTGCCCCATCTTCAGACTAACGTGACTGAGTATCTCTCTAACTCAACATCAGTTTGGCTATTGTAGGATGTCTTGTATCTGTAATTTTCTTTGGATACAGCTTCATTGTTGGAAACAGTTTTGTAACTGAGTTTGGGGGAGAATTTTTACCACTTGAAGTTTTTTGTCTTAACATTAAGTTGTGTATATATATTGGTGAACATCTGTCTGAGCCTTGCATTATTGCTTCCATAATGGTGGCAGACACATTGAGAATTATAGATTACAGATCTAGTGTAGATAATATTCTTCTAATATCTCTCTCTCCTTTTGGTAGCAAGATAGTTGTTGGAATTCACAAACTTTAGCTGGAAATTTGGCAAAGCCTGTACTCCCATCTGTATTGTTAGACTTGCTGTTAACCGATCAATATTGCAACAAGAGTCCACAGCTTAATTTATATTGGGGTGGGCAGGCAAGTATTTAAAATACTGAGGCAAAAGGAGTGGTCAAGAGCCATAAGGTTTAGCCACATAACTTCAGAGTTAAAGCTCAAACTGGATATCCACCGGATTTTGTCAGAGTTTGTGTAAAAAAAGCCCAAAATAGACACATGCACAAGGATGTATTAAACCAAATGTAAGTATGTTGTTAGATATAATAAAATGCAAGTTATAAAACAGGATAGGACAGTAAAAAAAAAAAAAAA
>JAGPOW010001338.1:26740758-26756729 GCA_030014935.1 Caiman crocodilus
AAAAAAAAAAAAAAAGTTGCTTTCAGTATGCAAACACAGATAACATGCTGGCATTGCTTTTGCAACCCTGACCACTGGCCCACAGATTTACAAATTCATACTCCTTCTCTCATGCAGAACAGTCTCTTCTTTCTCAAACAGTCAGCTGTTACAGAGCTTGCATACACTAAACCTTTTTCTAATCGGATGTTGAGGTACTTGGGTAACCCCCTCCTACTCCAACACCCAAGCTAAATTCAGACTCTTTCACCCCATCTTACTCATTCAGTCACTTCACGCTCTGGCCTGTTCATCAGAAAGTATTGTATCAAGCATACACTCAGACTGTATACTGTCCAAACAGATTCTCACTTACCTCATGCAGTCTGCAGTAATTCCCATCATCAAACTTTGTATTGAACACTTGCTCAGACCATTTCCTGTCCAATCAAATGCCTACCACGCTATTGCACAATGCCATATCTTGCACTCAGCAGGTGGATGCTAGCAACTATGCATGCCTACAGCAAAACTAGGTCACTTAAGTCAGCCAAGGGCAAGAATTCACCCTTCCTAGAATAATCTTAACTGAAATGACTACTGCACATGTGCAGTATAAGATCTTATTCATTTAAAACCGCAACTATAACTACTTAAGCAGGGGAGTTGTCTAGTGCACTGAAAATTCCTCTCATCATTGCAGTCTCTTTTCTTGTCCTCCATATTCTTTTCTCCACAGTTGCCCCCCTATCCTGACACATGCTTTTCCTTCCTCTGTCTTTTATTATTTTTCCTTTCTTTCAAAACCTCGCCTCTTCCCTACCATCTTTGATTGTTGTTTCATGTTCTTTTACTAGGATGTAATGTCTATAATGAAAAGGCTTACTAAGAACAGTCCTGCCTCAAAAATGATTAAAAAAATTGGTATTTTTATAAAATACATTTAAATAAAGGTACCACGTGCTATTAATGCCACTTCAGAACCTTAGGGTATGGATACACTTCTCTGATGAAAGAAGATATTTTTTCTTTGGCTACATACCTGGAAGCATTTAGGCATGAATCTATAAATGAATGTATTAAAACCAATACAGACAATAGTAACCTCAAAGACAAACCAATCAAAATCTGCAAATAAAATATTAACGGCAGCAACAAACAGCCTTATAATAAACATATACTAAAAAGAAGAATTAATGTTTGGTTTTGGCTAGAAAGATATTACATAGGACCTCAGTACTCTACAGCTCTACCCCTTGCTCTCATTTGTTGTAGCTCTACTTAGGGTAACTTTATAGCTCTGAATTGTACTATCATTCTTTTAAATAAGTTGGTGTGGGTTGTGGAGGTAAGATGTCACAGACTTTTCTGGACAAAGGCTTATAACCTAGTTCAACAGTTGCACTCTGGGTAATTTTTCAACTTAAGCCCTAAAATATTTTATTAATGTAGTGTAGGAGTGAATAAATTACAGGTTTTGGAAACAAATATGTCATTGTTCACCTGCATTGGAAACTTGTCCTCTATATTAATTTCAGAATAAAAAATGACTGCCAGGTTGCACAGCTTATCAAGCTACTTGTGACAAACTTCATTATAGAGAGCAAATATTCAAGGTATTTGCTAACCTTTTGATTAAGCCATTGTTTTTTTGGAAAGTCTTTATCTGAAGATCTGTTAAAGTATTTGAAAGCAGAAACAAAGTTCGTGCAAATAATAAACATAAGCTACTGCATATCTGGATCTTAACTTTAAAAAACCCTCTAAGTATCCTGTTTTAGAACAGTAATGTTCTAGGTTGAGTATCTTTTTATGTAAATTAGTTTTGTGTTTACCGGGCAATTTATCACAACAGTACTGAGACCATAGTCATTTTAATTCATCCTACAAAGCCAATTACAAAAGAAAATAGATTTTATTTTCTAGAAGTACATCCTTGTTTAAAGATTTGAACTCGCATATCCTTTATGTAATGGTGTAGAAGATGGAAATAGTTCCAAATGTCAAATATCTACACCAAGCCAAAAGAAGCTGTTAATTTTGTTTGTGTTTGGAGTCCTCCAGGGCAATGACATGATTTACATTACTTCATAGATGCATAGTTCTCATTGGCTGCTGTCTACATACACTGGGCCAAATTCATCTGTTTGTGTCATGCCGGGATCAGTACATCTGGGTCTAGGGCCACTTGAGGGATCAAGGTGCTGATCAGGACCACGATGGCAAGCAGTATCCAAGGACAAACCAAGTCAGGGAGCTGAGAGATCAGTCAGAGAATGGAGTCGAGGAGCAGGCTGAATCCAGGGATTGGAGGAGTAGACAGAGAGCAAGATTACCAAGAAGCAAAGCCAGGAGATCGGTCAGAGAGCAGAGTCTAGAATCAAACTGAAAGAAGCTGCAGCACAGTCATGAGTCAGGTAGAACCCTATTCCTTCAGATGCTTCCTGTTCCAGCTAAGGGGCTTATATGGGGGAAGTGGCAGATTAGCAGACTCCAGCCAGCCACTCCAGTGGCAGGGAGTGGGTGGAGGGTGAGGCTCTGCTGGATGCTTCAAGTCAGCTTTGACCAGTCTGGATGATCTGCTTTAGGGTGGCCAGCTGGCATGAATGGCTTGATTGGTCAGGCTGAGGCCCCAGGTTTGAGACTGCAGGCTGACCATTTATTAGTCCATTTCATTCAGGCTATTCATTTTAAAATGTGTTTTGTAATGTATGACTGCACTAGGCATTACTTCATAGCAGCAGTGTTGAGTTATTGTTTACATATATTGATGTTAAAATGCTTTTAATAACATACAGCTGTAATAAGCCTTTTTGAAGACTTGGAGAACTGAAGAATTACTATAATTGGAGTCAGATTGTCCATAATTTAAAAGAATAGAATGCAGATCTTAAAGGAAACTATGTGTTATCTTCAAATTTTATGCGGGTTTTTATGCTTTCTTGGTTTAAAAGTCATTGCAGACATCAGTCAAGTTGAAAACAACATCATTACTACATTGCAGATTCTCTCTGTATTGTCTTGTCTAGTTATGTAAATTCAGTTTTGTTTGTATGTATTTGTAGGCAAACTCGACGACTTCGAGATGCTGAACAAGAAAAAGATCGAATGTTGCTCAAGACTATCATAAAAGTTTGGAAAGAAATAAAATCACTGCGTGACTTTCAGAAGTTTACTAATACACCCATGAAACTATATTTGCGAAAGTATGTTGTAATACCATTTTTGTTACTTCATGAGCCAGCAGTTGGATTTCATGGAGTACAGTCAAGTTAGGAAACTCAAAAATTACATGAAATAGACACTAAGATAAGCCTTCAGCTAACAATTGTTATAGGGTGACCTGCTACTATTCCTTTTTTAGGTTAAAAGTTACAAGTAATTATTGTAGCAGAGAGAAATTTCCAGAGGATAACAAAGGCTTAAGTTAAGGTTAAGTTCATCAATGATAGTTACTGTCCACTTTCCATTCTTTTAGAATCTATCACAAATCTTGACACTAATTCCCTGCCATTTTGAAGTATTTATTGTATGCTGCATATAAATTGTTCTGGAATGTCTCACGTATTTTATGACTGACTTAGTTTTATCACCACACTAGTTTATTAATTTCTAATTAATTTTATTTTAAGAGAATGCATTCACTTGCAAACTAATGGCAACAGAGGGGTGAGATTAGCTAAACTCTCCATTGAAGAACTGTCATATGTGAAAATTAATTTACTAATTGGTGTTTGTTGTTCCTTAATAAGAATCTTATCTCAGGATTCCAAAAACTTTCTTTGTATTTATCTGATCTTATGAAAAAGATAGTACTGCTAGAGTCACTCTGCTGAGAATTATTTGAAAAATTACTGTCTATAGCAGTGTAAATGAAAGGAAGGCTAAGATGTGAATGAGTTTTTCAGTAGAACATGTTTTTGGTATAGTGAAAGGATTCAACTTTGAATATAACATTGTTTTGTAATGTTTATTTTGTCATTTATAAGCTCAATAATACAACATATAGACCTAATAATGCATGGTATGTTGTCAAATTATAACAAACTGTTTTGAAGGGAAGAGGTTGATCGAAGATCAGATGAAAAAGCATTTGAAGAAGAAATTCAAGCTGAAATAAGTGAACTATTGGAAGAATATAGAGAAGAATATGAAAAAAAAATGGAAGAATACAAAGCTGAGTTACAAGAATGGAAATCCTGGAGGAAGGCAAAGGTAATGGAAACAGCTCAGATTTTCTAGATTGCATTGTTTCTAAATGTGTCTTCGAGGTATCTTTTGCTAAGTCCTACTTCAGAATGATCCTGCTTTGAGCAGGGGGTTGGGCTGGATGACCTCTTGAGGCCGCTTCCAATCCTAATTTTCTATGATTCTGAGGTAGAAGTAGCTTAAAATCAAGGATGATCATGTACAAATGTTTAAACCATAGTTGAGTTCACATGGATAAAATTATGTTTAGGATTGCTGCTAAATTCTTTTTATGCTAATTGTATTGATGCATGTTGTTTTCGATTGAGTACAGGAAGTTACACTTTCTGAAAAGCCTTGTCTACATTGCAGACTTTTTTGTTCATAGCAGTATTTGGCATAGACAAATGTTCACTTGCAGTAGAGTGCAGCTTAACTGTTGCACTTGCAGAAGCCTGTAGCAATGCAAGTTTGCTAAATCACGTTAATTTATAATTATATATTGCCTACAGCAATATCACATGTTGCCTACAGAAATATGATTATAACTAAACTGCTTCAGCTTTACCCCAGCTTCATCCAAGTTTGTCTCTGCATGTGGCTTTGGAGCCAACATGCCTGATCAAACCCAGCATGCAGGATCAGACCAGGTCCAGGGCTGTGTGTCAGGTCAGAGCTGGTGTGCTAGGTCTGGACATGGATCGACCCAATTCATTGCATAGAAGGGACAAGGGGGCTCCCCTCAGGTTTAGTAATTTGATGATGGAGGAAGGGGGGAAAGCATTGTCAGTGTTAATTGCCATGGTTCCCAGAGTTGTGCCAAATTTTCCCATGCCAAATTTACAGACCCCTGGGTATCATTTTTCCTCACATATAATGCTCACCTGTATTCTACCTAGCTGGTTTAGGGGATAAAGGTTACACGTGAGGAACTTGTTGCACATTGCACTTTGAGCCACTCAGATGTTGATCAGTTTTCGTGCTAGCTCGAGTTTGCAGCAGTCATGCCTTAAGGCTAAAAACCTGCTCTCACTCTTCCCAAGCTGCAAAGTTATGACTTGGCACTAGAGCAGGGGTGGTCAATTATTTTGCATGGAGGGCTGCTTACCACATTTTGGCAAGCTGTTGAGGGTTGTATGAGTAGCTGTACCCCTTGGCAGGTGCCCCGCCCCCTGGTCTCTATCTTGGGACCAGAAGTCCCTCCCTCTCCTCCCAGCCCCTCCCCCAACCTCTGACCCTTGCCCCTGGAAGTACTCCATTGGGGAAGAGGAACTGGAAAAAAATAAGATGTACATCTTAGAACTGGAAAAAAACCAAATTATGTACTAAAAGTCAAATACCCATAAAATTTAATTTTAATTCAATTTTAAAATATATATTTTTGTCCTGATATGTGTGTGTTTGTGCTTTATATGTAGAAGTGATTGCATATGAGCTCTCAATGCAATTTTACTCTTGTATAGTTGGGGGTATGGGTGGGTGAATGTAGGGTTTTTGGAGAGCTGTGTATGTGTGTGGTATTTGTGCGCATGTGATTGTGTGTGGAGGAGCATGGGGTTTGCAGGTTTGAGGGTATGTGAGGTGTGCATGGGAACGCCCTGCAACCACCCCCACTCTGCAATAGCCCAGAGCCCAAATGTACTAGTGAAGCTGCTCAGATCCAACTTTGGGGTAGCCTCCCCGGGCTCGACTGCCCTGTGCTGGGTCCCCTCTGGCTTGTACCAGCTTCAGCTGCACCCCTGTGCTGTTTCCCAAGGCCAGTCAGGCCCTTCCCAGACAGCCCCTTGGTTCCTAGCAGCTGCAGGAGCCTCTGGAATGAAAAAGTATCCATGGGCCTAATCCTGCTCCTGGCAGAGCCTCGCTGCTCATCCCAGGGATGGGGGCAAGCTGCTAATGGTCCTCCAGGCCCCTGGTGTGCAGAGGGGCCTGGGCCTTCCCACCTGGTATGGCACCACACCCTGGGGCCAGCTGTGGGGGGAGCCAGCCAGGCCCTTGCTGCATCAAGCCTCACGGCCACATTTGCACTCTGGCAGCTCCTGGTGCTGACATGAGGCTGGGGGCCACTGAGGAAGGGCCTGTCATGCCAAGGGGGCAGCATGGGGAGCTCCTGGAGCAGCTGGGGAAGCAGCCCGGGGTGTGAGAAGTGCAGGGAAGCAATGCATGAGTTACATCCTGTGCCTGAGGCTTGGGGCGGGAACGACCCAGTTGCCCTGTTCCACTGGTGGCTCCGGTGGGTGCTGCCACCCCGGGAGGAAGTTCTGCCCCCCCCAGCCATGCAGGGGCCCAACTCACCCCCACGTCCCAGGACAGGCAGGGAGGCAGTGCTAGGAGATGGAGTGGAGCTGTGGCCACTTTTCTGCTCCAGAAGCTTCTGCAGCTTCCAGGAGCCCTGGGGCCTTAGGGAAGCTCCTGGCCATCATGGGGGGCCGCCCAAGGCCACTGGGGGTGGCACGACTCAGCAGGGATGTGACCCAGGGCATGGGAAGCATGGGGAGGCAGCACAGAAGTTACATCCTGCACCTGAGGCTTGGGACGGCAACAGCCTGGCCGCATTCCCCACGGGTGCCCCAGTGGGTGCTGCTGCCCTGGGGGGGAGGCCTGACTCTCCCTCCTGCTCTCCAGGGGTTCAGCGGCCTGCTGGCAGCTCACCTTCTGGCCTCAGGATGAACGGTGAGACAGCTTCAGGATCTGGATTGGGTCCATGACCACTCTTCTGTTCTGGCAGCTCCTGCGGCTTTCCTGGACTTCCTATGCCCCAAGTGGGGTCCCTGCCAGGTCATGCCACCCACAGCAGCCTCAGGAGGTGACCTGTGCTGCCCCCGGGGCTGGCCAAAAGCTTCCCTGGGGCCCTTAGACTCCTTGCAGCCTCAGGAGCTTCCAGAGCAGAAAAGCGGCCACAGCTCCAGTCCAGCTCCTGTCAAAGACTCACCGCCTGTCTAGTGGCCAGGGGGTGAACTGGCAATGGGCCGCCAGGCTCCTGTGGAGCAGGCAGGGCTGGACCTTCCCTCTGGGGCGGCAGCTCTGCCTGTGGTGGGGGGGAGGGCAGAGCTTCACCATTGCTGCCCCAAACTTCAGCTGTGTGATGTAAGTTCTGCGCCACCTCACCCATGCCCTGGGCCACATCCCTGCTGGTTATTGCCACCCCCAGTAGCCCCGGGCACCCCATGTGCTGCCCCCAGAGCCGAACAGTTTCTTCTCCCAGGGCCCCTGGCTTCCTGGCAGTGTCAGGAACTGCTGGAATGCAAATGTGACCATGGGCCCGATTCAAGTCTCCATGGCCACCTGGCCCCAGGCCAGGTTGCCAGCGAGGCAGGTATCTGCCTGGGCAGCCTGGCGTCCCATCCTTTCTCCCAAATGGGTGAGTGTGGGGCACATGGGGTTGGGAGTGTGCACTCTGGTCCCCGCCTGTACCATGGAGCAGAGGTGGTGGGGCTGGGAGCAACAGCAAACAGTCCACTGGGGCCAGCACCAACGGGGCCTACAGTAGGGTGGCAGGAGCCCAGGGTGCAGCTGGCTAAGCTCCATGAAGCCAGGCTGGGCTCTGCCAGCAGGGAGAGAGGGGAGCAGGTGTGGGACACCAGCACTGGCTCCCGTGCCCCTGTTCACTCCCAGCACCTCCGCTGCAGCCCTGTAGGTAGGCAGGGACCAGTGCGCGCAGCCCTGACCCTGCGCTCACCTGTCTGAATGGAAGGATCCCAGCTGTTGCTGGCTTCCATGCCCACTTGTTCCCAGCTGCCCACAAGACCCAGCAGAAGCTGACCTAGCCCTGAGGACTGGGGTGATTGCCTGCGGTCCTCCCGTGCCCTCATCCACCCCCCTATTCTTAACCTGAATTTCCTGTTCTGGTACAAGCATGAGCAGCCTCATGGTCCCAGGCCAAAAGCCTCTGCTAGTCAGGGTTTCTAGCTGTGGTGGGACCAGGTGGGCCCTACTGTTCCGGGGGCCTGCAATGGCTTCCCCTGAGCCCTGCTGCCCCTGGCTCCTGTCATTTTGAGCCAGAGGCAGATAAATATTACTTTAAAAATGTTTTAGGGGCCCCACAGGCCAGATAGAATGGTCTGGTGGGCCAGATGCAGTCTGCGGGCCATATTTTGCCCACCCCTGCACTAGAGGGCTGGCAAACTGAGGCCAGACTAGTAGCTATAGCTGTGAATTGCCACTGGAGAGCTGGTGAACCAGGTCAGGCTTCTATTCCTGCTCTAGGTGGGGATGTGTGAAAGATGGGTTGGTGCGGGGGAAGGGGCAGGAACATGAGGCTGGAAGACAGAGAGTTAATGTCTCGGTGGTGGGTAATAAAATGGGAGATGGGAAGGAAATGGAGTCAGAGGATGGATAGTGATATGAGGGAAGTCAGCCAATGAAGGATACAATACAAAGAAATAAAGAAGAAGTAAATTAAAGTTGGTCTTCTTTTTTCGTAAACTTGGATTTGGGATTGGGAGGTGGGAGTGCTGGTTATGCTTCCTGGGGTAGCCGGGAGGTGGGAGCAGTGAGAGAAGATGCTTTTGAGGGAGCTACTGCCCCTGCTCTATGAAGGAAGCCTCATCTCCTGGGGACCTGATCTAACTTCCTGCTTTGTTCCCCCTATCACCCTGCTGGACCCCATTCCCAGACCCCTCTGTGCCCTGGAACCTGGATAGCTTGCATATGCTCTGCAGCCTGTTTGCATAGGGTTGCACCCTAGGAATGGGAAGGTCATACCCCTGGGCGCAGGCAGGGGAGTTGGCTTGGTGCCAGAATCCCTTCCCGGAGCAGTAGAGTTAGATTTCAGAGGGTGGAAAGTTTGTCCACACAGAACAGGAGGGTGAGGAAGGGGACACTGCATCCTGGAATGCTGGGCCCTGGGATGCTGAAGGATGCCTTGGGCAACTCATCTGTGAGAAGTGACTACACATTAATGGAACACAAGCTGGGTAACACAGATCAGACATATACTTGCCCTGGAATG
Source organism: Caiman crocodilus (assembly GCA_030014935.1). Taxonomy (NCBI): domain Eukaryota; kingdom Metazoa; phylum Chordata; order Crocodylia; family Alligatoridae; genus Caiman; species Caiman crocodilus. Next base: position 26,749,874 of record JAGPOW010001338.1, read on the forward strand.
GCATAACTTTAAGCCACCTAAAGCATGCTTAAAACTAGTTTCAGGTGTTAATGTATGGACAATCCAGACGTTAAGAGCTCCAGGAACCACCTAAATGAATGTGTAACAAGGCCCTGAGAAAATAAGTTAACTACTATAACCTAATGGAGGACAGGGGATCTGGAGTAGTGTTCCTCCCCCCTCCCCTTTTGAAACTACTGCAAATGAAGGATTGTCTATGCCCCCTGTATCCAGTATATCTCTGCCAGGATTTTGGGTGGTGTGGACGGAGCTGTTGTGTTGGGAGTGGGTTTGGATCTAGTAGCAGAGGAACTCCTGCTGGAGGACCTGTGTCTATACCAGCAGTCTGCCAACTTTACAGCTGCCAGGTAAAGCAGCAGGGCCCTCCCTGCCTCCTTCCCTAGTAGGATAGATATGGCCTGAGAAGTTTGTTTTGTATTTCTAGAGTAGATTGTTTTGCCTGGTGTTGATGTTCAGGCTTATCTGCTTACATTTCAGCAGTTCAACTCTTCCATTAAAGCAGATCAAAAAATGTTGTTCTTCGGTGTTTTAAGTTCAGGTCTCTGTGATTGTGGGCATTTTTCATGTCCCAGCAGGCATTAGAAAGAATATATTTCTTATGAGCAGTGAACAAAATGGTATAGGAAGTCTCTTATAATCTCATGGTAGATACTAAATGAGGCAGTTACATTAAGGAACATCTTAAAACTGAAAATGAGATAGATAGATAGTGTGTTAGCTTTTTACTCTTTTGGAGATGTGCAAACAGTTGTTTTCAGATGCACATTAAGAGCCCTGTGGTGCCCGGAAGCTATATCCCAGAGGAGAGTTTTCAACGGTAAATTTCAGCAGTCGCAGCAGTAATTGCAATCTGGAGCAGCCACAATATGGTCTGGAGCTTTCTGGCAGTGTAACTTAAAATATTATTTCTTTTGAAGGAACAATGTGACCTCCCTACAAACTGTGCTGGAGGCTACAAGAATGGGCATTATAACAGGCTGTGTCCCTAGGCATGGTAGTTGCATCCCCTGTGGCTAGATTAGCTCCTAGTCCACTCTAGTATCCTAGTCTCACCTCCTCAGCCATGCCTTGCTGGAATTATTTAACTTGGAAACAGAGTGGCCGCCCAGACCCCAAAGCAAATTCTGGTCTGCTGTTGGTCACAGTACCAGCAACATTACCCTCATTGGTCAATTTTGTGGCCTCCAAGCTCCCCCCCCAGCCATGCCCATGCCTTGCAGGTGCTAATCATTAATATTCAAATGAGATCTAGACTGCAGCCCAGTATAAGACCCTCTCTGGCCTCTGTGTCTAAATGTCCCAGTAAGCTCTCAATTCCACCCCAATATATGGCTTTCTTCAGCCTCTATGTCTTTAGGGTTCTCAGCGAGCTCACAGGCCCAGTTCAGTATATGGTTTTGGGCTGTGCAAAACAGCACCATTTCGTTTTGACTTCCATTTCATCATTTTGACAGGACAGTGTTTCATTTAGTTTTGAAAGCACTGTTCCATTTCGTTTCATCAAAACTGTTTCAATGTTTCACCCATAGGCTAATGGGGAAGCAGGAAACTGCCTAGAACTTTGTCATTTTTTGCCTGATTCAGATGAAACTTGTACGAATGGGAGCCCCTTCTGTGAGCATGAAGCCTGCCAAGTTTCAAGGAGGTAGTTGCAGGGGTTTCTGGGAAACTACACCTCAAGCTGCTGACAAGCAAAACTCAGAGCACTGAGATTGCAAGGGACCTCAGGGAAGGATCATAATCACTGGCCAGCTACACATGTCAATATCAGAGCAGTCCTTCCTACCCTCCCTCTCGTTAGTTTCTTTTTCCCTGCAAACAAGCCCAGCTTCGAAACTCGTTTTGAGACTGTTTCAAAGCCTTTCATTTTATTTCAATTTCACTGTTTCAAGCATCGAAATGAAACACCCAGAGAAATTTTGCACAACCCTAACGCTCATCTCTGTTCTCTGGGTTTTTAAGAGTCCCAGCAGGCTTGCAGTCCCATTTCAATATGCAGCCCTCTCTGGTTTCTGCCTCTCATGGGCTAAACTCTAGCTTGTGCCCTGCCAGTCTCTTCGTGCCTTCCTGGTACTATCAGGACTTCTGCCTCCCCTTGCTAGTCCCAATCTGATCTGCTGGTAATAACTACAATGGAAAGATAAGCCCTCCAGCTATAACTCTACTAGAAGCACCCTGGCTACCCAACACATTTTAGTTCTTGGCAGACCCTTGGCTCCTTGCTTGCCGTCAGCAGGCAAATGGGGTTCCCTAGCAGTCCCTCAGCCTCAGTTACCACTACTCATTGTTCCTTCCCTGGCAGCTTGCAGGGCTAGTCCCCTTCCCCAGATTCATCATGGGTTATATATCTGCCAAGCTGTATCCCTGGGAGTTGCATGCTTTCCTTTGGCCTGCTGCAGGTGTCTTCTATTAAGTCTGTGAGCTGGCCTAACTGTGGGTAGGAGTTTCCTTCTTCTTCAGGCTGAACTCAGTCTTATAGTACTATTGCTGTACTATGAGCACTTCAATAAGTACTCTGCCATATCTCCTTACTGCTGAGCCTCTGGTTCTGCACTGCATGCCTGCAACCTGTCAGTACCCTACAGACAGACCCCTTCTGGCTGCTGCTAAGCAGTTTCTTGCACCTCAGGTTTCCTGTGGCTGTTGGCCACTTAAAGTAACAGGGACTCCCCAGAAAGGCTCATAGCCATTTTCCCTCCATGCTGTTTTTGAGAAATGCTAGGCATGCTGGTTAGGAGGAGTCCTTGTGCTCAGTTGGACTTCAACCGAACCTTGCAACATCCTTTAACTTTTTGTGCTTATCACAGAACCATTATGTCTTTTCCAAACAAGAAATGCAAATTAATGATCATCTTAATAGCCAGTAGAAGGCAGATGAAGAGAAAAGTATGATTGCTTTTAATTGTTCTTTTCCCACATGGTCTGGAGTGGAACACACACCCATTCCATAGTCCTTTGCCCCTCCTATCCTGAGTTTGACACCTTTGTGTTGTTATTAGAAATATTGGTATTGTTATTATTTGGTTTGTTATTACTACTTGATCTTTGCAGTGTTGTGTTACTGCATTGTCCTAGGCATTGCATAGACATAAAGAGCCAGAACTATTTCACCAACAAGGCATTTAAGTATAGTACTATGTTACTTTCTTGACTTCCTAAAAAGTGTTAACACATCTTTTGTCTATCCTAGACCTAAGCCCAAGTCATGTAAAGCAGTTAGGAGGAGGAGGAGGAGGATCCATCTGCTTTTTGCATAAAAAATGTTTTCCAGAACTTGAATAGAAACTTAAGACAGTTAGGGTATGTTTACAGTACGTCCCTGGTGTTCCCAGTCATTGTTACTATTAAGCATACGGTGACCATGTGCTTCCCATGCACATATGCCAAACCTGGTAGTGATATGTTGAAAATGATCTTGGGACCCCCTTCTGCTGTTTTTGAAACCTTTGCCTGCAGCATTAAGAGATGCCCTTGATGGCTTCACCACCTCATTTGTGAGGTTGGCCTTTCACTTGGGAACAAATAAGTGGGGTGTGCTTAGGAGCAATTCTCCCCAAGAGTGCTGGGGACACGTTGTAGATATACCTTCAGACATCCAAGTAATCTTTACATAAGGGTTGCCCAACTGGTGGCCCACAGGTTGGATGTGGCCCATGAGGGGTAATGTGCAGCCTGTGGTAGAATGCCATCTCTGTCTCTCCCCAAACTCTGCTGTCAGGCTGATGACAGTTTGGTTACCATGATCACTGCAAGAGCAGACACCCCTGGCCCCATTGGCTTCAGGTAACCCTGAGTTGTAACCTGAGTTGGATACATTCCTGAGGGAGGGGGAAACCTGCTCCCTCTGCCTAATGTGAATGGCCTCACATACTTGGGTGGGGGGACTTAAATGCTTATTGTTGTAAGCAATGTCATCATGACTGGGATAGGGCTAGAGACCCTGCCAATCTACTCAGCAACCAGTGATGCGTTTCAGATTGGTTGGCTGGCAGTTAACAAATTGCTGTCCTTCACTGGATCAGGTAAATGAGGTCATAAGGTTCATATATGTTAAAGACTGCCCAGGAGGTGGGGCAGGAGCCCTGATGAAAATTCTCAGAGAAGCTGGACTATGTCTCTCTTTTGAAATGCATGGTCAATGAATAGCTTGCCTCCAGACGAAATCTCCACGTGCCTCTGGATGATACTTATGAGTAAGCTACTTAAGATCTAACTAGATATATAGCTTGCAGAAACACAGATGTGTAATCAAAGGCTACCATGCCACTGTTTGCTCTAAGGGATTTCTCTGATATTGCTCTACCCTGTACCCTATTCCAAACCTACTCTTCGTAACCAGTAAAGTTCTCCTCTACCTACCATGAGAGACTTATTGGGAGAGGGTCTAGATTATGCCTTGGAGTTGCCTTGGTCCAGCTGACTAAGGGAGACCACTATTTGCACTATTTGTGCTTTAGACTGAGCAAAGCACCCCAAGTTCTTGCAGTAGGTCAAGTACCCTCAAGGACTATTAGATCTGTGTTTCCCAGGGAGCACAGGGCCGAGATCAGTCCAGACCCTGGGTGGTGGCAGTGTTATCCCCAGTCTTGTGGGTGTGCTTCAGGAAAGGGATTGACCAAATGTGAAGCGCCCCCAGGGAGGCACTCGGAGCCTGGAAGGTGATCAGGCCCAGTGAGGTAGGTGGCTCAACACAGGAGCACTCCATGCTGTCTTGCCACACTGCCCACAGGTTCTTGCCTGGCCCCTACTTCTTCCATTGCTCCTATTTCTCCGGCAGCTAGAGTCTCTGGGGCAGGGCAGCATGGCCAGCAGTGGCCTGGTAAGCTGGCTACCTGGGCTGTGGATGATTGTTTAGGCTGCCCATATGACAGTGCTGAGGTGGGGAGAGGGTTGAGTGGGAGGATCATGCTACTTATACAGCAATGATGGCAGCAGCCAGAATTTCAGGGGAGGTTGTGGTGCTTGCACAGCATGGGGGACATGTAAGGTGAGGGGTCCTGGGAGCCTTTACAACTGGCGGGAGGGTGATCTGATGAATTTGCAGAATATGCAGCCTCCATGGTGTGTTTCCCCGGGCCCGTGACTCATTCAGTGGCAGCCCCTGGCCACTTGGAAGTTGGACAGCCCAGCCTAGATCCTGAAATTTATGTAAGAAGAATTGTTCCATAATGTGAAGCAGGATATCTTACCTAAAGACCTGTCAGAGCTGTCATGATGAAAGCCAGCAAGTAGATTCAACAAATAAGGAAAACAAGTGAATGCTAGATGGATATGGTCAGTGTAACCTAGCCATGTTTATGGTTTTTTATAGATCATACAACAGAAATAAGCTGTAGGGAAAGCTTTGAAGACCACGTACTGGGTTTGCTGATTTTCATGGATAACTCTTCTATTGCGTCCTCTGAGGAAGCTCAAAGGTGTTTGAAAAGCATTTTGACTATGGGCAGTATAAACCACTATTGCTGGCAGAACAGAGGTGGGATTTAAAAGATCAGTAGCATGTAAAATATAATAGGGTAAACCTAAGTTAGAAAAACATTTAAAACAAAAAAGAATACCATATTTTATTGCATACAGTATGCTGCCCAAATAAAACACTTCTCTTGTTGTAGGAAGGCAGAATGAGGAAAAAAGGTTTTTCCAGAGATGTAGCTGACTGCGAGTCAGTCCTCTTGGGAAAATAGAGCGCCTGGGAAGAATGGCCCTAAGAATTGCCTAGCGCCAGCTGCCTCACCCTGCCTTTTCGCTGGGATGCAGCACTTCCTGGAAACTCTGTTCCCAGGAAGACTTATGATCTGTCATGCAAGGTTAAACCCTAGATCCTTACAAGGACAGTAGAAAGACTGTTACTCTGACTGAATGTGAGTAGTTATCATACCAGGTTGTGGGTGTCCAGGTCTGGGGGTCACTCAGGGTTCAACGGACTGACTGGGGTCAGAAGGAGTGAGCAGAATCCAGGTATGGGCCAAGTTAGGAAGCCAAGAGACCAGTCCAAGAACTGTCCAAGAACAAGTTGAGTCAAGCCAGAGGGTCAGGCAGTGTGTGTAGTCAAAGGGTGAGTTGTGTCAAGTGGCCAGGAGATCAAGCAGAGAGTGGGCAGAGGCACAAGCTGTAAGGAATAGCAAGGCAGTTTGGGTAAAGGATGAACCCTGTTGCCCAGATGCTTTTTGTTCTGGGTCAGGGATTTATATGGGAGGAACTGAGGTATCAACTACCCTGTCCAGTCCCTTTGGTGACAAGGGGTTGGTGGTTGCCTTGGCCTAGATGGAGGCTTCTGGCCACCTGTCATCAGCTACTTTGGTCATCTGGAGATGTGGCAGACCAAAATGAGCCACTGATCCAGGCAAGCTGAGGTTCTGGTTTGAAGCCACAGCCTGGTAGTAGTTCTTTATATAAGTTCTTGTAACTAAATTTTTTCCACATCACAAACCTCATCCAGATACTACCAGCAGCTCACTTGCTGCTTTGAGCAAAAGCTACTACACAGCCAATAGCTGTGGTTGTGAGAGGGTTATAGTTTCATAGTGCTTGGGGTCAGAAGGGACCTAAACAGATCATCAGGTCCAACCCTATGTCCCAGGCAGGAACGAGTGCTGGGGTCATAACACCCCAGTCAGATATCTATCCAGCCTCCTCTTGAAGACCCCCAAGGTAGGAGAGAGCACTACCTCCCTTGGGAGTCCATTCCAGAACCTAGCAGCCCTAACCGTAAAGTAATGCCGCCTGATGTCCAGCCTGAACCTTCTCTCTAACAATTTTGTGGCTGTTATTCCTAGTAACCCTGGGTGGTGCCTGAGGGAACAGAGCCTCGCCCAATTTCCTCTGGTCCCCCCCC
>JAGPOW010001338.1:26764823-26776173 GCA_030014935.1 Caiman crocodilus
AGTCTGTATTCAGCCTGATAGCTCCAGGAAGGATTGAGTATTATAAAGCACAGTTCCTCCACTAGTTTCCCTTGGGACAGAGTGGCCTTTCACCACCACATTGGTCAGCAGTTATATATTGCAAAGTGTCTTATGAGGCCAGAGTTCATATCTTGATTGCATCTATGAGACCACAGTTCATAGGTGATTTCCACTGAAGGCCTGTTTTTGCCTTAACTTCCATCAGTCTTACCAGCCTGTGGAGAGGATACTAAGCATCACCCAAAATCCCCAACAGGAAATTTGATTCAAAGTGAGCTGAAATTCCTTCTGGAAACTCCCACAGTTATGTCTACTAAGTAGCCATTGTTTTAGAAGCTGTATGCATATAATTATTTAAACCTTTTCTTACTGGTCAGTTTCTTCATCCTGTAATCATAGTAACTGCTTTTCTCTGAACAGCCTCTGATTTATTTACCATGTTTACTCAATTCCAAGATAAGCCCCCTCTCCTCCCCCCATGTTTTGCATGTGGGGGAGGGGAGGGAGAAGCCCCTTGTCTTAGAACTGAATGTAACATGGCAGGGGACAGGAAGTTGCTCTGCATCCAGCTTTGGCCCCGACCCTGGGTTTGGGCTGGAGCTGCAGCTGCTGCCTGCCCTGCCTCAGTCCTCCCTGCTGTCTCAGCATCCCTTATGTCTTCCCACTGTAACCACAAGCGTCCCCACCCCCTTACCCTTACCCTTCCTCCATCCTTGGCATGTTCTGTCCTGCTCCAGCCTGGGATATGGAGCATGGCCCCTGCCTGGCCCTATAACATGTACAGAATCTAATTATTGGGGGTCATCTTAAATTCTGGATCATTGTGGATTCAGGTATATAAGGTATATTATCAAGAACTGAATGTAGGATGTTACCTTTTATGTCTCTGTTTACTTCAGATATATGAAACAGTAGGGCTCAGCAGCCCTAACGTGGTAGCAGAAGTGTTTGTACCCATTCCTGAGACTACAGTTCTCACTGGTAGAGCTTCTGTAGAAGAAATCGAGTTTAGCAGCAACCAGCGTGTGATGTTGGACCATGAAGGAGTCGGGAGTGGTATGAGTTATTACTTACTCTGAATAATTCATTATTAGACTGTTTTGTCCTAAGATTCATCCCACCACATTACTTTTTAACCAAGTACATAAAATATATTTTTTTCTGTTAACGATGTTCCCCTTATCTCTGGCGTAGAACTTCTGAAAATGAATTATATAAAACAGCCCCAGTTCACATTATTAGCTAAGTTTGTAATGGGATATTTCTTCCACATACTTTTTTAAAGTACTTCTAGTTTTTCTGTAATGAAATACATTTTTATTACTTTGTTTAAAATTTCAGAGAAGCTCTTTTTAGTCTAGTTACTTTTCAGTATTTAAAAATATGGCCCTCTCCAAAGCTTTGACTATAGGAAATAAACAGATGGTATTAATCAGTGTAGCTCCACTGATTTTGATGAATTGCAGCAGCTGATGTTATGGTCCTGTAAATATATTCATGTACTAGTTGTTTACATATTCTAAAACACTTTTTTATTACTTGTCTTGACTTTTAACAACATTAAATTCTAATAGCTTCTTTCTTGGTTGGCTTATAGAGTCCCAGCACTTCAGGCTCCATCATTATTATTATTATTTATTGCTTTAATAAAATTTTATATAGTACTGTAAATTTCTATGATGCTTTAAAGATTCTTCAGAGATTAACAAAAAGTACTGCCCCAAGCAGTTCACAATGTTAAGTCAAATAAAGTAAGAACATGAAGATAAACAAAAAATAGTAGTACAAAAAGGTGAACAAGAGCAAAAAAAGTCATAAAATGAGTGACCCATGTAAATTTCAGTAACTTAAGTAGGGCAAAAGAGTAGGAGCCATCCACATAGAAAGAGAAAGCAATTCAACACATGGTGAAAGAAGTGAGTGTTGAAAAAAGGGAAGTGGGAGGACAAGAGGTCACTGTAGAACTTGGATGTGTAGAAATATTCACATCATGGTTCTGTCAGGATGGACTTCTTCAAGCTTTCTTTCCTTTTTCATTACTGCTAAGGGGAAAAAAAACATTTGTGCTGTTGGATGAAGAAATTAAGAATTAGGAAAATAATTATTGGTACTGATTGGATCTTTCACAATAATATTGGTACTGATTGGTATTAACATATGCATTCTTTTCACAAATACTAATGTTTAATACCAAGAGGGTATTGCTGTCCTGAAACATAAAGGAAAGATCATCATATGTTCTTTTTGTTCTTCTTGTAGGTGTGCCATTCTCATTTGAAGCTGATGGTAGTAATAAAATTACTCTAATGACCTCTGGCAAAGTGTCCAATAGCATTTCCTGGGCTGTTGGAGAAAATGGCATACCTTTAATTCCTCCAGTATCTCAGCAGAATGCAGGAATTCCAAGGTAATAATGAGCAATGACTTGTTGAGAAACTTTATAGATTTGTGTTTTGGTGCTTAAAAGTATTGAGGAAAGAACAAATGGCTTTCATTTTCAAGCAATACTGTATTTACTCAAATCTAAGACAACCTTGAATTTAAGACAACCCCTTATAATGAGATTTATATACATGGACAATTGATACATTTGTTATAATTTTCCGTATGTAGAATCTAATTATAGGAAGGCCCTCTTTAATCCATCCCTCCCACTGCTGCAGGAGGGAAGGCGATAGGGATGCAGGTGGTGTTGTGGGGAGGCCAGCTGCTTACCCCCTGCTTGTGTCTGTTCTCTGCCTGCCCCCCTCACCCCTTTCTTCCAGCTTCAGTTCCCCCACTCCCTGCCCCAATTCCTACTCTCTCCCTCCCTTCTAGCTTTTGCTCCATGCTGGCAGACTTCATCCCTGTTCTAGCTTGGGGGACTGACCACAGCCCCAGTCTAGCCCCTCCCATAGAAGCCATGTGGGCTACATGCTGCTCCTGCAGAGCCGAGCTTGGGCTTTGCTCAGTGCCCCAGGTTGCAGCATTCACAGTCTTCTGGTCCAGAGCAAGAGTATGCGTCTAGGGGGTGGGGGGCAGGGAGAGGGGCAGATGGGGAAGCAGAGACTGTGTGTGGGGAGAGATAATGGAGAAGAGGCTGCAGGGTGGGAGATAGCAGGGTGCAGAGACAGCAAGGGGAGGGAGGCAGGCAGGCAGCAGCTGCAGCTATGGCCCTGACCCCAGGTAGAGGCTGAAGCTGGAACCACAACAACTGGCTGCCCCCCCTCTACTGCCCTCACATATGCCCTCTAAGACAAGGGTTTCCCCCCCCCCATGTTAAATGGGGTGATCTGGTTTTAAACAGCAAGGGGCCTACTTTTTTCTTCTTGTGGAGGCTGCCTCAGCTCAGAGCCAGCACCTGGTTTGCAAGTACCCTGCCCTGGTGGCCCCAGGGGTCACCGCTACCATGGAGGGAAGGACCAGATCCCCTGTAGCTCAGGAGCTCCTCAGCCTGGCAGTTGCTCACTCTCTGGCCATGGGCAGGCTGTGCTGAGGTGGGGAGCAGAACCGTTCCTGTTTAGGAGAACTAAACCCCCATCATGTGAACAAGCAGCCCTGGTTTGAGTTTGGAAGGTCCTGAGTGGTGGAATGGAAGGGTTAGAGATTCATTTACATAATCTCTTCCCCTCCTGGACAGTTCTGCAGCAATGTTCTTAGTACAATGAACACCGTGCTTGAAAAGTGCTATACGACTGAAGTCCTGTTTGTCTACACCTTTATTATGAATACTGCAAATGTAAGTGACTTCCCTGTACTGGGACCAGTGCTGTTTAACATACTCATAAATGATCTGGAAAAAGGGGTGAAATGACCAGATTTGAAGATGACATAAAATTATTCAAACTGGTAAATACCAAGATGGACTGTGAGGAACTACAGAAGGATCTGGCACTAGTGAGTGAATGGGCAACTAAGTGACAAATGAAATTCATTGTAGGTGAGGGTCAAGTGAAGCACATGAGCACAAATATCCCAAACTATACCTACACTGTGACAGGCTCTATGTTAGCTGTTACCACACAGGAAAGATTAAGAAGGGAATTATAAACAGAGTAGAAAGTATCATGCCTCTTTATAAATCTGTGGTGCATCCACATCTGATTAGTGGTATAGAGAGGCTTTTATAAGAGGAGAGACTAAAGAGGCTAGGTTTATTCATTTTAGAAGGGGACCCTTGGGGAGGCATGATAGGGGCTTACAAAATACTAAATGGTAAAAAGACGGTAAATAGGGATTTATTATTTAGTATCATAGAATCATAGAGCAGTGGGGCTGGAAGGGATCCCCAGAGGTCATCTAGTCCACCACCCTGCCCAAACTATCTCATACAAATCCATGAATTAAACTCTGTAAAACTACATAGACAACCCTGACACAACACAAGACATAACACCCTAACCTTGCACAGCTAAAGCCAGGGGATGACAGTGGCCAGCATCCTGCTTCTGAAAAGGTTATTAATACATTCAGGAGATCCCAGGAAAAAATGCTATGCCCCCTAATACAGAGGCAGACAAAAACCCTCACAGTTCATATCAATCTAACCCTGTGGTAAAATTCCTTTCTGGCCCCAAATCTGACTATTGGTCTGATCCTGAGTGGAGAGGCAAGACCATCTAGCAAGGAACCTCTGGTTTTGAGTCCCAGCAGGAGCACTGGCACACCCCAGTCAAAATCCCCAGCCTTGGCTGTAGCCAACACCCAATGTCTCTGACAAAGGCTTAAGAAAAATACTTGACACTTGTAGAAGCATGTGGCAGGGTGCCTTTATCCAAGTGCCAAATACGAGAACTAGGGGGTCATAAAATGACACTGGTAGATAGTAAGTTGAAACTAACCAAAGTTCTTTTTCACACCACATGTAATTAAAATGTGGATCTTATTGCCACTAGATGTTGTGGAAGCTGACATTTTTTAGCCAGATTCATAAAGGCCCCATTGGGTAAATTCTTGGAGGAAAGGAGCATGAGTATCTATTGAGCAAGGGATTTAGGGGTACAGCCTCTGAATCAGGACTTTCTACACCAGTGGTGCCAAACTTTTTCAACCCATGGGCCAAAATGGGTGGTGCACGGTCCAGCTGCAGGCTGGATCTGGCCCCCTGGTACGTGGGCTGGGCACAATGGGGCCTGATCTGACTGCATGGAGGGAGGGTGTGTGGCTCTGGCCCTGGCCCAGCCCAGACATGTGGGGAAAGGAGGCCATGCAGGGAAGAGGGTCCGTAGCTGGGGCCTGATCTGGCTGTGCAGCAGAGAGGGGAAGTGGCCTGGCCATGCAGGACTTAGAAATGTTGCAGTGGGGGCACGGTGACTGTATTAAATGCCTCTGTTCCCCCACCTCCACCCAATATCTTGACCTCTGAAGAGCCCCACAGGTCAGATACCATGAGTATTGACCAGATATGGCCTATGGGCCAGGGGTTGGGCATCCCTGTCCTAGACCTTAAATGCTGGAGGCTGCAAATGAAAGAGGAAGAGGAAAAACACCTAGTCCTACCCAGTTAACTCTTCCTTTCAGCCACTTCCTCTCTCTGCCACTGTGAGACCCAGGATACTGGGCAAGATGGACTTATGGTCTGACCCAGTGAACGGCAGTTCTTATGTTCCCACTGCTGCCCTGCATGGGTGCCTCAAACCTGGCTGACAGAGAGTGCTGCTGGTAATGAGATGATTGTTACATAGCTGTCTAGTCAGTGGTTGGTCACTGCTGAGACCTCCATTTAATTTTGGCCTATCATAAATTTTTTTGAGTATATAAGACAACAGGGGAGTCAGGATATCATACCACTCTTTCAAATTGTCATTTTAAATGCTCTGGATATTGGCCTTGATCCTTGATGCCAAAGAATACCAGACCCTTTTTGTACCTTAATGCCTTCTCTGTAAAATGATGATTCCTATACAGATGTGTAATTTCTGATAGTCCTAGAAGAAACTCCTTAAATAGATCTTCTGTGCAACAGAAAAAAAATACCATTCCAGAAATAAAATGTATTCAAGTTAAAAGCTTAATTACAAGCATATTAAAATTAAAAATTAAAATGATCTTTACATGATATGGTACAGTCATAAGAGGAGCAAGACTTTGCACACAGTAGTCTCCTTGGTACATAGTTGTGGGATTTTTAAAGCAATCTTCCTCATTTAGTTAAGCACTTACCTTACTCCAGACAAACGTAAACTCATTTAAAAATTTGATACAAGATGCTATGGCTATGAGATAGATAGGGCCCTGTGAATAATAACCTCATCAGTATTTAGTTGTTGGATTACAAAGCATTCTTAATCAGTGACTTCAGCATGCAGTCTAAATTTGCTCAGGATAAAAAACTGTCAGTAGCGTATGTGGTGAAGTCTACAGTGTAAGAGGGACTGTCTCTTTGGGCTTAGTTACATGTTAATTTTAGGCAGTTCAGGAAGCTGTTACCACTGGGATTGTCTACACCTCAAGATGTGAAACTAGTTCTAAGTACCCTTGAGGCATCTTAATGTTATTCCATTCCAGGGTAGGTTTACCTGTGTGATCTGTTACCCTGCTCATGTTAGACTAACATGTGGCCACTCTCTCTAAGCTACACTCCTCCAGTCACCCCCTCACGTCCCCTGCCGGCTTGGATTGGGCTTGTTGCCCCCCACCGCTGTCCTCCACTGTCCTGGACTGGGCCCACTGCTCCCCATCCCTTTGCTGCCCTAGATTGGGCCTGTTGCATCCCTCCAGCACCTCAGATAAGGGCCACTGTCCCTCAACACCTCAGATCCCTGCTCCCTACTACTACCCACAGCTCCCACCTCAACTGTGGCTGCCAGTGCTGTTCTGGAGGACAGGCTGGGAAAGGGAACCAGCATGCCCAGCCACTGCAGCTGCTGCCACTCTCTGGGAGAGCAGCTACAGCTCAGCAATGGTAATGGTCAGGCAGGCAGATTTCCCTTTCCTGCCTGATCCTTTGAGATGGTGCTGGCAGCCACAAATGACCCAGGGAACATGGGGGACAGAGGTGAACCACTGGGGCCAGGAGGCAGGTAGGGACCCTGAGAGCCAGGGGGGAGCCCCAGGGATGGGAGTGGAAGAAACTGGGATGCCCTGAGTGGCAGGAGGCAAGTCCTGGTGGGGGAGATGCAGGGAATGGGAATGGGAGGGAAGGGGAAGGATGGGAATTCTTACCTTTCAGTCCTCCATGCCTCTGCTTGTCAAGTTGCATTTGACTTCCTAAGAGAACTGATGGCAGGTTCCCCTGGGAGCCTGAGTGGAAAAGGCGTCCAGGAGAGATGATTGTATTTTAAAGAAACTTTAGAGAGGGTGCACAAACAAACCATCCCAATGTGAAGGAAGAATAGCAAATATGGCAGGCGAGCAACTTGGCTTAGCAGAAAACTCTTCAATGAGCTAGCTTAAACAGAAAAAGGAAGTTTACAGGAAGTGGGAGCTTTGACTGATAACTGGAGAGGAATATAAGAATATTGCTCAGGGAAGCAGGGATGAAATCAGGAAGGCCAAAGCTCAGTTGGACTTGCAGCTAGCTAGCAAGGGATGTGAAGAGTAACAAGAAGGGTTTCTACAAGTATGTTAGCAACAAGAGGGAGGTCAGGGAAAGTGAGTCCCTTATGGAACAGGGGAGACAACCTAGTGACAGGTGATGTGGAAAAGGCTGAAGTGCTCAATGCCTTTTTTTTACCTTGGTCGTCACAGGCAAGGTCAGCTCCCAGACTACTGCACCAGGCAGAACAGTTTGGGGAGAAGGAGAGTAGTCCTCAGTGCTGAAAGAACAGGTTAGAGACTATTTTTAAAAGGTGGACATGTACAAGTCCATGGGGCCAGATGCAATGCATCCAAGGGTGCTGAGGAGGTTGACTGACATGATTGCAGAGTCACTGGCCATTAATTTTGAAAACTCATAGGGGAGGTCCCAGACAATTGAAAGTGGGTAAATATAGTATTCATCTTTAAGAAAGGAAAGAAGGAGGATCCAGACCAGTAAGTCTCACCTCAGTCCCTAGAAAAATCATGGAGCAGGTCCTCAAAAAATCAAGTTCTAAGCATTTGGAGGAGAAGAAAGTGATCAGGAACAGTCAGCATAGATTCACCAAGGGCAACTCATGCCTAGCCAACCTGATTGCCTTCTTTTATGAGTAACTGGCTCTGTGAATGCAGGGAAAGCAGTGTGATATACCTTGACTTTAGCAAGGCTTTTGATAACATTTCCCACAGCTTTCTTGCAAGCAAGCTGAGCAGGTATGGGTTGGATGAATGGAGTGTAAGGTGGATAGAAAGCTGGCTGGCTCAACGGGCAGCAGTCAGTGGCTCAGTGTCTAGTTGGTAGTCGGTAGGTATCAAGCTGGTATTGGTTCTGGAGCCAGTTTTGTTCAATATATTTATTAATGATCTGTAAAATGGGGTGTATTGCACCCTCCGCAAGTTCATGGATGACACCAAGTTGGTGGGGAGGTGTAGTAGATATGCTGGTAGTGCTAGGATTCAGAGCGACTTAGGCAAATTGGAGGATTGGGCCAAAAGAAATCTCATGAGGTTCAACAAAGACGGTTGCAAAGTCCTGTACTTAGGACAGAACAATACTATGCACCGCTACAGGTTTGCGACTAACTGGCTAAGCAGCAGCTGTGCAAAAAAAGGACTTGGGTTACAGTGGACAGTAAGATAGATGTTAATCAGCAGTGTGCCTTTATTGTCAAGAAGACTAACATCTTATTGCCCTATATTAGTAGGAGCATTGCCAGAAGATCAAGGGAAGTAATTATTCCCCTTTATTTGACACTGGTGAGGCTGCATCTGGAGTACTGTGTCCAGTTTTGCCCCCCTATAGAAAGGATGTGGATAAAATGGAGACAGTCCAGTGGAGGGCAAAGAAGATGGTTTGGGGGCTGGAGTGCATAACTTATGAGAAGAGGCTGAGAGAACTGGGCTTATTTAGTCTGCAGTAGAAAAGACTACGTGGGGATTTGATAGCAGCCTTTAACTACCTGAAGGGTTATTCCAAAGAGGATGGATCTAGGTTGTTCTCATTGGATGAAACATAGAACAATGTCTTAAGTTGCAGCAAGGGAGATTTAGATAGGATATTAGGAAAAACTTTTTCACTAAAAGGGTAGTGAAACACTGGAACACAGGTTACCTAGAGAGGTGGTGGACTGTCCATTCTTGGAGTTTCTTAAGACTTGGCTCAACAAAGCCCTGGCTGGAATGATTTAGTTGGGGATGATTAGGGGTGTGGGGAACAGATAATTTATTAATGGCAGTATACTATTATAGTGAGGTTTAACTGTCTGATGTGACAAACATTAACTGCTGTAGGACTGTCCCCAGCTGAGTGGCAGAGCTGCCATCAGTCCTGGCTTCACTCACCAGAGCTCCCTTGTTTGCTTTGTTACTTCTTCTTCCTTTGTCCCCAGGCCCCTGAGATTTCTGGAAATTGCAGGCCAAACTACAGTCAGCATGGTTTTGCAGGACTGTTCTTCCTGTCATCACAAATTCTATCAGCCACCATTTTTTCTTGCATCTTCTTTCTATAAATGTAGATTATTAACAATGGATTTTTTGTCAGTCTGAGCAAGAAGTAAAATCAACATCTATCAACATTTACTGATAAAGATCGAATCCTGCCAAACCTAATTGTATTATAGAAGTTTATATAAAAATGTACTCTGTGTCATACATAAAAATGCCCCAAACTTGCTCACCTTCTAATTACAAGTATGAATTCAAATTGTGTATTTCAGTGAACTATGGAAATTATGGGCTGATGAAATAAATAGTTTGAGTATTTTTCCCAAGATACTGTTTTAAATGTTTATTACATTGCATTGACCAAAACATGCATCTGTTGCCAAATCAAAATCATTCTGATATCAACTCTGTCATTTCAGTGCTCTGAAAAACACTGATGCCATTGCATCTATTGGTGCATCAGGTTTAACTGACACGAAGAAACTAGCTAAATGGGCAGCAGAAGCAAAGCTTGATCCAAATGACCCAAGCAATGCAGCTTTGATGCAGCTGATTATGGTAAGATGACTTCATTGTCAGGAAATCTGTGATTAGTGAAGTTGCTTAGGAGTTTTTAGGAAATAATCCAAAGAATGTTAAATTCTACAATTAATTAATTTCCAGCTATGTTTCTTATATTTAGGGATCTGGGTTTTCCATTTCCCAAAGGAAAATGGAGTAAAACACGGGTTTCCCCCCTTACTGGAGTAAAATGTGGATTTCTCATTTTAGTGGAGAAACCATGCATTTTGCAGTTTTGCAGCGAGCCCTTTGCAGCCTGGCAGAGTTCCAGCCTGCAAGGGACTGGGAGATTCATAGATTGTAAAGCTGGAAGGGAACTTGGAAGATCATAGGTTGGACCCACTGCACCAAGCAGGAAAGACAACTGGGGTCAGGTGACCCCAGCAAAGGGACTGTCCAGTCTCCTGTTGAAGATTTCCAAGGGAGGCAATCCCACCTCTGGAGGGATCTTATTCCACAGTCGAGACACCCTAGTTGTGAAGTAGTTTTTCCTAATGTTGAGCGTGAAATGGTCTTCTAGGAGTTTTTGACCGTTACTCCTAGTTTTCCCCACAGGTGCCCTGGTGAACAGTTGTTCACCAAGCCCTTGATATATACCTGTAACGTAGCAGTAAACTGCTACCAAGTCCCCTCTCAGCCTTCTTCTTTTTAGGCTGAAGAGCCCCAGATCTCTCAGCCTTTCCCCTTATGGCTGGCTGTGCAAGTCTCTGATCATATTGGGTGGCCCTTCTCTGGACTCTCTCAAGCTTTACCACATCCTTGTGAAAGTGTGATGCCCGGAACTGGATGCAGTACACCAGCTGTGGTCTTACCAGTGCTTAATAGAGTGGGAGAATCACTTTGGTTTTGCTGGAAATGCATGCATAGATTGATGCCAAGGTATTGTTAGCCCTGCTGGCTACAGTGTTGCACTACTGGCTTATGTTCATACTGTGGTCTATTATTACCTCCAGGTCCCTTTCATTCATAGTGCTGATCAGGTTGGCGTAGTGCTGAAGGAGGGCGGTCAGGCAGGGGGGTGCCATATGTATGTACATGCACATGTCCACCAAGCAGTCTGCAGAGCAGCTCCTGTGGGGTGGGGGAGGGGGACTGAGGCCCTTGTAGAGAGGAAGGGAGGGAGTTGGGGTAAGGCTGGAGCTGGGGCTGCTGCCCTGCTGGGTGTTTCATGGGGTTTGGAGCCCAGGGCTGCGATGCTAGGCCACAGGGCCCCAGCAGAGAGTGGGATGGGGCCACAGGTGTCTCATATGGGGGTGGGGAGTGGGGCCAGCTCCCCGCTGCTGCGCATACTACCAGTGTGGACTCACGCCCTCCCAGACTGTGTGCA
>JAGPOW010001338.1:26781414-26800205 GCA_030014935.1 Caiman crocodilus
TCTCTCTGTTGTAGTTTCACAATATAGGTGAGCCAGTACTTTTTTCCACTTCAAGTGGAACTTCATTTTACATTAGCAAGTCAAAGTTCAGCTCTATGAATAGAAGCAGTGAAGGAATTCTTCAAACTAATTTTGGTAATTTAGACTACATGATTTCCAGCTATCTTAAAGGGATTCTTTTTTTACAGGAAGTTATGTAACTAAATGTAAAATTTCCACTGAAGCTTTAAAAATTTCACTGCTTATATCCAAATCAGTTTGCTCTGATCCTATTATGTTTTTATTAATTCAACATTTATTATTTTCTTATGTGAAATGATAAACTAGAAGGGATACCAGATAATAAACTTTACATATGCTCCTAGGATTATGAAAGAAGGCTCCGTGAGAGGGATATAATTGACAGCAAGGATCACCTAGATGCACACAGAGCCTTTGTTGCCAAATATCTCCAAAAGGTGAGAAATGCAAAAATTGTGAATCCTTCAATTTGTTTAGACTTACTAGTTCAATAAGTTACTGCTGTATTTTACCTCTATATCATTTTGAAAGCTACAAATTATACATAAGTCGTGTTCAACATTGAAAGTAGCTTTATGTAGAGGCATAACAGTTTCTAAATTGACAAAAGGAAGCTTTAGAAGAAATCCAGGCAGACTTTTTTCAAAAAAAAAAGCTAAGAGTGGAATCCTAGATAAATAGACTTGAAAGAGAACAGAGTAGCTTTCTAGTCCAACTCTCTGCTCAAGACAGGACCATCTCTGTCTAAACCATCCTAGACAAACATCTTCAAACTGTATTTAAAAACTTCCAGCAATGGAAATCTGCAATCTAGGTGATGTGTTCCACAGCTTAACCACCTTCATTGTTAAGAAGTTCTTTCTAATCTCTAGCCTTCTTGGCATTCTGATCCAGTCACTCATGGGCAAAGAGAACAGTTATTGCCATCATCTTAATAACAACTGTTTTTTTTGTATTTGGAGACAGTCTAGCAGAGATCTGATAACAAAGTCATCCCTGGTCTTTTAGGTTTTTCTCAAGATGTCACATTTTTTAGAGTTTTAATAATTTTTGTTGCTCTTTTAAGGGACATTTTCCAATTTTTCCACATCTTTTCTTGAAATACAGCAGCCAAAACTGAGCACAATATTCTAGGAAAGGCTTCACCAGTGCTGAATATAGTAGAAGAATCCAAACATTTATTTGTGTACAGCACTTCTACTAACACATCCCAATATACTGTTAGCTTTTTTGCAACAGTTGTTGACTTCTTCATCTTATAAGCTGGTACAACCCTCAAGAGTACATTGCCAACTACATTCCCAAGTTATATTAAAATTGATTGCAGGCAAAGATAGATTCAGCCCCTTTTGTGGCCTAATTCACAAGACTCCACTAAATCCCACAGTATATGGGACTGCCAAAATGGCATAGAAACCCTCTAAATGCTGCACATGACAGCTTTGCTTCAGAACGGTGTTGTGAATGGGACACAAGTGCCATCCCTGAATGAAGGAATCAAAAGAGAAATAGGGCTGGAAGGGACCTCCAGAGTCCAAACCCTTGCCTGACTCAGGATCGTTTTTATCCAAACTGTCTTAGAAAATATCCATTGTCTAACCTATTAGCAAAATTCAAAGCTTCTGAAGATAGCAGGAGAGAGAGAGATGGCACAATTTAGTATTATGTCAGTATAAGAAAGTAGTTGGCATAATGCAATGATGTATAAAGATGTAGGCAAGATGAATTTAGATCTTAAATCACTAGAAGAAAATATCAGCATCAATATTGTAGATGCTCTTAAATAGATTAGAAATCCCAATTTACTAAACTAGTATGTCTCTAATTCAACCACTCCCCTTCTGTCTTCCTTTCTCAGAAAAAAGAAATCTCACTTATGCACTTCAGCCTGCCGCTAAGGGATTATTTGTTATACTGGGAATTGAAATCATTAAATACTTTTTAAAATTGTATTTCCTGGCAAACATGTTATGTATAAAAGGTGTCTTATTCACTGACTTTTACTCCAAAAGGCTATACTTGTCATGCAGTATCAATTGCACAGATAACAGCAATGCAGTCTTCCTCACACTGCATGCCTCCCCACCCCCCACTCTATTAACTTTTTTGTTTTGTTAATCAGCTTCATCCCTTACTTCAAATTCAACCCTTAGTTGCTGCTCTTTGTTGAATTTCTGGTGGTGATCTCTGTCCCCCTGGACTCTGAAAAACACAAAGAATGTCTGACTATGCATCTTTCTACCTTCTTCCATCTCCCCTAACTAGTTATTCATCCAAAACAGTTAGAAGTTTGCTTCTGGAGGAGTCCTAAAGTGGGCTAGCATTTTTTGCTGGCAAAATGACTATGGAAAGGGAAGCCAGAATCAATTAATGTGTCCTTCCTTTTTATGAAGTGAGTTAAGAAAAAGCTTTCCCTTTTTTAAAAAAAATGGACTGTATGTATTTCCATTCATTCTGAATCAGATGTGCAATTGCTTTTGCCTCCAGGTTAGAGAATCAGTGATAAACCGGTTTCTGATAGCAAAACACCATTTACTTCTTTCTGACCTGGTAAATGAAGAGGAAGCTCCTAGCCTGAGGTAAGAGGAGAACATTCATCATATGTAAATGCAAATCATTCATCTAAAAATCTCCATGTTTCTAACTTCTATTTTTTTTTCTTTTCTGAAAAAATAGTTGTGACAAACTTCCTTTTTATTTAAATATTATTTATTTAAATATATGGTATGTTTCTGTAAGCACCGTGCATACCTTTGCAAACATAGACAAATGTTTAACAACAGTAACAGTACTGTGTATCATGCTTTAAAGAAATGTGCTCTTTTTAGCAGAAGTATTTATTTATAATGGCATTTATTTATAGGCTGTTAGACTGCCTTATATTTTGATTTTCACAAGCCAGTGGTGCTCAGTGTTTTGGCCCTGTGGGCCAAATGAATGGCATGGGTCTGGTTCATGGATTGGATCAGGTCCCACAAGCTAGGATTGGGCCCCATGTGGCTTCAGCTGGCTCTTGTATGCCTGGATTGAGCCCAATGTCAGCTCTAAATACTGGTGTTGGGCCCTGGTGCCCAGAGCCTCCCCTGCATGCTGGAATCAGGCCTCACAGCACACCAGGGTTGGGCCCCATGCTGCCTCCGCCTGGCGTTTCACATCAGGATCAGACCTTGGCACCACTTCCTGGTAGACAGTTACCTGGCCCCGTGCACTGGGATCATGCCTCACCCCTGTCCAGCCCTGTGTACTGAGATTTGGCCCCACATACTGGGACTGGGCCTAGCCCTGCATACCAGGATCAGGTCCTGTGCCACCCTGCATACCCAGTTTAGTGCTATGTGGCCCTCAGGACTCCCTCGGGTCTGGAAATATGGCAGCAGGGGAGCAGCAACCCTATCACCAAATTTTTGGATCCATGTGGGGCTCTGCAGGGCTCTGGGGGTTACATCTGTATTGTGCACTGAGGGCTGAGCACTTCTGTCATAACCCAGGCAGTATTCAGTTCTATATAAGCTTAAATGGCTGATCTCCAAATAAGGCCTAAGTATCACATGTTGTGGCTTTGGTAGTCCCATGTGGCACTCTTTCTTCTGGATTAGTCATAGGGAAGTGCCTCAGTCTGCTGTTAAGGGACAGTGTTCTGGCAGAAATATGTTATTTCAAGTAAGACATCTATGTCTGTCACACACTTTTTTTAGTGCCATCACTATAGCATCTAATTACTCAGTAAAGTAAATAATTGTTTTCCTTGGAAGACAACGTAGTAGGGTGTGTGTGTGGGTGTGTGTGTGTAAAAAGACAAAATGCACAAATTTGAAGATGCCTAACTTGCCACATCATCTTAATGGCGTCCTATTCTCTGCATGTCACCCCTTTTTTTATCTACTTATGAGCTTCAGATGCAGTGTCTTATATAAGTTAGTTGGCTTGCCTTTTGAAGTCAAAGACCCTATCTCATTTATTTTGCAAGATTTCGAGACATCTAGCATGCCATGGGACACTTGAAAAAATAATATATACCAGTGTGTGTGTGTGATAGAATTATTTCTGGATGACAGGTGAGATAAATATTAGTTATAATTATCATTGTCATGGTCTTGATCTCAGAAAGATGTTTGAAACAGACAACCACAAAAGTGTTGTTTGGACCTCAAATCATTCAAGTTGCACAGTCTCAAGGCATCCCAAGGCAGATCCACAAAAGCATGGATAGAAGGGGAAAAAGTAGCAGAGAAGGATATGTTGTGTAGCTTGGAAAAAAGACACACAAGCTTCTGTGTTGATAGTATGCACATATTTTGTTTTCGACCCTTCTGTGTATTTTCTTTCTTTTCTACTTGGCACCTCTTGTATGCAATCTTTATTTCAAGTAGAATGTTTTTATCTTTCAAATTTGCTCTTTTCTTGTCATAATTTTATTTACTTACTACTTGTTATTTTGCCACGCTGACTTACTGTGCAAGTCATAACATTCTTGCATTTCAGATCTCATCGTGACTTTTCAACATATGAATGATAAACTAGCATTTGTTTGCTTTACATCTTTTTAAACAAATATGTAATGAATGACAAGTGTATCTCTTTGTTACTTGACACCTGTTTATGCTTACTACAATGTTATAACCATACACTATAATTATAACTTGTGATTGAACTGTATAAACCTAAATGGTCCCATCTGCTGGAGATGCAGAGACTTTCTCCCTTTCAACAGTCAGTTCTCCTTTTCAAATATTTTCATGATGCAGAATGGGAGATAATATAATTTTAATCAGTTTACCAATTTATTTAAAACAAAATATTTGACTAATTTTTGTAAATTGGTTTGTTTGTCGCAGATTTAAAACATGCAAAACTGCATCATTAATAATGTTTTATGCATATTTATGAATTTTCATACTAAAAAAATCATTGTTTTATACTGATGTTTAACAACAAAATTGAATTGTGTTAGATGCACATAATGAAAAGTTGCTCTTTGATATCAGTTACCTTTTTAGGATCGATTCTGAAGGGCTCACTGTCATTAAAATATTTTTATACTTAGTATCACTTCTGATTGTTTTGCACATCTGTTTTATTCTTTTTCTTTTTTTTCTTTTCGTTCTGCTTTGCCTTGTTATAAGTTCTGATGACCCAGGGTATGTCATGCCATATTCATATCTCCTTTCACTTTATAGCCTTCTGTTTGTTGTAGTTCTCATGTTAGGTTTTTGTGTATTAAATATAATTTAATCTGTACCATGACTATAGTTTTACGGTAGCTTAATTCCATTTCAGTGTGGCTTAATTCATTTTCTTCCCTACTCATACCGTACCCTTTTATTGTTGTATATCTTGCATAAGTTTGATTTTTTTAATTTATTTTTAAAATTGCCATTCGTGTACTATTCAACAATTAGACATATTTGGCAACTTAAGCAGTTATGTATGAAATTGAGAAGATTGTTTTATTTCCCTTTTTCTGAATTAATATTTTTGTCTGTGTATCAAGGCAGCCTTAGAATCCTGGATCCTGTGAAGAAAAATTAACTTTATATTTTATCATTATTAGTTTTTTAGGGCTCAGTCTCTTTAAATTGGCAGAGCCAAAACGACCACTAAAGCCTAGAAGAAGAGAGAGGAAGAAAGTTACAGCACAGAATCTATCAGATGGAGACGTAAAACTTCTGGTGAATGTCATTAGAGCTTATGACATTCCAGTGAGAAAACCAGTTATGAGGTATGAGCCTACTAAATGGTCTCTTGTTAGAATTTTGTTCTCACTTTGTCGTTGCTTTTAATCATCTGCTAAACTTGCATATAAAGACCATATGTTTAAAATCCCTCTTTTTGAGTACACATGCATGTGCCAATCTAACTTTTGGGGCAAAATTTTTTTAGTGACTATAATTTTGTTTTAAATCACATTGTTTTTGATGCTTGTAATAATAGCACAACTGGATCTATTTACAAGTTGGTTGATATTGTTTAATAATATAAATATTATAGCTTTTCAGGTTCTTTAAGACTTTTTAGGTTCTATAATACAGATATTATATTAGCTTTTAGGTACAGGCATTATAACTTTTCATGTTACCTATTTTACAATTCATTCTCGTCTATCTGAGAAAAAAAACCTGGAAGATAATTTGTCATTTTACACACACTAACAGCCAGACATTCTGTACCTGAACAGGACTTTTTAATTGTATCCAGTTTCCCCTTGTCCTTAAATAAGATTATATAGACTAGAATTAAGTTGAAAAGAAGTCCAAATGCTCTTTTCTGTCAGTGATTTCATATTTCCTGATTTCTCTTACTCTTCTCCCATCATATATTTAAACATGTTAACAGTGACATATTTAAGCAGGGGTTTGTACCTAATGCAGCTTCATTATGTTAAATTTGAAGGTCAGTGCTGCACTTTGGATGCATCTGCGGAGCTGTGATGCTATGCAGAGATACCTCTGAATGAGTTATCTTGGGCAGTGCAACCAGTGTAGCTATATTAACAGGGTGTCCTACTAGGATTAATAGACCCTGGTTCACCTGCAGACCCAATAGGTGTCCCTTACTGCCCATGCAGAATTATACCCCTCTTGGTATTTTATCTGCTTACTGTGATTTGAATTTTCATAAAACGTTCAATTTGAGAAATCAGCAGTGCATATAAGAAACTTCCCAATGATAATCTAAATCGGTAGTGCTCAGTTTTTTGGCCCCACTGGGCCAGATGACTGGTATGGGGCCTGTCTATAGTCCAGATCAGCCCTGGGGCTCAGCACTACCCCCTCCCTGCCCCATGTTCTGGGATGGGATCTTGGGGGCCTGGCACCACCCCTTTCCACACCAGGATTGGGTCCCAGGGTCCTGGTACACCAGGACTGGGTCCTGGGAGCCTAGCACCATCCTCTCCTGCTCCCCATGCACCATGATTGACTCCCATGGGGCTGGCAGAACCCCATCCCAACCCGTGCGTGCTGGGATTGGGTTCCAGGGAGCCAACACCATCCTATGTCATCCCTTCCCCCGTGCACCCATAAGCCCACAAATTTTCCAGCAGACGAGTACTGCTACCACTCCCCAACCACCAAACTTCCAGAACTGTGGATAGCTCCACAGGCTGGATGATGTGATGTCACAGGCCAGGAATGGCCTGCAGGCAGGAGGTTGATCACCCTTTATCTAAATATCTGAGAAGATTTTTTTAATGGAAAGGAAGAGAGGGGGAAGAATTATTTCCAAACTAGTTATCCACTTAATCAAATGTTGAAATTAATTAAAATCATAGTATCCATTTCGTTCTCAGTAGTCCAAGAAGTAGCCTTTATAAAAACTATGGCCTTATATTCTGTTCTACATTGAACTATTTGCCTATTTTGAAGAGTTATTTATTTTTGTACAGGTTCTATATTATTTTTACATGAACGTTGACTACAAAATATTATATAGAAGCACTGAACATATTCACGCTTGCATTTGTTTTACTTGATATTTTGTTTTCTGGTACATGAATTTAATTCCCCACAAAAGGTTTGTCAGTATGCCAAGCTATCAGCCCCATTTGTAAACTCTGTCAGGATTTGAGATGTCTGTAGATATTGTGCTTTGCAAAGGAAGTAAGAAATCTGGGACTTGTATATACATTAGAGATGAATGTCTCTAAGCAGGAAGCTCTGTTGCACTATAGAGTTTTTAAGGTCTGCATGCTTACAATCCTCACAGAAGTCTTCTTTAGTTGTTATTATTATTTAACACATTTCCATGGGTTAGATTAGAGATCTAATATAAAAATATCATGTTTTAGAGTAAAAGTAATGATGTGAAGTGCAACCTTTAGTTGCATGTTCTCTATCACTTATTTTCTTTCACAGCAAACTTCAACAGCCATCCAGATCTTCAAGATCCTTTAATGAGATGTTTGTAGCCTCTTCATCACCTCAGAGCCCAACCCATAGTATAGACTGGGCATTTAACCAGGTAGAGTATAAAACTGACAGTTTTGTGCAGTCATTTAGTCGTAGAGGTGGTGATCTGTTAAGCAGTAACTTTATGGATACAGTATTACCAGCAGGGCTGGTGTTGGGACTACCATATTTTCTTGCATACAGCACACCCCAGAATATAATATGGCTCTTGCTTTTGAAAGGCAGAATGAAGAAAAATATTTTTCCAGATCTGTAGTTGCATAGAGAGGGGACAGAGCCTAATCTTAAGCTGACTCACCCTCCCTTTCCTGTTTAACTAAAGCTATACCCTAGTTGCTGATAAAGACTGATATGCCCTGCCAGGTTTATGGTTCTGAAAACAGCTAAGGAGTGTCCAGATCTGTGAAACAGGAGGAGAAACCAGTAGAAGCTAATGAGCAGCAAATTGTCCTAAGTGAGGTTAGTTTGATTAGTGGAATAGCAAAACCATTAAAAAGGACAGATGCTGTGGATTTAGTATATCTGGACTTCAGCAAGGCTTTTGACAAGGTCCTGCATGACCTTCTTATAAACAAACTGGGAAAATGTGAGCTAGATAAAACTACTATAAGTGGATAGATAACTGGATCAATAGTTGCAAGCAAAAAGCAGTTATGAATGGGTTTGTCAGAATGGGAGGAGGTTTTGAGTGATGTGTCTTCAGCCCTGTGCTGTTCAATATGTTTATTAACAATTTGGGTGCTGGCATAGAAAGCCTCTTGACCACGTTTACAGACCGTACGAAACTTGGAGGAGTTGAGAACACATTGAAGGATGCAAGTGCAATTCAGAAGGATCTTGACAGATTGGAAAGTTGGGTTAGAGCTAACAGGATGAAGTTCAATGTGGACAAATACAAGGTGCTGCACCTCAGAAGGAGTAATCAAAAATACAACTATAAAATGGGTGACACCTTGCCGGGGGGCAGCACCATGGAAAAGAATTTGGGATGCTTGGTAGATCACAGACTGAATATAAGTATGTAGCATGATGCAGCCACACAAAAGGCAAATTCAGTTTGTGGATGCATCAACACGAGCATTAGGTGCAAGACACGGGAGGTGATAGTGCCTCTCTGCTCAGCACTGGTTAGGCTTCATCTGGAATACCTTGTCCAGTTGTGTGCTTCATATTTTGAAAAGGATGAGGAGAAGATCCAGAGTTAGAGAAAAAGTTAGAGAAGATCCAGATGTGGGAAACATAGATGGTCAAGGGCTTGGGAAACATGTCATATGAGGAAGAGGAAAAGAACCTTTTCTCTCTAACTGTAGACAGGAGGACACAAATGAATGGCTTGAAGTTGCAGCACGATATCTGGAAAAATCTCTTCATTGTGAGAATAGTGAGGCAGTGGAATTGACTGCCTAGGGAAGTTGTGGACTCATCACTGGAGTTGTTCAACAAGAGGTTGGACAGCCACTGGTCGGGGATGATCTTGGTGTAGGTATGCCTATGGCCCCCTGTGGCAGGGCATCTTTGGCGCCCACCACTTTAAGGGGCTTGGACAGGTGTGGCCTGGCGCATAGATGGTCACATGCCTGAAAGGGGGCCACCAGATTGGAGCAGGCAGCCTCCTGCTTATGAACAATTATTAAGTTCCAACGAGGCGTAGCAGGCCAGTCAGATGGGAAGACTGCCTTGGGCAGGCAGGCGGGCCAGTGTCATGACCGGCCTCAAGATGGTCCCCTGTCGCACCTCCTCTAAAGGTTACATTTAATGCATGATTAACCAGACAATCACGCCTTAAGTTGTGACCCAACTACATGTTCAATTAATTAATGATATGATAAAATAAGGAATAAGCTACAAAGTGATTCCACAAAAAATGTGTGATAACTGTGTAGCTTGTTCTGATCATAACATTGATTGAACATATGGCTAAGCGCTTTCCTGTGGGTGGGAACCCGACCACCAAGGGGCTGTCAGCCACAGGGATGCACCACCTACTACTAGCCCTGTAGCTGACGAGGCTTACAATGGCAGAAACATTGTTAGCTGTGCGACTTGCAGAAGGGAGATTACCACCTCCCTGTGAGCCTGGTGAGGTGTGAGGCTCGCAGTGACACCAGTGGGAAGAAGGCTGCTGCCATTGCGACCCTGCTGAGGTGCAGTTCTCCCTGCTGCCCCAGTGCAAACCCTGCATTTCCTGTTGTGAGCCCTCTCCCACCTCCCCAGAGCACTTATATAAACACCCAAGTTTATCTATTGCAACCAAACTATCATAGCCTTCATATATTATTTATTTTTATCTTAATGAATGCTTTGGAAGACAATTTTCAAATATTCTTTTAAGCTTTTTATGGAGTTCTGTTTTTTTATGTTGATTGTATTTTGAAGGTGTTAGTCTGTCCTTTTGTAGAAGTTTCTTTTCAACGAACAGTCTGCCGGACCACAACAGCAGAGGGACCAAATCCCAACTGGAACGAAGAGCTGGAACTTCCATTTAGGTATGAGTAAAATAAAGCAAGTTATTACTTCTGCCCTTCATAGTACAGTACACGCTGGCTGGGATTAATTGGTTCTTTTGAACAACGTTAGTAAAGTCATAGGTGCTGGCTTTTATTTTTTTCGGGTGGGACGAGGGGGATAGATGATGGACGTGTGGAATTTTTTACGCATTTCAGGTAACAGCTGTCTTCCTGAGGGGAGCCAGGGCCCTCAGGCCCCCCACAGACTTGGCACCTTTGTGTAAATTTAGTATGTTTCTGCATTCTTTATAAATGTTTTTTTTCTTGGTAGAGCTCCCAATGGTGACTACAATACTACCAGTTTACAATCAGTGAAGGACGAAGTGTTTATTAATGTTTTTGATGAAGTACTCTATGATATCTTAGAGGTGAGCTCACAATTGAGGAGTCATTTTTTAATTCATTTCAATGTCTTCGATACAAGCTGCATACACATGGCCACATGATCTGGGAAAATTCTCCTGAGTTTGTTTTCCTGTTAGAAAAACTTACCCACAAACCTCTAAATAGACATTCTAGTGCTGACACTGTGAGCGTACTTGCCCCTGTGCACACATCTCAGCGTGCTCTGCAGGCTCCCTCAGTTTGCGGCAACAGATAGTAGCAGTGCACAGGGCAGTCTTGCTTGGGTAACACAGATTGTGCAAGATCAACCTGTGTCTGCAACATAATGGGGAGGATTGTAAAGGGAATGTGTTCTGCTCCTTGCCCTGGTGGAGCAGTAGAGTCCAGCCCAAGCAACACTGTCTCCTGCAGGGGAAAAGGGGTGGGAGCAAATCACTCTGGGATGCTAGATTGTGCTACAGCTTCTCTCAGAAAGGAAAGCATACAGGCATTTTGCTTTCCCAGAATAAACTTGCCTGGAAACAATTTAAACTTGGTTGTTCCCAAGTCATTTTTTCTTATGGAGCAGCCATTTTTGCCCTGGGAAAAAAATCTGAAAATCTTTGCACTCATGATTACTACTGGAAGAGCAGTGATTCTCTCACTAGAAAACAAATTTCTATATGAGGCTACTAAGAACATTAGTAAATAGTATGACTCATGTTTTCCATGCACATAAGAGAAATAGGCTAAAGAGGAATGAACAACATAGATGTATAAATTAAGTCTGACCTGAGTTTTAAGCAATATATTCCCCATTCTCCCATGCACTTTTCCATTTCCCTTTATGGTCCTTGCCATTGGCCCTTGCCTTGAACTTAGGCAGGAGTTAGAGGCCTAAGGATCAATTCCAATTGCCCTTGCATCAGCAACCGAAAAAAAACTACCTAAATCGAGTACACTTCTCAATTAGGTCTTCACCAATTCTTTGGCATTTATACTTGGATACATATGCCCACTGAGAAGCAACTCACTTCAACAGCTAACTCCCCTGTAAGCATGAGGGGAATTAGATAGACCAAGGGAGGATATCCAAGCTGTTCTTAAATCCCCAGAGAGTACTAAACAGACTAAGTAACTGAATACCACCTTTTTACTCAAGAAAAATGGAACTCCCAACATGCACAAGAGTCCTGCTGTACAGAGCTCATTGCAGCTTTGGGACCATTTAATAGAAACTCTTTGTAGCAGAGATTCTGTCATCTTTTAGTATTTCATTATTTTAGTTATTTTGATAACTTGATTAAACCGTTGGTTAGTTTTTAAAAAATGGTCTGTGTGTAATGGTGCCTCACAGGGTTATTAACTTAATATCTATTTTTTGTAACTTTCCTATAGGATGACCGTGAAAGAGAAAGTGGAATCCATACTCGTGTTGAGAGACACTGGCTGGGATCTGTTAGGATTCCATTTACTACCATATATTTTCAAGCAAGGGTATGCACTGGTGAAGTGGAATAAAAAATTTAAAACATTCATAGTGAATGGGTTGGAAGGGACTTGTAGTCTATTAGACTTTTGGGATAAACATAAGTAACAGTTGGACTGATTTTCAGAGAATAACAGACTCTTGAAATGGGTATTTAAAGCCATAAAAGTTTATTAAATATGTTCCAGTGTCTCATATTAGAGTACATATAACCACAGCCCTAGTCCCAACCTCTGCATGCTTAAGGAATATTCTGTATCAGTTGCATGTAGCTCAGGGCCCCCATTTACCCAGCAGTTCTCTCTGGTTGAGGTTAGTGTAACCAATGCCTAATTTGTCAGGACTGTTCTGCTATTTTGGTTCATTACGGATTTTTGGCCCCCTTCTTCCTGAAGAGGGAGGTAAATAAGGCACTTTTTTCATGTAGATTCCATGACCCATCCTCCTTCACAGATATTGCGGAGTCCTTTAGGTTTGGAACTAGGAAAAGTGATTGGGCCGACTTCATGTTTTTATTCGGTTGGATGTAGGATGAGAGAACATGCAGGACTCCAGCAATCCAAGAGAATTGGACTTGTGCAAACGGGGCTTATACAAACATATGTACAAAATATTTTAGAAAGCCTCAGCTATTGTAAAACAAGGAACTCAGCTGTCAAATCCAAGTCATGCTAGTTTAAATGTTGATATTCTCCCAAGGATATTTATTCTGCATCTGCTATTTAGTCATATTATATTATCTGCTTCTCTGGTGAATGTAAAGATATGACAAATGATACTTAATTTGGATCATCAACATGAACATCGCAGTTAGTATATTCAAGGGCAATATACTAATTCTACTGTGCAGTACTGCGGTGGGCAAAACCCATGCTAATGCACACTAGATTTAGTCTACTGAGGCATTAACATCACATTAGTTTGAACAAAGGTGCCAGTAGTGGCAGTAGTGCCAATTATAGTGCATTAAGTTAGTACCGTCATTACAGGTACTACTGCTATTATTATAGCACATTAATGAACGTGTAGCTATGTCCAGTGTTATGTTGAACTAATTTATTGGTAACATATAAGAAAAATATTTCTTAAAGAATTACTATTGTCAATTTTATGTTAAATCTTAGTTTGCATTCCTAGCAAATAGATTAAAACCCTGCTTTAACTATTAAATTTAATTTTAAGTATAAAGCAGTGCATAGTTCTTCTGTAATTAAATGATTTGTACGTCATACAGTCTGACATGATTGTTTCTGTTGTCTGGAGAAGTAAATAAAGAAGATGCCAAAGTAACAAAATGAGAAGGGTAAGTGACAAAATGAAATCCCGAAATACAGCAAATAATAAATGTACCTCAGGAACCATGGCTTTTTTTACTTTGATGAATTGTTATTCTTGGTAATGAATGACTGATGAGTGTGCATTAATATCTGTCTATCTGTTCTAGATTGATGGTACGTTTAAGATAGACATTCCTCCAGTCCTTCTTGGCTACATTAAAGAAAAGAATCTAGGAAATGAAAGAGGTTATGATTCCATCCGAAGTCTCAGTGAGGGTTCCTATATAACACTGTTTGTTACTGTCGAACCACAGCTTATTCCTGGAGAACCAATTCGAGAGAAGGTAACTCCCTTCAGATGTTATTTAAAGCAGTCATTCTTATATAACGTGAATACAGATTTTGCCTTTTTCACTTTTACCATGTAATGACATTTTTTGATTCAGTAATATTCTAACTGACCGGTTAGCATGCTTGACAATTTGCTTGACTACTTTCATTCTAAAAGTAATGCTAAAGCAATTTTTGTTTTCAAGCTTAGCTGAAATCCTTGCTGACTGATTCATCTTTAGCAGAATTCAGTTCTATTTAAAGGTCCACTTTTAGCAGACCTGAGTATTTGTTGTTCGTAATTTTCAAAGATATATTTTTTAGAAGTATTGGAGTCTATGGCTTATTAGTCACAATTTGAACTGTGTTGCTGAGCCAGAATCAAGGTATAAATTGGAAAGTTTTCATAGTTTTTTAGGGGCTGGAAGGGACCTTACAGATCGAGTCCAGCCCCTCCTGCACTTGGGCAGGAAAGACTATTGGGATCAGATGACCCCTGCATTTACCTCAGCTTTGAGAGAATAATTTATCAGCTTTTTGGTTTAACTGCTCATGAAAAGTAAAGTTTGGATTCACTTTCCATGTTTGTATAACTTTTGTTTCATATGAGCATTCTTGCTTATTATCACACAAATATTTATGGAAAACGAATGTGGAATAGGTACATACCAAATTAATTAAAAATGTACTCTGAACATTTTTGTAGTGTTTGCTAATTATTATTGTATTGTACTGATTGCAAGTCTACTTTTTTCTGTCTTAGGATAGGGACAGAAATTACACATAAAATTGTACAAGTGATCAGAAACTAGTTGTAACACAAACACGTAGATTGCTGTCAAAATGGCTGAAACCAGTTTAATATAAACCTGGATGGATGTGGTATCAGACTTAACTGATTTAGGTTAAATTGGTTTATTGAGCTTCTGTCCCAGACCCCCTCCAGATGCAAGTTAACTTACAGTCCCCCAGCATACCCAGGATGGTTTTCATTTCCCCTGCAAACCCACCCCTCATAGGGCGGGCAGGCTAGTCTTGGCCCAAGGTGTCTGCTCCAGCGGAGCAGGGTGGTGTGCTCCAGCAC
The DNA here is from genome assembly GCA_030014935.1 of Caiman crocodilus. Classification (NCBI taxonomy): domain Eukaryota; kingdom Metazoa; phylum Chordata; order Crocodylia; family Alligatoridae; genus Caiman; species Caiman crocodilus. Next base: position 26,796,354 of record JAGPOW010001338.1, read on the forward strand.
CCCCTGGCTTCTGGTCTGGGTTGCTGCGGGCATGTGGCTGCATTTCCAGAATCAAAAGCAAATGTCTGTTCGCTTACTGGTTCGATCTTTGCAGTTAGAGTAACCTGCAAAGATCGAATCAATTCAGCCTTGGGCTTTTTGACTGTCTGTACTTGGCCCTAAAGAATCCAAAACTCATCCCCAATATATGTCGGGTCATTCCATAGTTGGACCTCCAGCAGTTTTGAGCTTTGTATTTGAAATATTTTTGTGCATAAAAATAACAAATCAGAATTTTTTTCAGAGTCATTTTCATTTTAGGATTTTAGTGCAATTAACTGTTGGGGTTCTTTCCTTGGATATTGGATTTTCCTACGGCATTTTGTAAGGGCAGTAGTGATTCAAAATCTATCTGTAGTTATTAACTTATATTCAGGAAGAAAAACTGTTTTGTTTTTTTCCTAAAATTGAACCTGACCATGCAAGATCAATTTTTATGTAGAGTCAGTTTAAAATTGGAACACTACATTTTAATATGCCATTCAGATATAGCATTTATTGCCATTTTTCTGCCCTCCTATAAATTGCTTGAAGATAAATGTTTCTAGATAGCAGCTGTTATTTTTCTTTATCATCTTTTAAAGGACATGATCTAGCAACAGAAATTGTTCCAGACTTGCCAATTTGTAAACCAGTTCACCTGTCACTTTTTGCAGTACTGTGCAGTTTAATGGTGAGAGGCAGTCAGGATGTATTTGTGTTTCTTTAGCACATGCAGCAGCAGTTTTGTTCATGCTTCAGACCTAACAGCTACAGTGACAGTTTATTGGAAGACAATAAAGTTGGGAGTTTGGGGGAGAGGATCATATCCCTCCATTATACAAAACTAAAATTAATCAATTTGGAATTCTGGAAATAGAATTTGGGTAATGACTTCAGGAATTACAGTCTTATAAAATATCAGTTCAGGTTCTTTGTTCAGCACTTGTCTTATTTCTTTCTGGCATGAACAGGGAGGGGAAAATATTACATATAATTTGATTCTTTCATGGTCTTAAATTCAAGGCAACTTAGCCCAGTGCCATGGCAAATTAATAAGACAAAGTTGTAAAACCTTACAGAACAGTCTTGAAGCTTGTTTTTTTTAACCAGCCCACTTGCAGTCTTATTCTCAATTGTTGACTTCAGGGAGACAAAAAGTCTGTTTTTGAATCCACAGCGCTCATCAGTTTGAGAAAGAATTGTTCAAATAAATTTATATTAAATTCTGTTACTTGATAGAAAATTCAGAGTTGATTCTGAAATATCACATTCAGCATTTTTTTTATTAATTTTGAGTTTTCCCTTATTTAAAGAAATTATGACCAGAATTTCATGATTTGTGCACATATATAATCTGTTGTCCAGTTTCCACTGTAGTATGTAGCACTGTAGTAGTACTGAATGCAGTTCTTAAATTGGGGATTAACACTCGTACAGCCCATACCAACCACTCGTAACAGATGGGCCAACAGCAGGGATGATGCTCAAGGACAACCAACCCGGTTTCATTAGGGGCAGGTCCTATCAGACCAACCTGACTGCGTTCTACAGTCAGGTCACAAAATCATTGGATGCAGGTGTCACGGTGGATATAGTCATTCTGAACTTCAGGAAGGCCTTTGATACTGTCTCCCACCCCATTCTCATTAAAAAGCTAGGCAACCGTGGCATTGATGCCTAACAGTCAGATGGATTGCAAATTGGCTAAGGGGTCGTACTCGGAGAGTACCGGTGGACGGGTCATATTCGACCTGGAGGGAAGTGGGCAGTGGAATCTCCCAGGGCTCAGTCCTTGGGCCCATACCATTCAATTTCTTTATTAGCGACTTGGGTGAGGGGGTGAAAAGCACCCTGTTTAAATTCGCAGATGACACCAAGATTTGGGGTGAGGTAGACACGCTAGAAGGGAAAGACAGATTATAGCAGGACCTGGACAGGTTACAGGGGTGGGCAAATTAAAATAGGATGGGATTCAATACTGACAAGTGGAGGGTGCTGCATTTGGCTGTATGAACCAGCAGCATACCTATAGGCTGAGGAACTCTCTTCTGAAAGCACAGTGGTAGAAAGAGATCTTGGAATCATTATTGACTCCAAGATGAACATGGGCTGACAATGCGAGGACACAGTCAGTAGGGCTAAACATACCTTGTCCTGCATCCACAGATGCATCACAAGCAGGGCTAAGGAGGTGATCCTCCCCCTCTAAGCGACACTGATCAGGCCACAGCTAGAGTACTGCATCCAGTTCTGGGTGCCGCACTTCAGGAGGGATGTGGACAGCGTTGAGAGGGTCCAGAGGAGGGCCACTCACATGATCTGGGGACAGCAGAGCAGACCCTACGAGGAGAGGCTATGGGACCTGAACCTGTTCAGCCTTCGCAAGCGAAGGCTGAGTGGGGACCTGGTGGCCATCTGTAAACTTACTAGGGAGGATCAGCAGGGATTGGGAGAGACTTTGTTCCCCCAGGCGCCTCCAGGAGTAACAAGGAATAATGGCCATAAGTTGCTAGAGAGTAGGTTTAGACTAGACATCAGGAGGCACTACTTCACAGTCAGGGCAGCTAGGATCTGGAACCAACTTCCAAGGGAAGTGGTGATGGCTTCTACCCTGGGGGTCTTTAAGAAGAGGATTGACGTCTACCTGACTGGGGTCATTTGAGCTCAGTTTTTTTCTTCTGCCCATGGCAGAGGGTCAGACTAGATCTACAAGGTCCCTTCTGACCTTACTTCTATGAATCTATGATATACTTTATTTTCTCACATACAGTACATCACACTTTTTCCCCAAAATCAGTCCCTCATAATTGGGATGTGTATTTGAAGCAGGGAAGCTGCTTTCTTTGCTGGAGAAGAAGCAAACCTAGAGAGACTGTGTATGCTGTGCTCTTGCCAAGTTAGCTGCATCTTGTGTCCACTCAGCAAGGTGAAGGACCAGAGTCTTGTGTTGACCATCTCCCACTGTAGGTATTGTCTGTGCATTGTAGCACGTTCCTGAAGCAGTAAGTGCGCTGCCAGTATTATCTTGATGAGGCTTGTGATGTGGAAATGACACATTATTTACAGGAACTTATACAAAGAACTACTTACAGTAAAGAAATAAGTCTTGCAAGGGTCTGGGGGCCTAATTTTGTGGGACATACAGTAAGTCCTCTTGGGAATGTAGTGTTTCCAGGAAGCGTGGCATTCCAGGAGACAGTCTTGCCATACCAGGAAGTTCCTGATGCCACACTTCTGGGACCATTTTGTGTTCCCAGGAGGACTTTTGTCACACAGTTGTCCATAACTGGAGAAATCTTTATTTTCTACATTCTGTCTGCCATAAACAAGGGAGGAGGGGTGTTGCTTGTGGATGTGTTATATGTGATAAAATACAGTAATGGAAAGGTTTGTCTTTTCAATTCTTTAGATTTCACTGACATTTTTCTTTCATTTCAGAGATGATAATACTAGCTAGCTATCCATAGCCAGACTTAAGATATAAGAGCTAGAAAGGGAATGGAAATATCATCCACTTCAAACATACAGCAAAGAGCTTTATCATGGTATAGAGAATGAGAGAAAGAATATAGGAACCCATTTCTAAATGTCACAGAACAACAGTTGTAAAAGCTGAATTGTTGATATATTTCTCAATAGTACCCGAAGTAAGCTAGTATTAGTGAGGTAAGAAAATTATTAGCGTATGTTTTCTTCATAGTTCATAGTGCCTAGGGTCAGAAGGGGCCTAGTGCAGGCCATCTAGTCTGACCCCCTGCCAATGGCAGGAATGAGTGCCAGGGTCACAGGACCCCAGCCAAGTACCTATCCAATCTACTCTTGAAGATGCCC
>JAGPOW010001338.1:26800305-26814968 GCA_030014935.1 Caiman crocodilus
CCAACGGGAGGGATGTCCCGGTCCCCCCTCAGGAAGACCGAGGCAAAGAACCCATTGAAGATCTCTGCCTTCCCATCAGCCGCGAGCACCAGGTTGCCCAATGAGTCCCTCGGGCCCAACGTTTCCCGGGGCTCTCTTTTTGCTCCCCACATACTTGAAAAAGGACTTCCTGTTGTCCTTGATCCTGGTCTCCAGGCGAAGCTCTATTCCCGCCTTGGCCTTCCTAACAGCCTTCCTACATGCCCGAGCACAAGAAGAGTACTTCTATTTCTTAATGTTTGAAAAATTAAAGTGAGTGAAAAAAGGAAGGCTGTAATGGATTGTTAAGTAATTTATTGCGTTGTACTTTAACTTTGGCTATTCATTCACTGTGCCTGTATTTGAGTTTATACTATATGTAAGACAGTTTAAGAATTATAATTGGTGACAAATGAACAAAAGCCTTTTTCTATGCAGTTAGTTTGCAAAACAGATTATTACTTAGTGAGCCAAACCAGATTACTACCTTATCAGGCATTCTATATAGCTTTCAAGTGATCCAAATTTGAAGGGAAAATACATAGAAAACAATAAAAAGCTTCAGTATTGGGAGAGAAAGAGAAAAGGAATAAATAATACAGAAGATTGTTCAATTTTAGTCAAAGTGCTTTTTATTATTCAGGTGTATATACAGAAAAGCATGCCAAGCTTCACAAGATTTCGTATGCGTGTCTTCTAAATCTCTTGACCCAAAAATAAAAAAGTAATTGTATTTTGTGTTGAATGTGACCGCCCACAAACAAAACGTCTTGTACAGTTTTCAAATGTTTAATGAAGAGAACTGTGGCTGGTGACAGACATGAATCCCCTGCTCTTCCCCCCCACAAAAAAAAAAAACAAACCCAAAAACCAAACCTGCTTTACTGGAAGAAGCAGCAGATTTGTTTGACCCGGCTCTGCAGCATCTGTATAGATCTCATGCTTCAGCGAGGCTTTTTGGCACATATATCTAAAGCTGATTCAATTAGCTATTAGATAAGAGTGCTAAAAATACTCCACTGAAGTGCCCGATCTATACAGATGTTGGGTGAGCCAAGTTGAACTAACGTGTTGCCTCTTCTGGGCATGTGCTGGACTCAGCGCTGGGGTGCACTGAGGTTAAAGTAAAACACCTTTTGTGGTGTGGTTTGTGGGGGTTTTTTTATTAATCTGTAAGCCGCGTGTGTAGCTAATTGGATGGCTCAGCACATTTCAAAGAGAATGTAAGGCTTAATCCAGTGTCCATTGAGTTCAGTGTGCACTAGATCAATATATGTAACCTTTCAATGGTGTGTTATTGTTTCAAATACAGCTTAGATCTTCATTGAAAATGGTCACTACCAAATGGCTATTTGGTGACCTATATAAAAGTAGTGAAACTGAGTTCTTCATGGACACATACCTGTATTTCACAGCTGCATCAACTGTCTGTGCTGTTGATTTCAGCACAGAGGACAAAGATAGAAAGGTCAAATCTTGAACTAGTCTCTGGGGGTGCCTATACATACGCTCAGAAGTCGAGGAGGGGGGGTAGTGTTTTAATTAGAGCACTTCCTGGAGAGCCACTCTAATTAAAATACCTCACTATCACATATATTAAGCTCTTGTGGGTTTAAAAATGGTTGCAGGATGCTTTATCTAAACCTGATTTGATGAGGTTTAGATAAAGCACTCCAGCAGCCATTTTTAAACGTGTGGGGGCCTTATATATGTAATGATGAGGCCATGCTTGAGCATTCTAATTTTAATTAGAATGTGAACCAGCATGTGTATGGGAGACTAAATCTTTCCAGGTCACAGTGGAGGCCTTTCAGTGTGGTGGTAAAGGGAAACACATGTACTAGAAACCAGTGTCCTTTTTCCTGTGTTGTGGATCTGTGAAGGACCTCAGTCTCAAGGACTGTGAGTCACAAGCAACTCTGATGTACCAAACATCAACCTACATTTTATAAAAGAAAGGAAATTCCTTTATTGCAGAGTTTGTGTGGGTTAGTGCTTGCACATTTTTTCCTTTCTCAGCAGTGGTTATGTAAAAGTGCAGCCTCGGTATGTAACTTGAGATGTAAGCAGTCCCTGTGAGATTTTTTTTTTTTAACTTTATTATAGAACAAGTTAAATCAGATTCAAAAAATTCATTGAATATTTTGCCATATTATTTCTTGCTGTAAGGAAGATACTTGAAATATATTTAGCCTCTTAGAGTAATCTATAATAATTACCTTTCTTAATTTTACTGCCATTTTCTTCTCTTTTATTTATCTTTCTTTTTCTGGCTGTCCCTCGTGAATCTCTGTGTAGATGAATGAAATGCTCAAGAAGGTACAATATGCTTATTGATATTTACGTTAATCAACAGGTACTGCTCTTTACTATTTAGGATCATTTTGTTTTTGGTCCAGCTAACCAGCTTTTCCCAGTGAGTCTCCATCTGTGCTTGATCATTCGTGTATTGGATGTAGCATGCAAATTCCTTTACTGGCAGATGGGTTCTTTAGATGGGTTGTTTAATCAATGATATTTTGCAAGAAAATACTAATTTTTCATTAATAATTTGGTGCCTCAAGGACCACTACACAAATTCCATATTTTGCCCATCATTTTTGATTGAGAAGAAACTCTGTAAGGTATAGCTTTTGAGTTGGTGAAGAGGTTCTACCTGAGAAATGCATGGAAATCACAGCTCTGGTTAGTCTGGGCACCAAGATAACACAATGAAGGGGTTATACAGTACTTTGAGTGTAGGCCCAAATTCTAAGTAACACTCAGACTGTTTTGCACCACTTTGGCATTGTAAAGGGGCCTTTTAAAGTTGATATAAATGTACTTGACATGCATTTCAAAATGTCTTTAAAATCTGCTCCAAATAAAATAGCATTGCGTCCCATTGTCTCTTAGTTGGATGTGTGCTCTTAAATTCCCGTGGTGTTGTTTTTGAAACCCCACCTAATCTTAATGCAAGCCTGCCTTGTAGTGACTTTTACTTGTCTAAGTATGTCATAAGGCCATCTGTATATTATTTTTTAACATTGCACAGGGTTTTAGTTACATGACTTCCATGAAAGCTAACAGGAGTTGTGCATCTTAAACAAAGATTTAGCCTGATTGGTATTCTAATTCAGTTGTTATTGTGCAAATGTAATAAAACATCCGTACCTTTTGGTATCTGATTATAATCACTCTAACTGAATGAATATACAGCCATTCTTGCCTTATTCAAACAAAATTTTCACTTAATTTTCGATACATGAGGAAAGACTGTGCAATCTATACCATGTGTGTTTGTGTGTGTGTGTGGAGTGCAGAGAAGCAAATGCAGAAGACCTGTTTCTCTGCACCTTTAAAACGTTTGTAAATATACACCTGGAGAAAGCTGAAATGCTACCAGAACAAATATTGTACATCCAACGTATAAAGTGCAAAGGAGTGAAGAATTAAGTCCAAGCTCTGTGCATAGCTGTATTTTGATATATCTTGTAATATCCTTTGAAGTTTGATTCCCAGGAAGATGAGAAATTGCTCCGAGCAGCAGAAAGATATCAAGCTGAGTGTGCACTGAAATTTCCAAGTCGCCGGTGCCTGACAACTGTTATTGACATCAATGGGAAAACAATCTTTATTACCAGATACATCAAACCTCTGAATCCACCACAGGAGCTCCTCAGTGCACACCCTAATAATGCTCAGGCAACAGCAGTAAGTATTTGATTTAGAAACAATGATGCAGTTCATGCGGCATAAATTTAAGAAGCCCTGTCTATATAAAAGTATACATATATTTGTACAAAATAATATTTGGCTGTATTGGACAGGAGAGGGGTAAAGTAAAGAAATAATGCTACAATAGAAACAAATGCATTCATGATGACAGTGAGCAGTACTTGTTAGAAAGGACAAAACAAAATTTATTTAAAAATATGATGTACTGCTTGAAGGCAAATTTTGTATAAGAATAGATAAAAGATAAAAAGGAGGGGCAGAGAAACGAATAGGATAGAGAGAGAGTAATAAAGCATGTTCTACAACAAGCTGTTAGGTGATACTACAGACAGCTCAAGTCCTTGGCCCATGAGACTGCTTATGTGTTTTGCATCAGTCAGTTTTTAGATAAAATGCTTGAGTAGGCTTGAGAGAGCTGGGAATGGACCCAGGATTCCTGTGTCATAAGGCTCCTTCTTGCTTGTTCATCTTCTAGTCCTTGACTTGCATTCTTAGCTGCCTGCTGGCTCACCTTCACTGAAGGGGGCAGGGTGGGGTGGGGAATACGCTCACTTATAGAACTTCCTAGCCTGAGGGTTAGAATACTCCTGGGAAGTGGATGAGGTGGGTAGGAGGGTGAGGAGGGCTTAGAACTCATGTCTCCAACCTTCTGGGCAAGTGTGTAATGAGCACACCTACTGGCTAGGAAATTACCCTCTCAGCAGCACAGAAGTGGAAAGGGATCTTGGAGTCATAGTGGACTCCAAGATGAACATGAGTTGTCAGTGTGCCGAAATCATCAGCAAAGCTAACTGCACTTTTATCATGCATCAGCAGATGCGTGACGAACAGAACCAAGGAGGTGATACTTCCCCTCCATGTGGCATTGGTCAGACTGCAGTTGGAGTATTGTGTCCAGTTTTGGGTGCCATACTTTAAGAAAGATATGGATAACCTGGAGAGGGTCCGGAGGAGGGCCACTCATATGGTTAAGGGTTTACAGGCCAAGCCTTATGAGGAGAAACTAAGGGACCTGGATTTCTTCAGCCTCCACAAGAGAAGCCTGAGAGGTGATCTTGTGGCTGCCTACAAATTCGTTAGTGGGGCACAGCAAGGGATCAGAGATGCTCTCTTCACCAAGGTGAGTCTTGGGGTAACAAGGAACAATGGTCACTGACTGACAGAGCAGATTTAGGCTAGATATCAGGAAAAACTTCTTCACGGTAAGGGTGACCAAAATGTGGAATGGGCTTCCAAAGGAGGTGGTGCTCTCCCCTACCTTGGGGGTCTTTAAGAGAAGGCTGAATAGGCATCTGGCTGGAGTCATCTGAGCCCAGCACTCTTTCCTGCCTAGGCAAGGGGTTGGACTCGATGATAATATTGAGATCCCTCCCAACCTTAGCATCTATGAATGTGTGAATTCACAATTACTGTATATTCAATTCTAAGGTGAGATTGTTTTTCCCCCATTTAACTTGGGGAAGCAAGCCCCTCGTCTTAGAGCAGAAGCAGGCAGAGTCCAGCCCATGAGCCAGATCCAGCCAGCAGTGAACTCCAGTTCCTAGCAGCTGCTGCCCGCATGGCTGGAGCCAGTCTCCTTGGAGACCCCAGCTGTTGCACTGTAATAGCACAAGCCTGGGGTTGCCATGGAGACTGGCCCCAGCTACGCTGACAGGGTGCCGGGCCGGACCGGGCAGGGCAGGGGCTTCTCCAGAGCTGCTGGGATTGTGCAGCAAGGGCAGTTTGGTTGCCTGCACCTCCTGGCAGGGGCGCGCAGACAGCAGATCATGGCTTTGCCCCGGCTCCTTGAGTGGTGACCGCCTGGTCCTGAAAGGTAGAGCCATGATCCACTGCCTGGGCACCCCTGCCCAAAGCGTGCAGGTGGCCAATCTCAGCTGGACCGAGATGCCCATGTTGCAAGATCCCAATGGCTCCGGAGAAGCTCCCTATCCTGCCCTGCACCCTGCCAGCACAGGTGGAGTTGGTCTCCATGGCAACTCCAGCCTTGCACTATCACAGCCATATGAGCAGGGATTTCTGGGAAATGAAGTCCAGCTGCCAGCTGGATTCACCATTTTGCCCATCCCTGTCTTAAGAGTTATGTGCAGTGTTTGGTGAGAAGAGCCGCTACTTTGGCTCAGACTCCAGCCCCTATCTGGGGTTGTGTGAGAACTAGGTGAGCAGAGGCTAGGACAGAGGTGGGCAATTATTTTGGGCAGAGGGCCGTTTACTGAGTTTTGGCAAGCCATTGAGGGCCACATGACAGGCATCCAGGGGCAGATAAATATTAATTTTCTAAATTTTTTAGGGGCTCTGCGGGACAGATAGAGTGGCCTGGTGGGCCACATTCCACCCTGGGCTAGGAGGGAAGCGGGGAGCCGAGCTGGGGGAAAGCGGGGTGGGGAGCAGGTGCTGGAATGAAGCAAGGAGCAGAGGCTGGGGGGAGCGGGGAGCAGAGACTGTGAGGAAGGGGGCAAGGGAGAACCTCCCCACCACCTGCCTCCCTACTTCCAGCCCCACTGCAGAGATGGGAGGGATAAATTTAAAATGATCCCAGAGTGACTAGATTCAATACATGGAAAATGAAAACAAATGTATCAATTTTCCATGTACAGAATCTAATTATTGGGCAGTCATCTTAAATTCAGGTCATCTTGAGTAAGCATGAAATACTAAAGCTGGGAACTATACTGGCCGCTGGCTGCTATGAGAGTGATCACACTATAAGGAAATTAAATTTTACAATTAACTGGCTCTTGCTACTGGTATGAGTTAGGTCAGGGGTGGGCAAAATGCAGCCTAGGAGGTGGATGCAGCCTGCCAGGCCATTGTATCCGGCTCATAGGGCCCCTAAAATATTTAGAAAATTAATATTGATGTGCCCTGAGCTGCCTGTCATGCAGCCCTCGATGGCTTGCCAAAACTCAGTAAGCGGCCCTCTGCTCAAAATAATTGCCCGTCCCTGAGTTAGGTGCTTCGATGCTAGGTACTTAGGGCAGCACACCAGGATTCTCTACCAAAGTCATGAGCCATAAGACGCAGCCCTGTGCTTGGCTCTTCCTATTGACTTACTGCTGGTGCCTCACTGCCAAGCGTCTAGGCACTCTAGATCACTAGCTCTCTACATTGTGTATAGGAGCCTCCTACATACTTAACCCTGTCAGTTTTCTTTCTTCTGGAATAGTGCCCTTTAATTTTAAGAGCTGAGCTAAGTGGGGATGCATATAAGGAGAGTTTGGATCTAGCCCAAGTGCCTTATGAGGGGTTTTTGAGTTTGAAAATATAGTATCCTGTATTTCAAAATCTACTGCTATGCTTACAAGCATGAAAATAATGATCTTTTTTGCTCTGTCACAACACATGGCATACATGAAAGACTCTTTCTTTGCTACAAAAAAAGATGTGCAGTTAGCTAATGTATGAAGAGATCAGTTTCCCACTCTGGACACAGACAAGATCTCAGAAGTGAAGTGCAGCCAGAACTTAAGAGTTTCTTAAATAATGGAATCTGACATTTTGAAATGGAGTTTGAAAATATTTATGTATGTAAGAGCACCATTCAAATACATGGCAAAACAGGACTACAACGAGCCAAATGAGAGACATTCTTAGAGATCTGTGTAATTATGAATATTTCATGACTCAGAAGAATTATTATCAGTATATCCCTTTATGTTACAGTATAAACGCTCATTAGCTACTTACTAAAAATATTAGGTTCAGTTAAATGTACTAAAGATGCAGAAAACTTTACAAAACATCGACCCTCAGAAGCCAAGAATCAAATCAAAATCAGACTTATTCATAAACCACAGAAACATGCTAGCTGCTGCTCTGTGAAGTCAGTGTTTTCCCATTGACTTCTGTGGCAGTAGCAGTATGCTGCTAATACTACTGATATGTTGTGCTTCATGGTTAACGAGCAAAAAGAATGACACCACTTTGTTTGCAGGAGTTGGTGGCTCGATACGTTGCTTTGATTCCTGTCTTGCCAGATAGCGTATCGTTTGCTGGAATCTGTGACTTATGGAGCACATCAGATGTAAGTAAAGGGCAGAAGTTTTTGTTCCTCTTTATTCTGAGGCTTAGTTTTCTTTGTAATTGACATTGACCCTTTCAGTATTGCCAGTTGCTTCAAAAAATGAAAAATATCTTTGTCATTACTGAACCATAGGCCAAGGTTTGGGGGAAAAAAAAAAATCATCCTGAAATAATTTGTACAAGTTGACCAAATGGTTCTAGTCCAGTAGACTGCAACATATCGGGCCTCTGATCACCATAAGATGTTCCTCATTTTCCATTACAAAAATTAAGATGCTCAGTAAAGGAAAGAAAATAAGAGAGAAAATAAAATTTAGATAACATCTGGTATGTTCTCCATATAACTGCACCGAGTTGGTATAGTTTCCTCATGAACATGGAGGACATGGCTTGCATGTCAGCTGCACTATCAGCCTGAACCAGGCTCTGATGTTTTTCCAGGTTGTAAAATGATAGAACATTTTTTTTCCTACTGCTGTGTATGAGAGTTAAAAACAATGTTACTTAGTCCACTCTCAGTAAAACAATGTACTGGGAACAAATTAGGTGAACCTGACACTTATGATGCCAGGCTGTAATTGACTGCCTTCCTTCCCATTCTGTCCTAATATTAGCAGTAAACGTTCTTCTGTTTCCCACAAATTAAAGATGAATTCCTTGTGCCATTTTAAATGAGATTCATAATGTTTAAAAAGTTAAGTAAAATCCATATATTTTGCCAAACCCTACAATGGGAACAGTATAAAGAAGTGTTGTAAATCTGAAATATGAAATGTTTGAAAACCTGGTTGGTATTAAAATATATTTTAAACTTTAATTATAGTTCACAGTTCATATTGAGAATATATTCATATTGAGAAATGCTTTTATCACTTGAAATAAATAGCATGAAGTGTCTTGGAGCAAATTTAGCTCTGCCCCAACTGAAAATGGTTTGCTTATTCTAATCCATTTATAATTTTATGGGCAAGGAATTATCAAGGAAACATGTTCTTTTTGTATGATTTGCTTGAATGCTGTCTTTGTATATGGATTTAACTATTAAATTTATGCAGACCACTTCCTACTAGCTGTACAACTGGAGCAGTGCAAGCCTTAAAGCCAGGTTAATTTACACTCAGATGTCACCTTTTCAGACTATAATATAGGATAAAGAGTTTTAGACAAAAGCCCCCCCCCCCTTTTTTTCTTTTAAACCAAGCCTTACCTCCATTGTACATTCATCATCAAAAATACATGTAAATAGAGAGCTGGAAGATAGTGGAATACCAATACATCATGTACTAGCCAGAGTGAATATCCATCATGTATTAGCCAGAGTAGCCCAGATTTTGTCAGAAATCTGTACTGCAATCTCAGAAGGTAGAAGTTGACTTTTGTGATTAAAATTTCCTATCTAAATGGCTCTGCCCTAGCTCCTTGCAGCAGTGATAGTGTGGTCCCAAGCCAGGACAGAGCCATGATCTACTGCCTGGACCAGGTAGGCAGATCACAGCTCGGCCCTGACCCTGGCCCTGGCCCTGGCCCAAGCTGCCCCACCACAAGATCCCAGCAGCTCTGGAGCAGCCCCTGCCCTGCCAGTGCGGCTGGGGCTGGTCTCCATGGTCACTACAGCTTTGTACTATCACAGGACAGTGGCTGATGCTTCTATGGAGACCAGCCTCAGCCATGCAGGCAGGAGCTGCTGGAAATGGAGTCCGGCTGCCAGCCAGATCTGCCACTTTTCCCACCCCTGAACTACTGCATAATATGCAGTAAGAACCCGATAGTTGCAGGTTGCGTGCACGGTATTAGGAAGGACTTTTAAATGACTTTGGTTGGGAGCTGTACTGATACTTATTTGTAAATGTAACTTTTGTTTCTCAATCAGCAATTCCTTGATCTTTTGGCTGGTGATGAGGAAGAACATGCTGTGCTCTTATGCAATTATTTTCTTGGTATAGGCAAAAAAGCCTGGCTTATAATTGGAAATGCTATCCCTGAGGTAAGAGATTTTCATCTGATTTGAACATGTCTATCATCTCCAAATGCCTATGAAAATGTAGCATGCACCAGCAAAAATGATGAAGTTCCAAGCAATGAGTAAGGTTTTCTCTTGAAGGTATGATTTTTAAAGTAGTGATCACAGGACTCTAAAAACTGGTGCCACTGGAGCCATTATCTGATAAAGAAAAATAAGGTAGAAGGTTATTTATGTGTGGAAATAATAGACATGTGCATTTAAAGTTAGAGTGGTGGTAAGTGTAATCCTGCTTCACTGCTGTCTGGCACATGTAAACCCTCTTCTAACATTTATTTTGTACTAGTGTAAATAACTGCCAAGAAAAAGGCAGTGGGCAGTGTAACATATTTAAATTCCTTCACCAGTAGGGAGCAATTTGTCCCCATAGACTTCGGCAGATTCCCGAGTGACTGCTACCACCAAATTTTCTTAAAGGCTTCAACATCCATGGCTATACTTTCCATAGCTATAGCACAATGCCCTCAAGTTCAACTGTGGCAAAACAGTTGTGTCCACAGCATTTTTGAGCAGTTACACAACTGGGTTTTGTAAAATCTGGCCATATTTTCTCTCCTTTAATAGCACCAGGATCAGATGTTCAAAATCCAGTTAATCTGGTCAAAACCTGATGGAGATTTAGCCCCATGGCACCAGAAGGAAGTTTTATTTCACAAACTTCCAGATACCCAAAAGTCCAGATAAGGTCCTTGAGTTTGAGGAAAGGTGGAAGAGCACATAAACATTTGACTGCATACGTTGGGTTGTTGTTGGGGTTTGGAAGAGAGAAATGGATGCTGGAACAGACGTCGGTTGTGTAGAGTGGCTGTTTAGGCATGTGTGCCCAGGGACGCAGGTTTTTGTTTAGAGGCATACCTGGTGTCTGCAAGGCCAGCACAGTCCAGCTACCTTGCTCTTTTGATGTTACCATCTACATCCTTGCTGGCTTAGTTTGTTTGGTTCCAACAAGACAAGTAGGAAAGAGCAGGCAGCCTTAGAGCTAAAAAGGTATTTCAAACAAGTCTCTGTATCACACCTTGGACACGTGCAGTTTCAGCAAGGCTGCAAGGAAGAATACATCTGCCAGATGTTTATCAGACAGCGGGCTGCTAAGTAATTTTTCCTGGGAACTGTTGGTGCATGGTATTATGCAGGTTTTTATTCTAGCTTGGATGCTTATAAGGCTTTTATAGTGTTAACCAGATTCCTGTAGTGCTTTGTTAATCATGCCTAGTGGGCCAGTTGGTCCTTATATAACCTTTTGCTTAGTCACCTGTCATGAGAATTGTCTAGTAAGGGCTTTCTGCTGCTTTACTGAATCATAAGAATGGTAAATTTAGCAATCTTTATTCTTCCTGTTTTAAGAATGCCAGACAGCTACCAGTAAAGGGGATTTGTAATCCTGTTATTGCAGTATTTTAGATGCTTCTGTTTTGAGTTAAATACATGTGAATGAGATAATTTTGTAAGATTGTGTTGCAAATGAGTTAACTGTAGAAAAGATTGTGTGCAATTGTTTCTTGAGCTTGCTTCGTAAGAATGTTACCTCTTGTAAGAAATAAAGACTAGCTGTTTTATTGATTATAGTTTATTATAGTCCTGATCAATAACTATTTGAGCTGTAGTAGATTGGTCTTCTTAACTTGTATTCATAAATCAAATAATAATCAAGAAAACCCTTTTGCATGCAGAGTTTTCAGAAAAACATTATTATACAAATACACATATTGATTCTTACCTACAGTTCTCTCTATAAAATAGATCATTAGCAAGACTTCATAGTGTTAAAATTAATGCCAGTGTTGCTTTGGTAGCTTACTATAGCCAAATACTTAAGCTTCCCTAAAAGTTTAATTTTATAATTCAGTATCTAGAGAGAACTTAGTTTGAGCTTCATTGTATATTATAGCAAACTCTTTCAAACCCGGTCTACATTGTGGTGGCCGAAAATCATTCCTCACTGAAAGTGGCCTCACACCATTTTCTGAAGAAACCAGTATGACTCTTGCTGATAGCCTGGGAAAGAAGGCCAGGGACTTAAGCATATATGGAGACTAGACTTTCAACCCTGGTATCTGTGACTGGCATGCTGGCTGGGCAGTGTGGAAACATATGTATTTTTATTCTGTGGGTAAATGGAAAATTACAATCTCCTTGCGGTTTCAGTCTGACTACATTTGAGAATGACGAAGTGTTTCAGCTGTGCTGATGCTGTATACTACCTATGTGGTTCTAATGTAAGCCAGAAGAAAGCCACACACAACTTTAAACTTGAGATGCATAGTTACTTGAATGCGAGTTAAGATGGTAGAATTGCAATGAGTTTATTTGAAGCAAACTATATTCAATCAACTGGAGAAAAAATGTTGCGACTTCAGTAACAAAAAAATAATGCGGTACTGCATAAAATGCAATATCTGTTATCCTTGCAAACCAGCTTTTATCTTTTTTCCTCATAGGGACCAACCACATATGTACTTACTTGGGAACAAAATCAGTATGTGATATGGAATCCTAGTACTGGACGTTTTTATGGACAATTTGATACTTTCTGTCCACTTCAAAATGTGGGCTGCTTGATTAGCTCTGATAATGTAAGTATTTTCCATATTTTCTTAAATATGGGGCTTTTTGTCATCTCTTTGTTTGCCTTATGGTGGATCAGTGCTAACATGCTTTATATTAAATAGGGAAATAGATCATCAAACAATGACTGGTGCCATTTTAATTGGGATCTGGCTAATTTAATAGTTAAACATTGCCCTTACCTGCTGTAAGACAGACTTTTATCAGAGTTCAAAAAAATGTTGGAACTAAAGCACCACAACCAGCTAATGTAAAAGGTGTGGCACTCTCAATTTCATGACCTTGGTCCATTTGCATCACCTAAGGATTTGACCCAACATTTTTTTGAGAGTAACTAAACCAGGATTTATAAATAAAGGCAACAGTCTACATTGTGTGTGGTATAACTTTTGTGGATTCAGTTTTCCAAATTATTCATGAAAACTAAATAACTGTGGTCCAATATTGGTCTTTATAAGCATTATTTCTAGTGATAGTCATACTGTGGGTCTCCAACTACAAGTGATTCTTCAATAGGTCACCTGCACTTTTTTTAAAAGAAGGTCATCAATCTGTTAAATACATGTTACTGGGTGTGTTTTGAAGCAAGTATATACACATCAATTTTATAAACCCTAAAGAGGCTTACCACCCTTTGTTAGACTGTGGAAACGTTAACTAATGTACTGTCATTTGAACCAGAACATATTTGCTATAGTACTGAAGCCAGTTATAGTTGCTTTAAAATATCAAGGCTTGTTTTTAATACTTATGTCCGATTTAAGAAAATGTTCCATGCCATAGCTTAAGTAACAGCTGTTGTGACTGAACAACTTCCCTTCTCTGTCACTGGCAACTAAGATATTCTTGAGAATATTAAAAAAATATATATTTCTTTGGGTCGATCTTCATTGTAGAATATGTTGGGGAAAACAACTACTGCTGGATTTTCAGGCTAAGAAGGTGTCCAAAATAGAGATGTCGAAAGAGGAGACACTGAAGCAAATTGAAAAAATGTAGAGCGACAAGCTGCCATAGGTACAGCTGACAGTTCTTAGGAAATTGAATTTCTGAGTCACCAACAAAAAGATGCACATTAAAATGATGCACTAGGGTACTGGACAGCTGTAGGTGAGGTACTCATCTTAAAGATACAGGTTATGCTAGGAATTGTAGACATCTTAATTCAGTATGAGGTAAACTAAGTCATAACTAAAAAGATAAATCTGCAGAAAGAGTGCAAATATGATAGGCACAAACTAGCATGACCTTGTAAAGCAAAATTATGCTTCATATTCCACAAGAGTATTTTTAGACACATTAATGAATTAATGGTTAAAGGAAAGCAGATTGACATGATTTTGTTGTTTGCATTGAAGGATTTTGTTATATTTGCTTGACATAGTCTGTCGGAAGTGGCAAGTACATATCTGTGAAGTGAGAGGTGGTACAGTCTCTTAGATACTGGCAAAGAGAAGTTTGGTGGGTGGTATCTTTTTGGACCAACTAGATGGTTGTGATAGACTTCATCAGGCTGTCAGGCTTAAACAGTTCCTAAGAAGACTGTGCTACAGTTGAAAGTTTATCTTAGTTTATGAGGTTCTTCTGAAGTTGCTTGCATTTTTTGCTAGCCTTGATTAACTTAGGTTGTTTGTTTTTTGGGGTTTTTTTTAGTATACCAGCTGCATGTAAAGCTGGGTGATGTCAGAACAGCTCAGTGAAAGCATTGCTAAAAGCCCAAATTAAATACTTATATATATATATATAAGGGACCTTTGGTGCCATTGGTTTTAGGTGTTCTTGTCTGATTAATGTAAAAATAAGTGGGTGGGCAATAAATTTTGACACTAACCACCTTAAAAGCAATAGTTGTTTTATAGAGCATGTACTTGATGGAACATACTACCATGATGTATCACTGAGATAAAAAAGATTAAATGTTTTATATCCGTAAGTTCGCCCATAGTTATGTATGTCAAATGGGATGAAAAAATAAAAAGATATATATTCTTTTGCATCTCAAAAGTAAATTGGATGATGATTAATAATCCTAGCTGCTATTCCATAATTGTCCAGTATGGAGTTTCTTGTACTTAGCTGATTCTGGACACTATTGGAAACAGGGTCTCTGATTTGGTAAAACAGTGACCCGAGCTAAACAGGCAACTCCTATGTTCGCTGGAGTATGTCTGTATGATAAAGCATGAGCAGGGCATGTCCCAACAAGTGCACGTGTGGTTTGCAGCACTGCAAACCTGTCTACAGTGGCACAGACTGTACAATCTGCACATGCTGCACTGCTGGTATCATAGTACCTAGGGTCAGAAGGGGCCTAGAGCAGGCC
>JAGPOW010001338.1:26824148-26869266 GCA_030014935.1 Caiman crocodilus
CAAGATCCCGTTCCTCCACTGTGCTAGTAAGAGGGGAGCTTCCCAGCCAGTATGTGTGCTGGGGGTTGCCTCTCCCCAGATGCATCACCCTGCACTTGTACATGTTAAATCCCATCCTGTTCCTGTCCACCCACTTCTGCAGCCGGCCCAGATCCTGCTGCAGCTTCTCCCTCTCCTCTGGTGTCCCCACCTCAGCCCACAGTTTGGTGTCATATGAAGTAGTACTTAACAAAATCATCACTTCCTTCCATGTGTGCAGGTTAGGGACAAGGGGGGGTCCTTCTCCTCCCTTCTCCCCAGTACAGTAAAAATGCATTCTTTAGTTGGTGTATACATGTGAGAGTAAGTTGCAAAGACCCTAGATGATATAAATGCCAATAACCCTGGAAAGTTTTCTACACTACTTTGTCCCATCCCTGTTACTGAGAGAGCTGCTGCTATGGTGGAAGATTTCTCCCCAGAAATGCCAATGTAGGCATGATTTTTTAACCCCTTCCCTTCCCACTACTTTCTGACCTTCTATCCAGGCCTCAACAAAAAGGAGATGATTAGTGAAGAAGTATAGCTAGTAAAAAGTAAAGCTAAAGCTTTACTTCCCCAGGGATTCTGCCTCAGTGACTCCAAAACTGATCTCCAATTAAATTATTTTTCATTTAAGATACTAATAAATATTAGGGGCCTGATTCTCTTCTTGCACTTGAATGACTCAACTTCAGTGGAGATATTTCAAGTTTACACAAGTTTTTTTAATGAAAGGACAGATTGTTCCCACGCATTATTTCAGCAGACTGGCAAGGCACATGTTGAACAGCTTCATACACGAGAAACCACCGATGAGAACAGAACTGTGGCATGTTTCACAAAAACAGAAACCAGAGGCATCCTTCTCAGGCTTTGGTGCTTTAAGACCAGAACCAACGGTATCTGTTCTATTAAGACTCTGAGGTTGTCTGAATATATATTAATTTGTATATGTGAAAAATAATATTTTACTATTCATATGTATTTATAAAGTTTTACTTCCTCTTTAACTATTTTATGTACTTTTAACCTAAAAAGGTAAATATATTTGATCACAAAAGCCATTTGTATCAAGTGTCTCATTTGTATAAAATTTCCTTTGATTTTAATAGTTGCTTAACAATGAGAAAATACATCCATTGAAAGCTACAAGACTGTATAATTTAAAAAGGGTAAAGTTATTACAAAATGGTTTAGCAAAGCCTGAATTCTCATTTTAAGGTCTTGTTCATCTAAATTATTTCACCACCATTATAAGTAAGAATCATTTCCATAACAGAAACTCTAGATTTAAAATATTTCTGCTGCACCTCAACCAGCCGTACTGAACTACAGATAATTGAACCTAGAGATGAAAGGAAGCCAGTACAGAACCATAAACTAACTCGGGGACAAAGGTGTCATGAAGGATGAGCCAGGGCAGCATGGAAGCTAACAGTCAAGAAATCTATGGGTATGGACACACACCTTTTAAACTGGGGTAACTGCACAAACCAAAGTACAGAGCAGACAAAACAACACTAGCTCTCCAGAAACAGCTGCCTGCACTTGGTCCTATTACAACACCTCGCCACTAGTTCTCAGGGGAATCAGTAATAGCATATTTCTATTACGCAAGTGGCTATGCTTCAAGCTGTGGACACAGAACTGACTCACTCATGCAACTTAAGTGGTGCTGTTTATTCCTGAACTTGTAGCTATTTCAGTGTACAGACAGAGCACAGATGCAAATGTGCAAATCTGCACCCTAAGGGAATGCCTGTCCAGTATAACAAAGGTACAACTGTAATAGGAACAGGCCTATGGGCAGAAGCTTGCAACCAGTAAGAGCCCTGTAGGGACCTTAGGGAAATATTCTGACTCAGACCAGGCTGTTGCATTGTCACTTCTCTTGTTTTGTGTGTTAGCCTGATGCATCTTTGTTTGCAAGCCATACTCTGAAGAAGAGTAATCTGCTACTCCATCTACCAACATAAAATGTTTTCTTACATGTTATGAATTACAAAGCAGTGTATCACTTAGATACTTTAGAGAGATACAATAAATCCCCCAAATGGAAAATTATGGAGTAATCCAGCTATTGAAGATTAGAGTATTTTGACAGTGTAGTCATAAATGTACCAAGCAATGGATCATCCATCATTTTCCTGGCATGAAGTAGTTTCATAGTTTTTTAGGGGCTGGAAGAGACCTTACAGATCATCAGGTCCAGCCATCATGCACTTGAGCAGGAAAGACTGCTGGGATGAGATGGTCCCAGCAAAATGTTGCAGTAGCTCCTACTGTCAGAAACCTTCCCTATCCGTTTGTTATCAGTTCTACCACAGCACAGAGATCTCAACTGCAATGCATGCCCTAGTGTACAAGGCACTTTACAAAAACGTAGCGCTGGACAATCTCTGCCTAATGTAGTTTAAAATGTGCAAGTTAAGTAACAGGCAGTAAGGAGAAACAGAAGCAAAGCAAAGCAACTTACCTGAGACGACAAAGCAGGTCGATTGTCAATTCTGGAATAGAAGCAAAAATTCCTTGACTCCCTCCAGTGTCCCATCCACAGCCCTGTGTGGTTACATCAACAGTCACACCTAATAGCTAAAACACCAACCCTGACCATTGGTGTGCAGTATCTCTAGAGCTTCTGCCCTCCAAACAGACTTTTGCTCCCAGGGGTTTCTCTTTCCTTGTTTATGACTCTTCCATGTTGTCAGCATGTGATACAGTGCTGCAAGTCTGGCAAAGGTACAGTGGGCCAACCTGACAAGGGCTTCAACACCTCGGTCCAAAAATGTAAACCCTCCAAACTTCCATTCAGTAGCCACTAACAGTTACCTCTGCCTTTCGCTAATAAGAGTTCTGTAGGTGCCTAAATGCCTGCACCCTGATTATACTAAGCAGCTTGGCAGCTAACTCATACCTGTGCCTTATCAAGAGTCAAAAACAAGGCATTCTTGCCTTGCCCAAGGCCAAAGGCATAATTCAATACTAAAGCCATCACCTACCTTTTACCTGATAGTTTCCTGGTCAGACCACTAGCCTATGAAAAGTGGAGATCCGAGAAACCTGCAAGCTTGATATATCACAGCAACAGCCCTTTCACATGTTTATCCAGTCAATGGGGAATCAAATGTCAATGAGCAGTATGTCAAAATAAGGAGCCAGAGTTTCCTGAATATATGCTTCCTAATGGGCTCTTCCAAAGAATTCTGCCAACTTGCAGTTGTACTGAGATTAGGACAGTAAGGAAGACTATGCAGGGCGTTGTTTCTAACATCAGATTTTTTTTCCAATCTCCACTCTAAATTACACACGACCGCAAGTACTCCCCATGTTCAGATCAAAATTGATTATTCAGCATTGGTTAAGTCCTCAAAGACATGTTTATTGATTGGTACATTTGTTCATATGGTTGAAAACTTAACACTTTGAAACTCCCTTTCAAAATTTAGCATCTTAACAGATTTTATAAGAAGAGACGGTGCAGATCCCCCGGGGCTGCTCTGGAGTTACCATACATACACAAATGACTTGTGGAGTCATACAGCACTGTACATTGTGTCATTACACCTTAGAATTATACTGATTTTGAGTGCTAAGTAAACCTGTTATGTTGATGGGAATGTTTTATTTTAATATAATTTTTCAAGCCCAAATACAAAAATCAGTGCTATAGGAAAGATTGGCCCTTCCCTAATTTTGCAGCATAAGGAAGGACTTTAGGGGTCAGAGGAAAAAGGAAGAAACAACACTTCTAAAGATGTATATTGTTACCCAAATAACAAAAAGTATATTTCAAATTATTTGCAAAGCTTTATGTTCTAATTGTGGGTTAAAGAGAGAGAGAGAGAGGGAGATTAAGTTCCACTCAACATAAAAAATCCAATAAAAGTATATTTAAGTGCCAAACCTGGAAAAAGTGGCATTAAAAAAATCTGATGCGTTTTCCCATCTCCCTCAAATTAAGTAAAATAAAACCCACCACCTTTCAAACCAAATGAGATTCTGTGAGATCAGTACAACACTGTACAGGACACTCAAGATCAAGATTGTAAAGCTGTGGGGAAGGAGGGACCAGTATAACAAATCGCACTCCAGAAAGAATTGTTAACACAAGATGTGGACTGGAAGTAAAGTGCATGAGAGGAAGCCTGCTCAGCTAAATGAAGTAGACTGAAAGATCAGAAGTCAGGGGTCATTCGCCAGAGCGGCAGCAGGCCCGAAAACCACACTGCAAGTTCTGGCATCCACTGGCAGTTTCGGCATGAGGACCTGCATGAAAACAGAACAAATGTTAAAGGAGGAAAAACAAGTTCTGCTCATTTTCAGGACTACCATGGCAACCTGGTGATTTATGCACTAGATCATTTAAACAAAGAAATGGGAGTTTAGAAGAAGTGAGGAAGTGTGCTTCTATGGAGGTGGCTTTTAGCCTGGAATTTATTTTCCTGGAAAAACTCCTCGCTAGTTAGATCTCTTGCATTCTCACTAGGAATTCAAGAATGTACAGAAAGCATCTTCATTATGACCACTGTGATTATTCAAAATCATAACCTGATTTCTATAACCATGCTTTTAGAACCAGGCAAATCTATACTCCCTCTATAATGGAAATAGAATTTTTTATGATAAGTGTTAGGTTACTCCACCCTTTTTATATAAAAGTGCAATGGGGCTAAGCTGTGGGAGTTGTGAGGAATTATTTTGAAATCAGGTTTTTTGTATATAATCTTAACCATGAGTTTCTTTCAGTCACCAAAACTCACTGCTACTGAAATCCATGAATGCTGTAGTGATCATGTGTAGAGAATATGAGATCACACACTTGAACATTTTCAGCACATTTATCTCCACAAACTAATATTCAGCTACACATCAGCATGTCTGAATAACTACCCTGTCTGTCCCAAGTCTAAAAAGAAAAATGATGCATCACATTTGTAACATGTCAGCTTCACCTTTTTATTACTGTCGTTCACAATTTATTTCCAAAACACTATTACATATATAAAAGCTTAATTTGCAGATAACACTTGAACATTTTTACAAATTAGAGAATATTTTAAAAGTGAGTGTCCCCCTGATCAATTTAAATCTCCTCAAAAACTGAAATGGGATTTTAACCGATGCAGACAAATAAAAGCCTGTCAAGCTAACATGTATGTACCGAGTCAGAATAAAGATTGAACAGAACTACATTTTGGTGGACTATCTGACCCCATACCAAAGAATCTGTCAGCCAGGAATTAGCTGCACAACTCATATAAAACTTATGTGAATTCAAACATTGCTATTGTAATTCTACCCGACTTCACTTACCGTCACTTACCGTTTCTCCTTTGATTTAAAATACTTAAAAGAGTATATATAGAGAGCAAACTATTATCATTAGCACTACAGGATTCCCTCAGTTTTGGCCGTATGTATGATTACCCTTTTGAAGACACAACATTTACTTCCACTCAACTTGCTGAACTCTGGTTTCCCACCAAATTCAGCTATTCACAATCAATTTAAACTGTGTGGAAAATCATTTAATACTACCCACCTCCTTCCATTACTGCACTAAAAATACAAATAAAACCAGACAACCCTGAATGCAGCGTTAAGGCATTATTTTAATGCATTTGCAATGTGGTTATGGACAGAGAAACAACACTGCTGACAATAGCATTTTGATGCTTTCTGTCCCGATTAGTTCTCTAGCTATAACTAGAGAACTAGTCAGATGTGATTAGCTCTCAAGTGAAATGATTTTTCTATGTGCCAGCACTGAAAACACCACCTGGTGCCTGGGAATAACTATTTCGTGCTTCAGAACAAGCCAAATTCTGAAGAACAATTTAAACAGCAATTTTATTCAAGCATGAGGACAAGAAAAGGCACCTGGACTTGTCTGCAGAGCAGTAAAAAAGAATTTGTCAATATGTTCAATTTGTGCTGGAGGAAGACAACCAGAGACAATGCAACAACAAGGACCCATTTAGAGGAATATTTTCTGACCAAATCTTTCTAATCACTGCACCAGATTCTGGCCCTCTGCACTGCATGCGTAGGAGGCACTTCTAGCAATGCTAGTGAGACATGGCACTTCCTAGAGCGCTGGGCAGGGAAAAGGGACTGACCACATGCTCTTGGCAGGAACGCTTTAAGGCTGCTGACAGACATGAAAATACCACCACTTTACCAGAAGAGGAAGCGTGCGAGTTCGACCCAGTTCCCCTGGGTCGTATAGATCAGGTGCTCCAGCAATGCTTTTTGGCACTTTTATTTAATAGCTCATTCAATCAGCGATTAGATAAAAGTGCCAAACAGCCCCGCTGAAGCGCCCAACCTATGTAGACATTGGGCAAGCCAAGTCACACACACACACACAATGCCAAACTAACACAATGCCTGTTCTGGGCAGGCGCTATGCTCAGTGCAGAGGCATGCTGACTTTAAAGTAAAGCACTGGTATTTTCCTTTCTTTCCCTGTCTATAAGCAGTCTTCTGGCTTTCCTATCACAGCCTACTGGGGTTAGGCCAGTCAAATCATTTTGAGAGGCTCTCTGGCCCCTTTCCATTACTGCTAGAGCTTGTTCAAAATAATACATCCAGAATCATGCATGCCATTAGATTATAAAATGATATTAGGCTACCATTATGCTGTTTTTCACCTCATTCTTATGCTTTAACACTACCTGCCTTTTGCTCCCTGAGTGGCTACAGTTAATTTAAAGCCCAGAAAATACATACAAGTAGTTAAAATTGTTCCTTCCAAAGTAAAATTTATTTAATTTCCCTTAAAAAGTGAAAGGTAATGTAATCTGTAGGTTTTGGTGCAGCTCCTCACAATCTTCTCTTAACTTGTTTGGAAGTGCTGCTACCTCATTTTCAAAGTCATGAATAACCATCTTAAAAGCAACACTAGTCCTGGAAACAGACCCTATGAATCTTAACTCATGCTGAAAATGAAATATGTATTTTCTACTCTTTTTCTTGCCAATTCCCGATCTATGACACAGTTCTTTGCTTCTTAGGCCCTAGCTACTTAGCTTCCAGGAGAACCTGAATGTTCAGTTAAACTACATCTCTCTGGCCCTCCTGTCTTCAATTTTCTTTGATATGCTAAAATAATTTCAGGTGTTTTATGACTCAATATTGAAATAAAGCACCCCCATTCATTAATGGCTGGCCATTCCCAGCTTGACGCCAGATAGGGTTGTTATTTGTTTTCTTTTTAAATAACACTAAACACAGACTTCTTGTTAGTAACTCAAGCATTTCTTAAATTTTAACATTTCCCCATTTATTCAGCCAAAAGAACTTCTCTCTCCAACATCCTACAGCAAGGGATGGCAACATTTTTGGGCAGAGTGCCAAAAACACCTGCAACCTGGACTTGTAAGATGTTGGTATGCATGCCAGGGACAGATGGCCGGGGAGCCAAGAGGGGCCCGATCCTTGTTGTGGCAACACAGCCTTGGGCCCTTCTGCACCGTCCGTCCTGAGACACACGTGCCAAGCAAAATATCTTCATGTGCTACACACTGGCACAAGTGCTGGAGGATGCCTACCCCTGCCCTATAGTATGTACCAAGTAACCTTTCAGTTTCTCTAGGGTATCCCTGTCCTCACTAACTTCACATTTTACCAATAGTTCTGCAGGCCTAGCTATTCTCTCCCAGTCTCCCTTTCTGCTACACTTTGTGAATTTCTTGTTTGTTTCCTTATCTCACTTCACTACACATGAGCATTGTTTATCTTTGGCTATTTGCTCTTTAAGTTTCTTTTTTGCTTCCAGAATGTTTATTTTTACATTTTGCATCCAACCTTTACATTTTAATTTATACTTCCCTCTGTTGGACTGGATTTCCACTATCAAAAGAATCTATTTAGCTCAAATATGCTGTTGAGTGTTGCAATAAAACCATGTTGTTCTTCTTCCCACTTCCCCCCCATGTGAACGTGGGGGGTGGCAGAAGAAGGATATATATTTCTCTTACCTAAATATGAGCTGGATAAATCTTAATCCAGAAAACATGGAGACAATTTAGCCAGTAGCGTGATTTGGTACACCTACTTAGAGGGAGCATGAGAACAGCAGGTGCTGCCACCAGCCCTACTCCAGCTTCCACCCAGGATGCAGTACCTGGTTGTTACACCTCTGGTGCTGGACTTCTTCAAGAGAGAGACTATATGCTGCTCTCAGTTTTGAGGTTTGCAGGTTATGGCATTTTATCTCCTCACAGGGAAGGCTACAAATTACACTTTTTTAAAAGTCTGTGTCTGGTGCACCTGTATCAACCTCTTCTCTCGTAGTCACAATTAGTTGTGCCATATTCTAAGGAAATAATATAATACCATATTTATCTGTATATCACATTCACATTTTTTGGATGGAAAATTAGCCATCCAAAATGGAGGCAGGGGTTGTATTCAGCACCATCTCCACCAGGACTGCTTGAGATAAGGGTAGAATCTACTGGTCAGTGTCATTTCCCCCGATCCTGCTGCAGGGCCAAGGCAGCTACAGGTTTAACTCTCTCATAGCCATTGCCAATAGCTGTGCTGGCAGAGCTGTGTGTTCGCAGAGTAATGGAAGGGGAAATGATTCTCATGACAGTACTCCCCTCCCTTGGACTTCACTGCCTGGCTCAGTCAAGACCATAGCAGCAAAGACTGGAAGAGAAAACCTCTCTTTCCTTTTCCTTCATTCTGCCTTTCCAACAGAAGATAAGTGTCATATACAGGGACACGTGGCACAGGATATGGTATATGGCATTACCTGATGTGGCATGGTATATGGAATATGGCATCACCTTGAACTTGGATTGCTGTAATGCACTTGAAGAACAGGTAGGTACTTCAGCTGACACAGTACAGAGGATCACTTACTTATTCAGCTTGCCACAGGATGTACATTGCAACACAGCTTCAAAGACAACAACACTGTCATATTTTATTGCGTCTCCCTCCCCATGTCCCTCCACCCCAGCTGAGATAATTTCTGATGCTGATATAAACAGCCCTTGCTTTGAACCCATATATGTTGAGATAGGGCATCCTGATCGGAAGTTCTGGACTGGATATCCACTTTTTCAAACTGATCCAGTCAGACTTTGTTCATTTCAAGGCACCATGCAAAAGTTACCAGTTTACCCAGTCTGGACAGTAGCATTAGCTGCAATGAACTAATTGTTCAAGTAACAGCTTAGGGCTATGTCCCTTTTATCTATGTTTTTACCACCAGAGCAAGAAGCTACAAAGTCAATGTAAGCTCTAATGGCAGTATATTAAAGCTATAGTTTCTGATCACTGTAAACCAAGGTGGGCCAATTCCGGCCTGTGAGCCAGACTGGGCCCACAGCAGACTCCATTTCCCAGCAATCACTGCAGTCAATTTCCAGGAGCAGCAAAGGCATAACACGGTGGAGCCAGGGTTTCAATGGAGACTGGCACTAACAGTGCTGGCAGGGCATGTGGCATGGTGTGGAGCTGCTTCAGGGACAGGATCTTGTAGACAGCGTGGTCTGGAGCCGGAACAGAGCTGCAATCTGCTGCCTGCACAGGAGTGTGCAGACAGTGGATCACAGCTCTGCCTGCCCCAGCTCCGGACCATGCTGTCACCACTGCAAGTTCCCAGCCCTGGCCCCGGAGCAGCTCCCTGACCAGCCATGCCCCATGCCAGCACTGTTGGGACTGGTCTCTACAGAAACCCAGCGCACACAGTCACACCCCACTGCTGCTGGGGTCTCCATGGAAATTGGCCACAGCAACACGGGCAGGGGCTGCCAGGAAATTAAGTCCAGATGCTGGCCAGATCTGCCATTTTGCCCACCCCTGCTGTAAACATACCCGGTGGTTTAAGCAAAGGATGCATAACTCTGTGCAAAACCCAACTGTGAAACTTCTCTTTTCCACAGCCCAGAGAGGCAGGAAGTAGCTTAATGTTACAGAAAGAGAGGTTAGATATTTTCCTCCTCAGATCCGCAGCAAGTCAGAAGAATCTTAGTATTTCAGTCCAGTGCACAGACTCTTCTTCTAGATTGTTTAAATGCATGGAGCATTTGAGGGAAGATGACAAGAGCAACACACTGAAAAGTGATGAAAAATAAAAGTGATGAAATTGAGCATTAACTACAATAGTGAATAAGGCCAGTATTATTTGGAACTCATGCTAGGCAATCTAAAACTCAGTAAAGTAAAGCATTGAACTTTTCAGCAGAATTCCAGTTATCCAGAAGATGCAAGCAATACCCAAAACATTTGCACCAAGTCAAATCAGCAGTAATGTCAGTATACAGGATCCCGTACCCTAAGCAAAGGTTTCAAAATACACTGACAGACCTAGAGGCAAGCTCTGTTCCTGTGGATCTTTAAAGTTTCATAACAGAACTAATTATCATCAAAATCAAACTCCTATTTCCCCAGCATCTCAATTCCTTAGCCTAGGCCTTTGAGCTCCCTTGCAACCCAGATTTTTGGACTCAGGAGTGCAATAAGGAGGCAACTTGTAGCTGAACTAGCACCAGAACAACTGAAGAACATAACCAAACTTTAGTTACCATAGTTCATTCAAAAAGATTGCATTAGCTTCATCTCATTTGGGTAAAATGCTTTGTCATTATATTTTTTCTAGAAATAAGCTGAGCAGCAAAGGTGTGCATTCAGACAAACTATTCTCAGCCTTATCTGGAACTAAAGGTCAGTTTTACAATGGGATATGTAACCTCTTGTTGGAGTCTTTCCATGTACAGAGTTGAACCATATCATTATACAGCCGCAGTAAACCAAGAATGTCTCAGAGCAAGAAACGTCTTTGTGGAAAGAGCTCTTTCACACCGAGATACTGGACTCATCTACTCACAAAAGTTGTACCACTTTAACTCTGCTAGGATAAAGTGATATGACTCTTGCTAGTGAAACAGGAGCTATAAAAACTGCATACACATCAAGCAGTTCTCATCACATTCATGAGAATGTGAAAATTGCGAATATCTCTACAGCATTGCTCCAGTGAGACCTGCTCCGTCTAGGTCATGAGAATGCATGCCTTGGGCTGACAGCATCAGACCCACTGTTTACAGGAAAACTATGAAGGAAAGTTTGCAGATGGGAATGAAGATCTTGCATGCTAACAGATGTCAAAGCAAAACCTGAATCATTCATAATCCCATGCTTCAGGTTCCACTTTTTGTGATGCAAGAAGGAGGAATTTTCCATCACCATACTAACTCATCCCCTCACCCCAAAACAACCCCGAGACGTGGAGAACAAAAAAACCAAAAACAACCCACCACACAAACACACAGAGAATTCAGTAAATATTTTACAGTGCTTTTGTGTATAATGCTTCTGATGTACAAAGTATGATAAATGAAAGCCATAGAAACTTAAGCTGCTGGAGATGAAACAAAACACTTTAGTTGATTATTAATCCTCCTGCTCTTATTTATGAAGAACTGCAGTGATACAAGAATAATTTCAACAATCACAGAAATGCAGCTACATCTGGGGTACAGTATGATGTGTGTTTAATATTATGAGAAGCAGTACCACATGCCAGTCTGAATGAGAAGTTAGGAATATACCATCCAAACTAAACTGTGGAGGGGGTTTAATGAAGGATATTATTACCCACCATGGTTAGCTATCCAAGCTTCAGTACTCAGAAGGTAAAGGCCTTATCTATGCTTAATTTGAAAGAACATTAAATATCATACAACACTTCTCTCAACAGTAGGGGTAAATGAGGCAATTATATTCTGTCTCCCATAATCAGCCCTCTACCATGCTGTTTTATACAGGTTACATAGCATCCACAACCATGGTGAATGGTTTACAGAACAAAGCGAGACAGTCTCTGAGCTAAGACCTCACAATTTAATTTTAGATATGACAGTAAATGCAGGTACCAGCAACCAGAGAGGGCACAGCCACCACTACAGCAGTAATATTCCAAATGTACTCAGCCTGGAGATGCTTATGTCTCACTCCTCTAAATAGTAATATTTAAAAACTCTTATGACTTCACAAACTAAGAGGAGGGTGTTTCATATGTTACTGGTTGGGGGACTGAAAGAAATGTAGAGATAAATGTAGACATTGTGATCAAGGCTGGTATTGTTAAGAGAATGGAAGATGGGAGGGAGAGTGACAAACAACAGAGAGAGTGGGCCAGGTTTGTAAAGAGCCTTAAAAAGTAGGTTTGAATCTAATACAGTGCAAACAGGGCATCAGTGAAGGATTTAGAGTAGGGGCGGGCAATTATTTTGGGCAGAGGGCCACTTACTGAGTTTCGGCAGTCCATCAAGGACTGCATGGCAGGCAGCCAGAGGCAGATAAATATTAATTTTCTATATTTTTTAGGGGCCCACGGACCAGGCAGAATGGCCCGGTGGGCTGCATCTGGCCCACAAGCTGCACTCTGCCCACCCCTGATTTAAAGGGAGATGTAGAAAGAGTCTGGCAAGGCAACTGTTTTAGTAGGAAGAAAGGAACGAAATCACCAAGAAAAGTGGGTGGGTGCATTAGTCAAAATCCATGGCACAGGAAAAAGAAAAGAAAAGAGCTGCAAGAGTAATAAGCACAGGCTGTTTGGATATAATATTCACTTTCCGCTCCACTGCTAGGGCCTAATAATCCAGCACCAAGTAAAGCTCCATGCGAGCCTTTCCATCCAACTGGTTTGGACTCTTTGCTTGTCAAATCTCCCTTGTACTGTTAAAACTCCACCATTCTGCACTTGAGTTAGCTATATCCCAAGGATGCAAGAAGGGATTTCAGTGTCTAAACTGTAACACGCCTTCAGGTTCCAACACATCATACGAACATCAGGTCAATATCCACAGGGATTGTGGATTTTTTTTTTTTTTTTAAACAGGTTCCAGTAATTAAGAACCATCAGATACATAGTCAACCATTAGAACGTGATCTCATTCTGTTAGCTTTCCCCTCCATTCCTGCCCTTCTCTCTTGAATTACACTTACCTTGTATCATTTGATTATACTCAGAACACAAGTTGTTAGGGACAGGAGCCATAATTTCCCATGAATCTGTCTTGTATCTGGCATAACAGAACCCAACTCCAACTATGGCAGCAGCCAAAGGTCTCATTATAATTGTATTGTATACACTGACCAGCGCCCATCACCATCAACATTTTTCCCCAACCTAGATTCATCTCTGACCAATGTTATAGCATGAGAATGGGAGGAGGGAATGAACATATACCCACAATCTTTAAAGCATAACACTCATATTTTAAATATTGTTCAAGTGACTGCCCTTTATGGAGGGTCTTCAAAATCCATGTTTAACGAAAGCCAGTTCACAGAGAAGAACTCTTTTCAGTTCAAAACTCTTATAAAATTTGCAAAAGGTCAAGAAATAAAATGAACACTCTTAAAAATGATAGTCCAATACCCAGTGCACTGCTCTAAGCGTGCAAAAACAGCTACTCTGTTCTTCTAGGACCTGTATCTCCCAATGGTAACAAAGTGGTATATTTAAGGAACAAAACGTCAAGGAAAAGAGCCAACATCTTTCCAGTGAGCTCCCTCTGCCTTCTCACTATAATAGGAAGGAAGAGATGGATACTGAAAAAGTGATGCAGGGAACAGTCATTAAGAACAATGACAAAAGAATTATGGGAAATTCAAAACTCCCATCCCTCGTCTTCAAGAATCATAGAAAATTCGGGTTGGAAGGGACCTCAGGAGGTCAGCTGGTTCAATCCTCTCCTCCAAGAAGGGCTATCCCCAACTATCTCATCCCAGGCAAGGCTTTGTCTAGCCAAGTCTTAAAAACCTCCAAGGATGGAGATTCCACAGTCTCTCTGGACAGCCTGTTCCAGTGCTTCATTACCCTCCTAGAAAGAAAGTTTTTCCTAATATCTAAATTGCCCTTGCTGCAACTTGAGACCATTGCTCCCTGCTCTGTTATCTGCCACTACTGAGAACAGTTGTAACCACCCTTCAGGTAGTCCAAGTTGTTATTAAATACCCCACTCAGTCCTCTCTTCTCCAGACTAAATAATACCAATTCCCTCATGTGAAATCACAAACGTGTTTTCTTAGGTACTGCTCACCAGAAACTCAGGGCAGGATGCAAACTGCCTCAGTCTGCACTTAAATTTGGGCAGAGCAATGACTCACAATTGAATACATCCGTCCCAGAGGATTCAAAATGATCTAGCCAGAAGTCTAGGAATTCCATACAGTCACTGGGGAAACTTCACAGATATGATTTAGGAACAATATGGGTTTATGCATCTGAGCATTTGAACAGAGCATACAGGGGTTGCTAGGCATCTCCACAGGGATTCAGGAAGACCAGAGGCACTTAGAGATACTGTATGGGAAATACTAAAGCATTTCATATTAGGCTGAAAAAAACAGAAATAAACTTCACAGTAGGGGCCTCTGCCAAGCATTCCCTAATCCTAGGGGGAATATCCTAACAAGAAGCTACCAAGGCTGGCTCCCTCTACTAAAAACTCTCTTTCTAGCCTCATGACTCTTGCAGTCCCAAATGAAGGGAAACAGTGGACCGAGGCAGGTAATACAGCCACAGGAAGCTGGCACCAAGCTAATTTGAACTGCCTCTTTTGGGCATCTAACACCCACCTGAATCCCAGTAAAGGCCTACTAAGACCATATGAATCTGGTGTCTGGTGCTACATTAAAGTAAACTTTAAAAAATCCCGTGGAGCTCCAGAAAATAATCATGTGTCTTTATAGGAAGAGACATTACCGTTAATGTTGTCACAGTAGTAAAAGTGTTCGTCATTCAGAGAAGGGCAAGCAGAGACTAAATCCTGCAGGCCTGCGCCAGTTACAGTAAGACAACCCGAGAGATTAAGGTGTTCCAAATGAGGCAGTCCTCCTCCCAGAGTCAGCACCCTGTGGGGAGAGACAATTAGGACATGTTAAGACATCACAAGAAACCAGACTGCAGTCTGCGCACAATTCAGTTATGGCGCCATGTTCAGGAATGTCCTACAAGTAAGTTCTGATCTGAAGAAAGCAAAGACAAGGAGCTGCCACGGCAGCATTGAGCACTGAACTTAACTGCTGGTCTGTCAAATGAACACTGAAGTAGCCTCCTCTAATGAAATATTACCAAATTTTTTCCCCTACTTATTAGCAGGTGTGCACCCTGCGGATACCAAAGAAAAGTTATTGATGACAGCTGGAGAGATAAGTAAATCTCTCTCATTCTCCTCCCTTTGCTAGCTCTTCACTTTCCTGGGACCAAGTCCAGCAACTCAAAAAAGTAAGTGGAACTGTTGCAATCCTACAACAAGCAGGGTGAGTCAGCATCAGACAACGCCCCCTTCCTCGGCCCTGTAGCAATGTCTCAGCTTCTGCCAGGATTCAACCCCAAAAGCGAGCTGCCTGGCTGCCCACTGGGGACCAGAGGTGAGCTTCCCTTTTGCAGAGCATTTAGGAGCAAACAAAGCTCAAAACACTACACTCTGCTTCAACAAGAGTCATTCAATTGCCATAGCTCCGGGGTGTCCAACTCATTGAGCCCTGGGGCCAGGTAAGGTTCACTGGGCTGGTCCATGGGTCTGGGACCAATCCGGTGCCAAATAAAGCTCGCATGCCGCATGCAACATGCCTGCTCATGAGACATGCCACTGAACCCAGAGCTGCACAGAGCACAAGGAGTCTGAGGCACAGGCTGCATGTAGCATCCCACATGGACCAGCTCAGGTCACATGCCATATGCAGAATGCTCCCAGAGTCAACTTGGGCTGTGCAGAGTGCACAAACTGGACCTGCCATGCACAGTGCACACAGCACAAGGGGACAGCATGAAGTGGCGCTACATGTGGTGCCCTGCCAGTCCAGCCCTGTGCACTGGGCCAGCCCCAGAGCCAGAGTATAAAGCTGGTCTGATGCAAGTAATGCATGCAGCACATGTTCCAGACTGGCACGCAGTATGGGGAATGCCAAAGCCAGCACATGCCCTATATGGGTCAGATCACATGGCTCCATGTGCTTGATCTGACGTGGGAGCCCATAAGTTTGACACCCCCTGCCTTAGCTATTGAAATTGCTCCAATTCCTTATCTCCAGATAGTTTCTTACAAAAGTTTAACCTGGGTGGTTACTAGGTCCTCTGACTACATGGGAGAAAGGTGCAGTTCATCTGCAAAGCCCGGCAATGCAGGAACATAGTGGACTTTGAAGATTCATGTAATCTTTTGTGGATCGACAAGCACAACTTTTAACGCTTGCAGGTAATGGGACTTGTAGCCAATTGTAACTCAAGGAGAATGCCTGGTAAAACATTAGAACATTACTCCCTAAGAAGCTAACACTGTGCACTTCGGTTTTAAGAACACAGGATTCCACATTTATATGAATAATCAAAAAACAGATTTTTATGCTGCTCTCTACTCTCACTGGGAAACATTCATGGTAAGGATATTAACTTACAAGTGATGCAACAGGAGTTTTGCCACAAAATGGACTGCAAGACCAACATTAATGTTTTAGAGGTCTTACCATTTGCTAGTTGTAAAAACTACAAAAATGAATAACAGCTATAATTTAGATCTAATTCTACCTATAGATGTCATGCAAATAACGTTTAGTCCAATATACCCACAGTGGGGAGAGAAAGTAAAAGATGGGTATAAACACACATCAGGTTCAACCTCAAAGATCTGTGGACTCCAACAAATTCCAAAGCTTGCTAAAGGACAAATCTCCCAGGATTAAAAGTTGTTAATCAATATGTTGGTTCAACTCAGCATGTGCAACATGCAACTCATCCCCCACACAAATCTCCTTCATTTCCTGACACAATGTGCTGGTCTCAAAGGACGGCAGAAACTCCAAACAATATGGGATAAAAAAAAAGACTCAGACATGCAGAAAGAAACCTAATTAATCCATCCAAATCTATCCTGAGGCCAAGATAGCCTTCTAGAAGTCTTCACTGAAGCTGCCAAACCCTGCTACCAGGAGTTTCCCAGAGTGGTATGCCACTCTGAATGCTGTGTCCTGCAACAGAATCAGGTACGAAGCTCAGAAAAACTAGCATCCTACTAACTAGGAAGATATCACATAGAAACACAGAAAATTAGAGTTGGAAGGGTCATCTAGTTTAAACCCCTGCTCAAAACAGGACCACCATTCCCAACTAGATCACCCCAGCCAGGGCCTTCTGGAGCTGGGTCTTAAAAACCTTCAAGGATGGAGATTGCACCATCTCTCTACGTAATCTGTTCCAGTGTTTCACCGCCCTTCTAGTAAGAAAGTTTTTCCTAACGTCCAACCTGAACTTCCCGTGCTCCAACTTGAAACCATTGCTCCTTGTTCTCTCATCTGCCACCAATGAGAACAGTCTAGCTCCATTCTCTTGGGAACCACCCCCTTCAGGGAGTTGAAGGCTGCTATAAAAACCTTGCCCTCAGTTTGCTCTTCTGCAAACTAAATAAACTAAGTTCCCTAACCCTCTCCTCATAAGTCATGTGTTCCAGCCCCCGACCTATTTTCACTGCCCTCCAGTGGATTCTGCCCAACTTGTCCACATCCCTTCTACAGTAGGAGACACACTACTCCAAATATAGACACACCAGTGCAAAATACAGGGGAAGAATCACTTCCCTTGATCTGCTGGCAACGCTCATAGTAATGCAGTCCAATATGCTGCTAGCCTGCTTGGCAACAAGGGCACACTGCTGACTCATATCCAGTTTACTGTCCACTGTAATCCCCAGGTCCTTTTCTGGAGAGCTGCTATTTAGCCAGGTCCCAAGCCTGTAGTGGCACATGGAATTCTTTCATCCTAAACCCAAGACTTTGCACTTGTCCTTGTTGAAGCTCATGAGATTTCTTTAGGCCCAATCCTCATATTTGTCTAGGTCACTCTGAATCCTAGCCCTACCCTCCAATATATCTACTACTCCCTGCAGCATGGTGCCATCTACAAACTTGTTGAGTGAACTCCATCCGTCTTCCACATCGTTAATGAAGATATTGAACAAAACTGGCTCCAGGAGCGACACCTGGGGCACTTCACTTGATAATGACTGCCAATTAGACACTGAGCCATTTTATCACTATCTGTTGACTCTGACTATCCAGCAAGCTTTCTATCCACCTTACAGTCCATTCACCCAACCCATACTTCATCAGCTTGCTTGCAAGAATGCTACAGGAGACTGTATCAAAAGCTGTGCTAAAGTGAAGGTGCATCATGTCCACTGCTTTCCCCACTTCCACACAGCCAGTCATCTCATTATACAAGGCATCAAGTAGGTCAGGAATGACTTGACCTTAGTAAATCTATGCTGATTGTTCCTAATCATTTTCTTCTCCAAGTGCTTAGAAATGGATTCCTGGAGAACCTGGTCCATGATTTTTCCAGGGATGGAGGTGAAGCTGACTGGTCTATAATTCTCTGGATCCTCCTTCTTCCCTAGTCTCCTTGCCCTCATAAGGGGGAAACAGGGGTGCAGCCACCCCTTCAGTGCATGTTATTATTTCCACACCTCTGGATCTGGCAAGGCCTAAGAGATACTGTAGAATTGGTTTCCATTTGCTTTTTTCTTCCTGTTTCTGCACTTATACTTCTCCCTTTTCTTTCTTCTGATTTGCCATTTCTTCCTCCCATGTAGCTTCTAAAAGTTTGCCAGATATCCCCAGGGGTACATCATGCCACAGTCTGACAAACACTGAGCTAGAAGAATATCTCTACTGCAGGCAGATGACCTCAATGCCTTAGTTATCCATGTTTTCATGTTTCCCAGCTGGACTACAGCAATGCAAATACATATATGAGATGTGAAGTCTTCAACACTTAGTACTAAGTTACTTGAAACACATCACTCTACTATGGTTCCCTCAGAGAATTCAAAATTTAAGTTCAAGATCTTGTTTCAGTCTGTATCTTCAAGACACTACATGGTCTCGATTAAAATCTTTAACTGTCAAAGCTTCTGAAATGAAAACCGCGGTCATTAATGAAACTCCTCGGGTCCAATGGACCTTTGTAGAAGTATAAAGCCCACTGCGTAGGAGACAGACCTGCACAGGGCTGTGAAAGGAACCTGAAACCTCACAAACCTTTGATTTTGCTTTCTCTAATAATATAAAGCAATACAACCTTATAACTCCCCCTAAACACCCAGTGAAAGCATGGCACACCACAGCAAACACTTCTCTCAATAGGGAAAGGCTGAAAAAAGCTGGCCATGTTACTTAATGTACTACTGAAACATCAGGTACCACACTTGGACCAGCAGTCTAAGAACACACAATAGCACTACACAACTGAAAGTTTTAATGGATGTTATACTACATATTAAGAAACCTTTTCGGTTTTCCCTAAACTAAGGGAGCTATTTTAATAGCCACATTAAGATTCCCACCTCCGTATTTTTCCTTTAAACACTAAATAATCTCTCACACAATTTGTCCTTGGGCACAGATAAAGTTATGTCCAATGCTTGGACATTTTAAAGGACATTTTTACTACTCTTTTAGATTTTTGAAAACCAGCCTATACATAATTAAAAACTAAACTAAGCAAGAAAACCAAACCTAACAATAAAATAAATTTCTTGTTGAATACTTGTATATCATTAACAACTAAATCTCATAACACAAAGGCTACCCTAAACTATTGTTTAATTAAATGTTAATGCAACCTGAGACAGATATGTACAGATATCTTCTGGGGGAATGAACAAAAATATCTCCCATGGAAAAGCTGCAGCAAATTTTCAAATAGAGTGTCACAAGTCAAAAATTATATTCAGGTATAAAACCTGAAAAAGTAACTCCAGTAAAGTAAATGAAGAAACCTTCATTTATAACCAAGAATTGCTACAGGGAAGATATGTAGATACTATGTCAATAAGAGGTCATTTTTTAAAACAATAAATCTCTATGCAAATGCATTTCATATTTTTATGAAAATGGAGGAATGTCTCAACTTACAAACCTAAATTAAGCTGACTGCATAGCGGTACTCTGGAGATTTCCTCATCAAACTGAATAGTTTCTGAGGAAAGAAGAGCTCAGGGAGTTTTCACAGTTTACATCATTCTGAATTTTCAATACCTAATTCTAATTTTTGTGCTCCTAGAGGCTGCACAACTACAAAACCACCCTGGCTTTTTCTCTAAACACTGCCCCATGTAAAAAACGTATTTTCCTTCCCTTCCTTTTTTTGTTAGTTTTGGTAGCAGCACACTCCTGCAGACCCATATACAAGCTAGCAGTGCAACAATGAATGGTATCTGCTCAAACATAGTTACTATATTAATTGACATACTGCATACCCCTGCATAAGAGATGCACCTTGTTTTGGGAAGGCAGAATTAATTTAAAACAAGATTTTTCCAGAGTCCAGCTCCCCAGGGCTAATCCCCACCAGCCACATGGAGCAGAGGTAGAGTCTAGCTATCAGTGTCACTTTTCCCCTACTGCTCAGACAACACCACTACTGTCAACCCAGAGTCAAACCTGTAGCTGTTAGCCCTGCAGCCAGGAGAGGGAGAGTGATCATAATAACCAACTCTGCTCCTGCTACTTAAGGCCATAGAAATCAGCCATGCGTGATCTGATACTGCCCCTTGCCACCATTTCAGCATCCCCCTGCCTCCATTCTGCCACAGAAATCAGTTTGCTTGCTTAAGACACGCATCCTAACTTTGGATAGTCAATTTTCAGGGAAAAGATGTGTATGGTATGCAAATAAATATGGTACTTACCAGGAAATGGAGTGTTGAGGTACACTGTCTGTACACAGTTTCACTGCATGTGCGCTGCAACTCCTTGAGCTAGGAAACATTTTTTTTGTCTGAGTAGTACTAGTTGTGTGCGTAGGGGTGTTGATACATGTGCTCTGAGAGGTATTTGGGGGACCTTTAAATTAGCGCGACTTGGAAAGCTGCACTAATTAAAAGTGCCCGGAGAATCACATGTATCAGTGCCTCCATGCTGAAAAATGGCAGCGGGGCAATTTGAACTAAGACTCATTGAACAATCTTTAGTTTAAAGCACCCGGTCACCATTTTTCAGCACAAGGATACTGATATACATGATGCTGGAGGCTGCTGGATTGCGTTAATTTCCATGCTCAAGTCTGCACTGACACCAACATCAAGTCTGTTCCAGCACACTAGAACAAACTTCCTGCATGTGTATAGGAGCCCTAGGTTTTCTTGCATCTCTCATGCTCTGTACTTAGGTCATAAAAAGGTACTGTATTAATTCTGCCTCAATTCCCTTTAAGCCACAGGGAATCCCAAGACAGAAAATGTAGGTGTAAACTGGAAATACATCTCAAAAAAACTCAAATCAGCAATAAAGGACTTTTCCTTCTCCTTTGTGTGCTTATATGTGCACATTCCCAATAAAAGTATAAATAGATGTCGCCAAATGAAGTAGATCAGCTGTGCCGGGAAACATCCCAATTCACTGGACAAAACCCATTGTTCTCACACAGCTGAAGCACACACACAGCAAAGCAGGCATAGGAGACTGCTAAAGGACGAGACAGAAAAAGAGAGAAAAAATAAAAAGGGGCAAGAAATGTACTCAAGTGTACATAAGAAAAGGCACAAGGCTTACCAAAAACTGTAAGTTGAATGTGGTGAAAAGAGAATGCCCTCAAGCCAACATAACTGAGAAAAACTCTGGATGGGAGGGATGCAGACCCCCCTCTGAAACTACTTATGAGCCTGTACACGGCTTCCTTTACACATTCGGTGCAGAGCACAAGAAGAGGCAGAATATATACATACCGTGTGGGTACTGCTACAATACAAAATGCTCTCCAAGCTTTAGTGCTTGATATGCTTATGTGCCTACAATGGAAATATTCAAATGGACTAGCACTGAAAGGAAAGCATGTCTATTTTTAATTTTCTGAATGAGTGTTTCAAAAACAACCTGGACATTTTCCTGAAGAGACTCACCCTATCATCAGCCAGTTGATGTCAACAAACACAAGAAATAGGAGGTGCTCTTTGACTTCAGTTGTCAATTTCTTACCTGAGACCACGATCTGTGATCTGATAACATCCAGACAGACTGAGGAACTGAAGACTTCGTGCAGTCTCTTCATCTGATTTTTCACACCCAGAGTATGCCAAGTCTTTTCCCTCCGACTGTTTAGTCCTTGCTGTTTTTTTACACAGTGCAGAGGGCTCTGGAAGTGCTCGTATAGTTCTTAGTGCCGTTCCAGCACAACAAAACGAGTGTCCGCAATATGTCAAGGCAGAAGCACAATGCTGCTGCCAACAGACAGTAGTCCTTAGTCCAAAAATGTCTTTATTATAACAAGATGCTGGACAACCAAAATTAGATGCTGGTTCCATCAAACAAAGTCCCTCGACATTTCTGCGTCGCCATTCTGCAGCATCTTCAATATCAGCCAGATCATCTGAATCTAACATCCAGACATAGGCAGAGCTGAACCCTTCAGAGCTGACAGGCTTACTCCAATTATGCTCGTTACCTTCTCCCTCGATAAGATTTTCATTATTTATGTCACGCAAACAACTATATTTCTTGTTGGACTGCATAGTATTGTCCTTGTTTTGCCATACAGTCTTCACATTCCTGTTTCTGCAAATTTTTGGTGCTCCTTTGCTGTTGTGAGCTGACAGGATTCCCAAAGCTCTGGAAATCCTCTCAATGGCCACATCCGTGATTTTTTCACAACCAGACAGATCAAGATGGCGAAGACTCTGGCAACAGCCAACCCAAGACCAACTGAAATTAGAAAAATGTGTACAGTTATGGTAATAAAAAGATTTAACAAACTATTTCTCTAGGCAAGAAAGATTCTGGCTTCCACAAAGAAATTCAATACTAATACTAATTTTCATACTGCAATTCCTTCAGCTCTGAAAGAAAATAATTCATTAGAATCAAGTACACAATTTAGAATCATGGAAAATTAGGGTTGGAAGGGACCTCAGGAGGTCATTTAGTCCAACCCCCTGCTCAAAGCACAATTGCTGCAAGAGCTGATGTGTATGCACCAAAAAGACTAAGTTCATCTAAAGGAACAGAGAACACAACAGATTCAATAATTTTACGGCAATATAGAATGGTAAAATAGGAACATTAGCCATCAGAGATCCACAACTGTCCACAACAGTGGTTTAATAGATTTACAAGACAGCCTGTAGACAAGAGAAATGAATGTAGTTGGACAATTCAAAACAGTAGTTCTTGTTGCACAAATGCAATTGCCAGCAGAACAATTTTAATTTACTAAATGTACTGCAGGGAATATGCTTGTTTGAGCTGGCAAACTTGGGAACATACTTTGACCTGGAAATGCTTGAAAGGTGGTTCTTTTAAAAATACTGAAGACTTATAGCTCATGAATTGTAATTTCTACCACTGCAAGTATTTAAAGCAAGGAATATTTGGGTTCCTGAAGCTCCAGGAGAATGTTGTATGAAAAAAAAAAAAGTTAGTTTGTATCTTCAAAGTACCCTGGGCAAGGATTA
Organism: Caiman crocodilus; assembly: GCA_030014935.1. Taxonomy (NCBI): domain Eukaryota; kingdom Metazoa; phylum Chordata; order Crocodylia; family Alligatoridae; genus Caiman; species Caiman crocodilus. The sequence continues at coordinate 26,847,644 of JAGPOW010001338.1, forward strand.
TAACCATCACCAGATGCCTGACAAAATGATGTGGGTGGAGATGGTTGAGGCTCACTGTGTCTTGTGGGAAGCACAAGGGTCTTTGCTCTTCCAACAAAAATGAAGAACTCTGTATCAAGTAACTTCCACAGAGGCATCTTTCTATAGAGCTCACTTTTTTTTAGCCTTTAGGAAGCTGTAATATTTTCTAGCACAGCTGAAAAAGTATTGTTACCTGTTCAACATATGAAATAGACCTTACTTATTATACTAGGAAGCCTATCTCACTGGTTACAAGCTCTGTTAGTTTATCTCGTAGACCCTGTAAATCCTCATGATCCCCACATGAAAACACACTGTCTACTGAAACATGTAATTTTAGATTCCAAAACTGCACAAAGACATAACAAACTAGCACAGGTCTCACGTCCCTAGTGCCTCACTGAAGAAGTCGATAAAATTTCTGCAGCCTCTTCTGTAAAACTCAACAGAACTCCTTATGAACAGAGCTCTATTCTACCTGATCACAACATCCCAAGTAGTTGTACTCCAAATATTATAAGCTATCAGCCCTAGAGCAACAGGGGAAAAAAGCCCGAGTCAATACACAGCCTAGCTAATCTTCAAGAGTGAGGTTTAACATTACAACCCAATTCAGTTTTTATGTGTGGTTATATTCAGGATTCTGCACAACAGTAAAACAACAAAAGCTTTTACACATACATTCCATTCCAAGGTTATAAGCTTTGCTTGCTGTTAGGTATAAAATTAATGTTACTTTAATATGACTGTTGGTTACTGAAGTATAAGTTCTGTACTAGTCACTGCATTGCTGATGCTGTTTCAACAGGAAAAAAATCTATAAATACTATGTTTTAAAAACAAGTAGCTAACCTTTCAAATGCAGAGTCTGAAATATCAGTTTGCGTTAAATCCAAATATTCCAAGTTAGGACACAGTTCCAAGATCTGTCTAACCTAGAAAAGGAAGAGCAAACAGAAATAATGCAAGCAGCTTATAGGGGAAATCTCGGAGACAAGACAAACGAACAGTCATCTGAGTTGCGACTCAAATGCCATTCACTTTTAAATTAAAAGCACAGCAATTAAATATTTTTACTGAAGGCACACCATACTTATTGTCAACTCTTGTATGTTAATACTTGCCATTTTGCTAGAAATTGCTGAACTGTAGGCCAGTACTAGTGATTTCACTGAAGTGCCCACATAAGGAAGAACATTATGAATTAAGCCATGAAGTAAATGTTTTTCCTTCTGTGCTACGTTAATGGCAAGTGACTCTTCCGCAGCTTCTTCTACAAAATAAAAGAGAGGAAAAAAACAACAAAAAATTAATAATGAATTTTGATCAATTTAAAGTTCATCTCGCCTTCTTACATCCAGGATTTACAAACCATAGGTTTAGAAAGCCTACAAATTTTGTACCTGAGATAATGCAAAGAAGAAATTAATAAAAACACAAGTTTTACTGAAATCTGGCTCCAGGGAGCAGGCTGCAAAGATGTAGGTCTACCATTGGTTTACCTTGCTGCTAAACAGCTCAGAAAGGCTGAGGAATCATACAGATTGTGCACGATTTCAAACTTTACAGATTGCTTCCAAAACTTTAACACACTACCATAATTAAACTGGTAAAGTGCACAATACTCTGTGTTTTGTGGTCCTCTCACACCAAAAATTCTGGAACTGGTTGAGGCTCACTGCATCTTGTTAGAGACAAGACACAAATGAACACTCAAATGAGTTGCAATTCAAATACCATTCACTATTAAATTAGAAGCATAGTAATTAAATATTTTTACTAATTACAGATAGCACATCATACAAAGACTGATGATTACTTACCATGCAGCAGGTAAAGCTGCCAATTACCTCTGCATTGGTAATCCCATATAGAGCACACTGAACTGATCAGACCACAGATTACACAGGATCATGGATGTGGTCTACAAAGCAGACAGCAAGGCCTGCAGTCTCGAAGACAGTGCTAGCAGTAAGAAAACTATAGTATGCCATCAAAAAGTTCCGTTGTACCTAACAGGATTCAAAGATCATGGTCTTTATACCACCGTATTTTTAAAGTCAGTTTTATCATGGAACTTGCATACCAAATGGATGTACTACTCTAAATTTGTCTTTGAGATGGAGAACTTTTGTCAAAAAGAAAAGGCTAGAATAAAACACTCACAACCTTGCCCTTCCCAATGTTCAATTCATGATGAAAAAAGCACAGAGCTGGAAAGGAGGCTGCCAAATGTGAGATAGGGAGCATAATTCACAGCCAGGCTGCAGTAGCACGAAGTCACAAAATTTGCAGCAATCAAATTAGATTTATTTTTTTTAAAGGACTTTTGTTGTTTCTGACATTTGGGGTTTTTTTTTGTTGTCGTTTGTTTTTAACTGAGAGGCAAGTGAGTATCAACAATGGAGGTAGAAAATGCTTCTACTGCTTTGCCTTTGTAAAGGAGAAATAGAGTATAAATAGCTAATACACAGCAAACATATCTGAAGGCCTACTATACCTGCAACATATAAAAGCTGTGGGCTAAACGCCTAAGACTCAGTAAAGAATTCATTTAATTTTAAGCATAGTAGTTTAATCTTCATTTATAGATGCCTGTTGAAACTGGCCAATAACAGTTCAGATTCAAACTAGGTTATATGCTTTGCCATTTATTCATAACAGCATGTATAATAAAAACAATTAAGATAAAGCTTTGTTCTTTTTAAAGTTATCTGTATTTGCCTCTATGTAAAATTATAGCAGTGCGATAGCATCTCTTCAAGATTTCTGTTTATCATGAATGAATTTTCAGAGCAACTGAATTTCAATTTTGCTTACCAGATTCATCTACATCGGCATCTTCATCCCACTCCTGAAAAGCACGACTTTCATCTTTTCTATTTTTTACCCATTCCTCATCAGGTTCCATCTGAAGATCATCTGCAGGACCACTGTACCAGTCACCTACCCAGCCAAAAAAGGAAATAAATGAAAAAAATACAGTAAGAAACATTTGGTCTTTAAAAATGAAAATTCCAATAACAGGTAGATTTTATATGTTAGGGTCTAAGGAAATGACATTTAGGATTTTTTTTATTTAACATTACTTGAAGTTGGAATGAGCCTTTAGATCAGGGGTGAGCAAAATACAGGCCAAAGGCCAGATCTGGCCCACAAATCAATTAGTCCAGCCTGTGGCTGCCCCCATGGCATTCTGCATGGAGCCAAGCCCCACCCACTCCTGCCCAGAGCAGCCTGCATCCTGCCTGCCAATGGCACCACACCGGTCCCAGCCAGCATGCACAATGCTGCTGCTGCAGCTGCTGCTCAGATACTGCTCAGCTCCACCTCATCCTCCCACCCCTGCTGCACAGCTCCAGGCAGGGGGGAAGTTGCAGTTGGTGGCTCCTACCCCAGCATACAGGACTCCAGCTCCCCAGCTCCTGGCCACCTTCCATTCATGCTGCTGCCTGCAGGTAGCTGCTCATCACACTGGGTGGGCCAAGTGGGTGGAAGGCAGCCAGGAGCTGGAGATGAAGCCCTGCCCACTGGGGCAGAAGTCAGGCTTGGAAGGATATACCAGTGGTGGTGGGCAGGTTCCCTCATCCTGATCTGCTCCTTGGCTGATGGGGAACATCTCGGGGGATTGGCCAAGGAAGAGGGACCTGCCCACTGTTGCCACTGTCCTCTGCTGAGCTGGTCTCCACATACAGCCCAGCTGAAGCAGGGTAGCAGAAACTCTGAAGCTTGCCTTGCCCCCAGGTCTGCTGGGGATATTGGCAGCAGTGGACAGGAGAGACATGCCACTGGGCACAGAGGAGAAGGGAGGGGGTGCCAAGAGCAGAAAGAAGGCGGAACTTTCACCTCCTTTAGGGACTTGAAAAAAGTCCCCAGCTGCTGTTCTTGCAGTGTGGTCCTAAAGAGGGTGAAACTGCACCATTGCTCCCTCTGGATCCGCCCCTGCAGTCACTCTTAAGTTAATGTACTGTTCTGCCTTTAAGTGGGATCTAATTTTTTGGATTTTTAATCATTCCCCTGGTATGTTCCAGAATAGGAGAGCTTATCAATGAAACATTTGGATTTTGTTCATTCTAAAATTCAAAAACTAAACTTTGATGTAAATCCATGAAATGACTTAAATCAACAAGTTTCTTTTTTTATTAAAAACATCCCCAGGATTTACTAATCATGGCATTTGGTCGTAAGGCAACCACTGTGGAAGAAAACAAACCTACTTCTTGCACCTACAGGTCATAAGTTCTCAATTATACATTCCATTAGAAAAGCTCATTTTCTACAAGACAGCCAGACAGGTATGAATTAATTGTGTTTCTTATTTGAACAGTTTATATGGTAGGAGTGAAATATCAACTGGCTAAGTGCTGCTTACTCTAAAGCAAAAGGTTGGTAGAGTAGTTGTTATTTGGTGGACTGGGCAGGGACAGGGAAGGAAGGTTGGTTGCTGCTGCTTGTGTCCTTTATATTCAATCGTTACAATATTTACGAGGAGCCTCTAAGGCAGGCGCAGTCAAAATACAGCCTATGGGCCAAATTCGACCAACCAGGCCATTCTATCTGGCCCAGGGAGCACCTAAAAAATTTAGTAAATTAATATTTATTTGCCCCGGCTCCCTTTCAAAGCTGACTGGAGACAGGGACAGTAGGACCCAGAGGCAGCCCTCAGCAGGCTTGCAGGCTTCAGCAGCCCAGCCCAGCCCCCCCCCCAGCCAGTTCTCTGCATTCTTGCCCCTGCCCTGCTCTAGCACCAGGTGGCTGTGGCTCCCGGCTGCATCCTTGGACCACAGAGCACAGGACTGCACTAGTAGGGGTGTGTATGTGTGTGCATGCATGTGGGCAGACACAGGGACAGAGTATGCATGTGTCTGCAGGCACAGGATTGGAGAGTATGTGTGTGTGCATACATGCAGGCACAGGGCCAAAGTGTGCACGCACACAGACATGAGGACAGAGTGTGCATGTGTTCATAGGGTGAGTCCCACATGCACACCCCTCCATACACATGCACCTATACTTCCCCTCGCACTGCCATACACAAAACCATCACCCTCCCCCCATACCCACCCACATCCCCACACACCCATAGCTCCCACAAACCTATATCCAACCCCACACAGTATACAAGTGTAAGACCTGAATCACTGTGGTAGTTTTGTGCAATTGAACAAGTTGTACATTTTAAAGCCTGAGAAACAAGCAGGCTCTGCACTGAAAGTTATTTGAAAGCACTGAATTTAGCCCTGATTTATTCAAAGGTAAATATGCCACTGTTTGGATAGGGCTCCACTAAATGTATCCACAGCTTGCCACAGATTGCACATCCATGGCAAATATATTAAGTTAAATTTGTGCAAAAGCCTACACGGGCAACACGGTTTGTTCTTTGCTTAAATCACTATAACTTGGCTCATTAAATTTACCAATACAAACCAGTTATAGCAAGCACTAAACCAAATCTAAATGGTTTTACACAAGGGTGTGCAGCAATTCAAGTGATCCACTTAAATGTATTCAGTTAAAATATAACAACTTCCCACAGACAGAAACCTGAGTTGCTTCCCCCATTCACTGAAACTTCAGCTGCAGCTTTCCTTAAGCTCAACTCAAGGGAAGAAGGAAAATCTTTAAAAGAAAATCTCAAAATTCTAAAATGTTTTGTGAAACATTTTGCTTAAAAAAAACCTATTAAATAGGCATTTGCTAAAAAATGCCTATCCAGTCAACTGATGAGTGCTCAGATGTGAGCATCTTGTAACTTCTTTAGGAGAGGATTACCAGCCAAAGCCAGACCCAAAATTAGTGTTTAAACAACTGAAACAAATGCACAGCTCTTTTTGAGGCTGTCTTTACAAGCCATAAAGGAATGAACAGCACAAGCTTTCATTATGCTTTGTATTTCACTATTAAATGTTGTTACATATTACACTTCTATCTACTAAAAATGTAAAGCTGTAACCAATATAAAATATCTACTTAAATGTATTAAGTAATTAAAAAAGAACTAATGAGAGTGTGTGAAACTTCAATATGGTCTAGTGCATCGTAGCCCTACTACAATGGAATCAAGTTACTCTTTTTGGGTGCCTGTGCACTGGCTTCTCCAATGCACTGTAATTACAGGGCATCAGAGCAGACACAATTAATCGTCTGCCTGAGTGTGGTTATTACCATGCTCCACCAGCCTCCCACATCTCATGTATCAGAGTCCCCACACTTCAGAATGGCAGTGGGGCACTTGAACTAAACCTCATTAAACAACCTTTAGTTCAAGTGCCCCCACCACCATTTTGAAGCACAAAGACACTGATACACAAAACATTGTGGTGTTCTAATTAAAGCACACACACACAAACACACACTGGAGCATGTGTTAAATCTAGGCTCTTAAATAGTCTTCAGACTCATGCAATGGTTTTGAGATACAAACTTCTAGGAAAACAACTTAAAAACAAGCTAGAAAGAAGGTTTTAATATCTGTCACTTTAAAATAGACAACTAAGGCCCCATCTATACATCACATGTATCACACAATTACTAGGTTAACTGTATAATTAGGCTACATGTGCAAATTAACTATAATTTGATAAAAAGGTCCAACCAGCTATAAAGTTAGAGATGGAAAATGTGTAATAATTTTATACCTGGTTTCTATTCAGCTTTAATTTGTATATGTAGCAGGTTCTCTCCCTCTGGACATGAGTCCTATTAGCTGATGGGGCTCTCAGCCATATGGGTGCACCATGCACAGCTGAAGAGACTCTCAGCCCTATTTGTGTCCCATAGCTGCCAGGACCCAGAGTCCAGTCAGCTGCAGGATTCTCCACCCTGGCAGCTGTGGAGTGCTGCAGGATCCAGTCCTGCAGCTACAGACTCTCAGCCCCAGTAGCCATGGGGCACTGCTAGGACCGAGAGTCTGCAGCCACAGGACTCACAGTCCTGGCAGCCACAGGGCACTGCTACAGCTGCCAGTCACGTCAGCTATGGGACGCACAGCTGTGGCACCTTTCTATTTGTCTATGCATGGGGAGCCCAGGATGGCAATCCCAGGTTGCCCCTTTACTGACAACAAGGCACTATAGAAGCTGATGCTGGGTCCCACAATCATGACTCCTGCTATGCAAGTGTGACATGGCAGAAGGCACAATTTTTGTAGATCGTATCAAATCATATCACACATTAGCTGAATGTCTAGAAGGGGCCCTTAATTTTGAGATGTGCCATATGCATTCAATTCTGCAGTTAATTCTAGTCTTGGGAATGACATGCCAGAGAAAACTTTTGAAAACTAAAGAACGTTTTTGTATTAACCAGCAACAAACACAACTATAAAGTATTTTGTCATCAATGGTTACAACGATCTCTTCCAACCTCAAAAAAATAAAATTGCTACTAAACTAGCAAAACTGTTTAAAATACTTAAAAAAACCCACAATATATTAAAAGGTCTTAGTTATCAGGATTAAGGCTAACCAACAAGTGATTAGCTATCTGTTGACTGCTATCAAAAATTAAGCTAATTTTGTACTGCTTAGTAATGTTTCTTCATGAATATCTTCTAATACTCTGAACTAAGCTGGCAAATGTCATTTTTTGGCCAGTTTCTACAGATAATTATTTTAGACGCATTATACAAAACAACAGCGATTTTCTTGCTTTTGTAGTTCCTGAAGTATTTTTAAAAGACAACTGAAACTTTTGATAACCTACCTCTGGCCCAGCGAACAGGGTAGAGATGTTTCCAAAGAGATCCAGTTTTAGCCAGTTGGGACCATTTGGTGCTGACTTGACTACACTGACACAACTCCTGAGGGTTAAGGTAACTGAAAATGGTCAGCATTACTTCAGGAGGAAGATGAGTAATGTTTGTGGTATGCCCTGTCACTTCAGTTTCTGAAATACAGAATACATGCATTTAAGAAATATGAGGTTATATTTCTGCATCTGAGCTTTCATTTTATCTAAAGTGTTATAAGAATAAAATGCAACTGTAAGTAAGCTTTGAAATTAAAACACTACTTTTAGGATTAAAAAAAAAAGACAGAAAGAAGTGTGGATTGTTTTGATTTTAAAAAGAAGAAATAAAACCCCTAACTGTTGTCCAAACCCTATTTCAGATTGTAGCAACTCAGTTCTGCACTTCCTATTTCCTTTAAATGCCCAAATTCTTGTTCTGAAACATGACCAAGAAATGGATCCTGATGCAACTGAACTGGATGCCAAAAACACAGCTAAGATGGACGAGATACTCTGTGGTGATGAAAAGCTTAAAGAAGCAGCATCTCCACCTTCAGCTGATGTACGTGCCTGCCTTTTGCCAAAACAGAATGCATGGTTGCCCCTGGATTTTCAGATAGCAGTAGTAACCCCTATGGCCGTGTTTCACCTACAGCTAAGCAAGCAGACTGTTTATTCTCTAAGGAGGACCATGTTTTGTGTCATGTCCACTGACTCCATCTTCTTGACTGAGGTAACCCACCCCAAGCCTATCAACCCTTCACACTTCCTTCCCATTCCTTCCTCTGGGTTAAAAGGACATGTTTAAACTTCTGCAATTTCGTTACCATGTAATCTGGCATCCTGTGGTGTCTATGAATATCAGTTCAGGGTCTCTCTCTATTGATTCCTGGAGATGATCTATACAGGGCTTTCCCACGACTAATGATATTCCTTTAACAATCCCCATTGCCCTAGACAGGCTACAGAGCATTTAGGAAATTATTTTGTATCGCTTAGATACGATGTTTCTGTGCTCTAGCTTTCTCTTTCCTATTACTGCTAGCAAGCAGACAGCAGCCCTTCATAGTGTGTGTGTGTGTGTGTGTGTGTGTGTGTGTGTGTGTGTGTGTGTGTGTGCGCGCGCGCACGCGCGCACACGCGCGCACACGCACATTTAAAAAAAAATACTTTTATCCCCTTTTGAAAACAAGAACTTTGCCACTATGAAACAAATATTTAGAGAAAGTCTACTGAATTTTTAAGGTAATGCTATGAAAAAGCTGATCAGTGAGACACCAGATGAAAAAAACAGATATGGATAATAAAGATAGGGCTATGAAAAGGTGTAAAGATAATCTGACGACTAAATAGTTACCCCTCACTTTTTCAAACCTAAAACCAGTAACTGTAGCTGCAGTTCAACATGAACAGTCTGTAGTAGCATTGCCTTCTGTAGTCCTTTAGACAAAACGACAGAGGGCAATGCTATTGTCTCCTGCTATAGAGGATTAAGATTATCATGCATGGTAAATATGTTCAAGTAGACTCTCACTTTGGCGCACATACTTTCAGAAACACTTTTATTGATGCGCACAGATCAGAGTCTGATGCTCATGGAGAACATCAGACACGTGGTTAATCAGAAAGCTGTTCAACTAACAATCAACCCATGGTGTCTTGCATCAAACCTCTGCGAATTCCAATATAAGTATAGGACAAGTAAAGGGCATTTCCAAAACCAGACAGAAAAATGCAATCAAGCACAAGTTTACCTGATTAACTGATCCAGATGCTCAGCAAGTCCTTCTCAGACAGAATATATATACTGTTGCTGCTTCTCAGAGAGAAAGCCAGCAGTGCAAGAGGAACAGAATAACAATAGCTGCTTTTCTTCTACGGTTGCAATGGAAAATAAACAACTTCCTCAAAAATCATATTCTTCTATATATGCTTCCCCAACAACTGTTCTTTAATACCAAACTCACTATACTCAAAACAGAGAAGTTGCAGAAATCTTACCGTTCCTAAATTCCTCTTCTGGTTAGAGATGGCAACAGCCAATTCTGTCAGGCTACTTGCTTACCACATCTGATTGCTTTTGAACTACTAAATCAATCAGTTTCTATCCTGTAGGCCATCCTGACACAAATTAAGATCATAGTTTAGGGTGTAGGATACATCTTTGGTTCTGAACAGTCTCACATCCTACTGCAGATTGAATTACAGAATACAATTACTGTATTTGGTTTGATTCATGTATTTTGTTGCTTCATGTACATAATTATTGTACTTCGCTTGCTTTTTGCTGAAGGTAGGCTGTTACCTTCTCAGTTCAGGGTTGTCAAGTTTCCAGAGGGTTTGCTGCATCTCCCCTCCCTACCTCCCCACTAAGACACCCTGGCTGTATTGAAATACCAAAAAACCTGTCTATCATGCTACATAGACTACCCTTAGAACTGTTAGGAAATTCTGAGAACAAATTTTAACACTGACAGTGTTAAGGCTGTTCCTTCATTCACATTCAGTAAGATACATGTGTTCATCAAGTGATCCATCCTATATTAAATTTCATAAAAGAAAATGGAGGTGGAGTTAGATATTGGTACAAACATCATTCTGACAGTGAACGTGACATTTCACCTTACACAGTCATGCATCTTGCAGATCCTTTTTTCTGACTCTCTCCTCCCTCACTGGATCCTTAGAGAAAGGAGGTCCAAGGGAGAAGAATTTTTTCTATCTAAAATATTGTCACTTGACAGTTCTGACATCGTTCAGTTGAGAAAAATCAAGAGAGAAAAAAGTCCAGACTGTCTTCAACCAGAAAATTAAGTCAGGGTCTGGAAGCAGAAAATACAATCTGAAAGTGAAGTGTGAAATTAGCAGGAGAACACCATGTTATTTCTAAGCCAGACACTGGAGACAGGGCAGGGAGGGAAGCAGAGTACATACTTACATGACTTGTAAAAGACCTACATAAGAAATATCTAAACAGCCAGATTCTTCCCATTATTGCATTATTAAAAGAAATCAACATTTTGTAACAAACAAAAAAAAAATCACCCATAAAACATTTAGCAAACGGACAGTAAATTGATCATTTCCCTGGACATGATTTTGAAACTCAGAATTGCTTTTACTCCAATTTAAAGTAGTTCACCTTGATCTGCCTTTTCATCCACAGAATACTTCAAAACTTTCTGGAGCTCTCCAGCTTGATTCCAGAAGCTGAAACCTCTAAGGAATTCTGCAGGTTCCTTTTGCGAGCAATGCTGTGCAATCACTTTCTTTTTGATATCCTTTAGTTCTTCGTAAGTGAAATATTCCATCAACATTGGCTGAAAAACCTAAAAAATGAAACATGCCAATTAACTATGACAAGGCATGGGTGACAAGGGACAGCGCCGTCAGAGTATTTATAACCCTATTTTTTGTGTTATTTACAAAAGGAACTTCCTACAGCAGAGTACAAGTTGACCAGCCTGATGTACAAGAACAGAGAATTCCTGAATTCTGACCTCCAATGGCTTCAAATGTGGCCTTGGGCAAGTGGATTAATTGTTTCTTTGATCTTCCCACACATAAAATGGAAATAATTAAACTTGTTTAATTTAGATGGTACCGAGACCATCACATGAAAAACACTGAAATAAATAGCAATACCAATGAAGAGAAAGATGTTGAAAAAAAACCTTAATGCATTAAGTTCCATCTTGAACCAACTGTTGAGGCTTTTCTTTCTCCTGAGGAGGCTTCCCAATTTTTCAATATACATAAAACATTCAAACTGGTAAAACCAGTCTGTAAAGTATAAAGTATGTGTAAGAGGTAGTTTGGGAGTGGTTGTTTGATTCTTAAGACATTGGTGTACAGTCATTTTTCTGAGTACATAAAAACTGTCATTTACTGGATCAAACCATCTAGCCCAGTACCCTGTGTCTAGCAGTGGCAGGAAGTGGATGCTGAAAGAGAAAGTAAACTGGGTATGATCATGGTTTTTTGCACTGTTCCTCTCTCACTTGCAGTTTCCAACATTTAAGACACGGGTGGGCAAAATTCAGCCTGGAGGCCGGATATGGCACGCCAGGCCGTTCTATCCAGCCTGTGGGGCCCCTAAAAAATTTAGAAAATTCATATCTATCTGCCTCGGCTGCCTATCATGAAGCCCTCGATGACTTAACAAAACTCAGTAAGCAGCTCTCTGCCCAAAATAATTGCCTGACCCAGATTTAAGATCTAGAAAGCTCATAAGAGATTCAGAAGCTGTATCCCTAACTCCCAGCTCAACAGGTACTGATGCCTCTTTCATCCAAGAATCTGTCTGGTCCCTGGCTAAACTGTCAGCTTCCACAACATCTGGTGGCAATGAGTTGCACACTAAGTATAAACTGTGTACAAAAGAACTTTTTTGTTCAACTTACGACTACTAGTTTCGTGTTGTGCCCCCTGGTTCCTGGGAGATGGTAAATAATAAATCCCTCGTTGCATTCTCTTCATCATTTGGTATAGTTTAAGTGTTTTAAGATCTCTGGCTAATTTTATGGTCCCCTTTGGAAATTAATTTACAATATATCATAGATATTGTGTAAGATATCTTACGAATAATATATGAAAAACATGTTGCTCAAAATATTCTCTCTTCACTTAAGGTCTTCAAATATTTATTTCTTAATGGGAAGCTGGGGTCGTACAGACGTTAAGGAGCACAGTTGACAGCCGAAAAGTCGTAAGATCAAGGCAGCAGCAGAAAGCTTGGTGCCGTGTCAGATTCCAGCAAATCTATGAATTCTGCTAAATACTTTGTCACAAGGCCACAAAAAAGGAAAGGGATGTTGTTGTTTTTTAAAGGAGGCATTTCTAAACAAAACAGTGATGAAGCCAAATTAAAACAGTCCTTCATATTACTGACTCTTTATATAATATCATACAGAAGCTCTGAATTAATGAAACTACACAAACATTTTTAAATTCCATCTTCTGTTTGTGAGCAATGGTAAGATGTCACCTGCATAACCAATCAGCCACAAAATTAAAATTAAATATGCCTTCAGCTTTTATCACAGATGTTATTTATTCTTCATTTCACATCCAAATTTATTACAAAATCTCTACAACTGATGGAACCCTTACTGAAAAGGGAAGTGCCAGGCCAGAACTACTTGGATTCTGGTTATCATACAATTAAAATAACAAGGATAATTATTTACATCTTCACCATGGTAACAGTTTTTACCCCAATGGATGATAGCTAATAATATTGCAGCACCCAGGATCACAACACAATAAAAGGCTGAAATGCCATTCTAAGCAGGCAAAACCTACGTGCAGGTATGAAAGCATGCAGTTGATTGGTAAGCTCTCAAAATGTAAGTGAAACTACAATACAACAAAAAGATACTGTATTTTAAAATGGAGCTTTTTTAACAAAGTTCCTGTACCGTAAACTGAAATTTGTTGATTTTAATTCAATCTGGATAGAGACAGAGATGCCAAGGATTTTCTTACCTTCTGATTAATACCATATCATGGGATAATGTGCAACAACATCTGGTTGACTGCACTGTGGCTGTATTTTGAATTAAAGTCAAAAGACTCCTATATGCAACATCTGCTGTAAGTAAACTCGGAAATTTTGAATCCAGGAGAGTTTTGGCATTGACTTCAATGAGCCCAGGATTTCACCCTGTCATTTCAACGTCACTGTTGTTTCTGTATGTGTCATATCTCAACCTAAAACCCAGAATATAGGCAATTTACCTTCCGTGCTCTCCTTTCCATTCTCCCATAGTTCCTATGGGCACAAACCAACCTATTAACAAAACTGAGAATCAGTCCACCATGTCTTTCCTTCTGGTATCTTTGATCGCTGTAATCATGTTCAGTCTTTTCAACTCCCCAAATAAGAGAATCTAGTGTCATTTTTAAGGCAAGGTCCACCTACCTCCTCTTCCTCTTTCATGTGAGGAAGGAAATCCCTGGTAAATGCTTCCAACCTTTCTTTTAGCTGTTTCTCATAGTTTAACTGTTCATATTCATTCTGAAAAAGAAAGCAACTCTTTAAATATTAAGCTTCTCTACACTCAAGAAAAATTAAAATAATTTACCTTTTCTCCCACAATTCATGATTTAGCTTTTTCTAGGAAGTTACTGAATTAATATTTAAAATATATTATAAAAGCCATTTAAAAATCTTTGGTAAGAAGATCATTAGCATATTCATTCTTGTAACATATTCATTCTGTTACAATTTGTGTAGTCGAGTTTGTTTCTTTTATTACAATCAAGATTGCATCATGTCCAGACACAACAGCACCTTTTTATTCCAACCTGCTAGGTCTACAAACCCTGAAGAAGTCACATACAGAGTCTCAAAAATATTAAAAGTAGTTCCTTAAAACATGTCATATTATGTAGTGTGTTTCTTAGTGAATTATATCATGAAGTACCAGAAAGTACTAAAATAAACTACATTTCTCAATATAAAAAATATGATGCAGTATTACTTCTATCTTATTTCCTCATTTTTGTCACTAGTCAAATTAGTAAGTACAACATGACTTCCTAATTGTAGAATACCCTGCAATCATATGTGAGTTATCAAGTTTTTAATGATATGCAAAGTTGTAATTTAGAGTATTAAAACTGAAACTTACCAGTCTGTAACAACATGACCAAAAACATTCAGAGCAATCTAAATAATTTCTAACATTTGTATAGGGAACTTTGATGAAGTGATGTTGGCTTAGTTCTCTTTTAATAGCATATATTTTATGTTAAACTTTGATAGTAAAATGCTGACAAGTGAAATCACAATTGACAGTTTTGCAGTTAAATGTGCTACAGAAACTTACTTTAAAAAACAGTCAGAATTTTAAAACATTCAACTTACTTTAATGTCATGGATCATTGGCTGCCTACTTTCTTCAACTAAGAATGCTTTACTCTTTTTTTTATTATTATTGTAATAAGAAACTGGCCCTGGAGTCTATCCAGAAATTGCAACAGATGGAAGTTTATGCAAGTTCTTACAGTAAATTTTGTAGTAGTTGCAGGGAAAAAAAGAAAACAACTGATGTCATCAGGTGCTTTCTGACAGCTTAGTGTTTTTCTTTCCTCTGCTGCAAGTGACAAATAAGGAATGAAACTAAACAGCCTTATTCTGTTGACCCAGAACATGCAATAAGTAGACTGGTCAAACTGTACCAAAATAAGAGTTACTAATTTATTTTCATTACAGCCAATATCAGCAGTGTAGTCATGGGCTCTGCTACATAAAAACTGGTACAGAAAGGAAACAAGCTGAAGTCAATCTGTACTTTTTCCTAAAATTGATTTATAGAAACAAATGGAATGAATCAAAATCAACAGTATGGTGGGAAAAACACAAGTTAAATGCAAATTTAAACAACTAAAGCCTGGAAAAAAATGACCAAGACTGTGACTATATCTCCCTCTAGTTTTCTTACATTAGAAATATGTATAATTTAAAGGTTTTGTTGTAGCTTCTAAGAAAGCTTCAAGACAAAATATGTACATTATATGTGTGTGGCCTTTGTTTCCTATTATTTGGGTAAAACTCAGAAGCAAAGGATAAGTCAGCCTTATACCAGGTTCAACACTATCAGGGAGCTGAATTCCCACTACAGGACCAGTTGTATAAAAATCCTAATGCAGTATGCACCAGCAGACAAAGCACAATATATTTTAAAAGTAAAAAATCTGAAGTGATCTAGGAAAGGCATTCCTGAAGTATGACACTTCTAGACCTAGAGTTGTTTTGTTCAAAAAATCCTCACTTTTCACCAATCTATAGCAAAGAGGGCTGAAAGGAAATAGCCCATCCAACTGGTGACCCACCAGCTGTATAGAGCCTGCAACAGGTTAAGTTGTGGCTTAACTAGGGCTCCTGCTCAGCCATCCCCCACCACCATATCACTCAAGCCACAACAGCAGCCAGTGTCTCCAGGCTCCCCCTCCTGCCACAGGGGATGGGGCGGGGCAGTGCACAATGCAGCACGGGGAGGTGTGGGCACCCCCTTGGCAAGCAGCCTGGGACCTGTGGTATGTGGTCTCTGCCCAATTAGAAATTGGACAGCCCTGGTCTAGAGGGACTGAGGCCTAGTAAGCAGGAGCAATTTATATTTTGTTGAAAGCTGTTTGGGAAAGAAAATTAGGATAGCAATCACTTACTGCTGCTCAAAAATATGAAAAGTTTGGAACAGGCCTTAGTGAGATGGTTTATTAATAGGTCAAATGCAAGAAAAAATATCAAGGCAGCAGTTCTTCATACACAGCGATTCCTTTCACCTATGAAATTATGTGAAGATATACTTCAGAAAACAAAAATCTGTAAGCTTTCTTAGCATATTAATAAAACAATTCATAGTCTTGGCCAACAGAAATCAATAGAAGTTCCATCACTTAACAAAACGCTAAATTAATCTTACCTCACATTTCTACTTAAATTATGAGATTTTGAAAAGCCTTTGGAGTATTTCTTATAATTAGGGGTCTACCAAACTTGGAGGTGGCCAGCTAATATTGCAGGCAGAGCCTGGGGCTGGCCACTAATTTCATGGGCTGAGCATGGCACCCCCACTTCGTGCCCCGCCTTGTCCACACACACACCTTTGACTGGCCAATGGGCCACAGCAGTCCCGCCCCTCCCTACAGATTGTCAGATGGGCCCAAACTATGGCTTAATTATCCTGATTAAACCTAGGGAACTTTTAACCCACACATTATTAAGCGTGGATTAATGGCTTCTCCCAATTTAATCAGGATAATTAAGCCACAGTTTCGGGCCATCCCCAAGTGTTGGCTCACTGCAACCCACCTCCCACAAAAAACAAAACAAAACAAAACAAAAAACCAAGCATAGGAGCAAGGAGAAAAGCCCTGGCGTCTTAGAGCAGGGTGGGAGCAGGGAAGGGAAGCATGGAGGAGAGGAGCAAAGCAAGGTTGGGAAGGAGTGGAGCTGCTTGCAGCAGGGCCAGAGCACAAAGCACGGGTGAAGAACATTGCTGTGCTACCAGGCTGTCATCCTGCTGCCTGGCCCCAGCTCAGCACCCACATCATTTTGTGTTGCAGCAGTTGATGCCTCCCACCCCACCCCACCAAGGAAACCTCCAGCCACTACTGCTCCCTGCAGCCAGCAACTCACTCTGCCTGCTGACCCCTGCCCAAGTTTGCAACAGAGGGCCTGGCAGGCTAGCATCCTGCAGGCTTAGAGCTGGGGAGGCAGGGGCAAGAACAGGCACACAGATAGATACACAGTGTTCAGCCTGCCCCACCCCACTCCAGCCTCTTCTCAGCAGAAGTCTGCCCAGGTACTGCAGTAGCAGTCTACCCCTACATCCCTGCCCCACACTCCTTGCCTGCTACGTGGCACCCTCTGCCTTTCCCCCAGGGCTTTCTGCATGGTTTTCTCCTTGCTGGTATGTTTATTTATTGTGGGGGGAGTCTGCAATAAGCACACCAAAAGCACAGAACTTGTGGTCTTTCATGAAACTTGTCCGAAATCACCTGTTTCCACAAAAATCGTGAAATAGCAATTTAGGTAGGTCCCTATTTATAACAGGGACTTGAGGAGGCAGCCGGCTCATTTTGCGGGCAGAGCCCAAGGCCAGTTGCTAAATTTCACAGGCTGAGCGCTATTTATAACAGACTTTTCTGAAAAAAAATTCAAAATGTACATGTGAACAGGACTCTTACTTAATAATCTGTAACTTTGCTAAATGAAATAAGCACTGTGTTTTCTACTTATGGAAAATGGAAAGTATCTGCTAACATTTCAACTACGTCTGAGTTACTGTTGTTCTTCATTTGTTTGATGAGAAACTTTAGAAAAAAAACAGCGGATTAATATATAATCTTGACAAGTTTTCCTTAATACATAATTAAAGGACTTACAAATATTTCTGTTAGCCTATTTTAGAAACTTACTTTTACATTTTTCAAACCTTTCTCAAAAAGACTAAGCATCTCTGAGAGCTTGTTGTCCGAGTGCACGTTATACACAGTCCGGCTGCGCTGCTGAAGCAAGCCAATGATGTATTCATTTTCAATCTGCTCATGCATTTTAAATTCCTTGAATGTGACATAGAGTGATAACAGAAGAGCCCGGAAATCATTGTTATTGGAGAAGTTGGTCTTTGAAAGCTGGAATAGAGAGAGAAGTTGTTTTCCATGTGAATTTTTATTATCCCACCTAAATACTAGAAAAGCACACAACTCCTATTTTTCATAAGCATTGTGCCTCACTCATCATTTCTCAAATTTGATAGATAACATGTAAATCACTGGTTTAAAATGTGCCAGTGTCAACCACAGTACCACAAGTTTCTTTTAAGGGTACCACATAATATTAGCACTGTTACATGAGAAAACACTTGCACATGATTCACAAAGTAAACCAAGGGATTTAAAACATGATTTCACAGCATCAAAACCATTTTGACATACTATAGTCTGAGTTCTTTTGCAACAGAAGAATTGCTTTACTATTTTCCTGTAGTCCAAAAATGAGTGAAAGCTAAGAGCTGGCATTTTCTGAAGGGTGCCCTGAATCTAAAAAGATTGAGCACTACTTTTTTAAACTAACATATAGATACGTATATTATGGAAGCAAAATCATTTCCATTTATACAGAAAAGTTTGACCGACATTTTAGCAATATAATGTTTTTGAGCGTTTCACACTTAAAGCAAAATATCTAAGTCGCAGTCCTTCGAGCACATGCAAGTTTTTGAAATGCAGTAACACTTCAATCTTAAATGGAGTAATTTCCCCTTGGTTTCAAGTGAAGCAGGATCGGGTCCTTTTTACAGGCAGTCCCTGACTTAGGACTCTGAGTTATGACAAACAGCACTTACAACCATTTCAAGGTACTGATACCAGTTTTGACTTTACAATGCTGAACCCAACTGCCTCCAGCTGATAAGTCCCTTGTGATGGGAGAGAGAAGGAAGAGGTAGGAGGGGGCAGCGCAATACCTCTGCAGCGAGGGAGGGACTAGGGCTAAAGCTGCCCAGCCGGGGGGGAGGAGGGGGTGCAAGGAAGCTCCCACCACTGCGCGCCACTGGTCTGGGAGCAGATCGTCCTGTGGCTCTCACTACTGCTCCTGCCACCTGTACGGGAAGGCATGGAGGTGGGGTTGGTGTGCCTCCGGATCAGTGTGGGGTGGGTGGGGCCAGAGCTGTGCTGGGCTGTGCTCTGGACAGGCAGCGGAAAGCGCTGGAAGTGGGGGCTATGCCCTCCTGCTGCTCACCCAGCCAGGACAGAGTGGAGCCACTGCGCTGCCTCTGGACAAGCAGCACACAGCAGTGGGAGACACCCCAGCCTCCCAAATGAACAGTGGCTTAATCCCACACCCCACCCCATCCCTCCACCCTGAGCGCAGGCAGGGCATGTGCTCCCTGACTGGGGTGGGCAGCAGACAGTGGGTTATGTGGGGGGCTGCAGCCACCCTAAAGTTTGTTGCAGCTCCCTTATAGCCTCCACTACCAACCCAGTGCAGCCCCAGCCCCACCTGCCCCATCCCGGGGGCACGCACCCCACCATGCCCTGCCACAGCTTGCCCAGCACAGGACAAAGCCGCTGCTCATCAGGAGGCTAACTAAGGTTTATCAGGTGAAGATGCTGAGCTCTATATACCTGTAAAGAAAATAAAAATAAAGAGCCAGTGTTGTGTGTAGGTGTAAGTTAGGAAGCAAAATATTGCCTGAAATATTTTAAGAACACTCCACCTTCTTCATCTGAAGGATTTTGTGGGGGGAAAATAACCAAAAAGTAAGCTTTACTTCTCGTTTTCAGTATCTGTAGTCCATAATATTGACTCTCCTAGCATTCTTCAAATTGATTTCACATGCAGACGATGCAGTAAACAGTTGCTTATGCTCAGAAGTATTTTGTAATGGCCTGATGCAAACAGTGTCTTGCTCTAACCAAGTTTGTGTTTGTCTGAAACTAGTTCTCAATTCTGAACCAAAAACTCTCTAGACTTGCCCATTTAATTCAAAAATCACCTTCACACATAGAAGGCATAAAGCCTTAAATATTAAATGTCAATTCAGCTGCGCAGATGAATGTTTGCACTGGTCTTGTATGTGAACCTAGCACCTGGTTTTGGTTCCAACACTAAAATAGTTCTGCTTATGTCTGTTTTTAAAAGGTTACAGCTCTGGATGATGCAAAGCAAGGAGAGGAGATTATCTCTCCTTATCTTTGTCTCGTACTCCCTCTCATAATCTCCTTCCTTTTCAAAATGAATCCGTAGCAACACTAAACAGCCACTTGACAGTGCGTTGCCTTGTGCCTCTTCACTTGTGACATCTATATTGATATTGAAATCTCTTCCAAACAGGGCCTTGTACAGTGCCAGTAAAAAATGGGGAAAGAAAAGATGAAGGTGTAAAAATGAAGTCTAGTAAAATTTGGCCAGTACAATTTGGGGTTGAAATTTACCCACCCACAGACACCAAGACCCCAACAAACACCACCACAAACCTGTCCCCGTCCACCCCGCAACAGCTGAATTGCCACACACAAGTGCAGTTCAGGAAAATAAAGAACCTCACAGCATTTGGAGCAAGGAACACATCTAACACCAGCTCCAGATAAGGCATCAAATCAAAGATGTCTTCAAGCATATCACCCAAGAGATGCAGCCAAGGGGTCACAACGAAATCTGGGAGTGGTGTCTGGCCACGACTCATGTTGATGAGGAGGCATTATTACCACACGCTTGATGCTAGAGAGCGGTCTGCGGGCCAGGGGCACAGCATGCCATTCTACAAGGACCTCGCCAAGAACAGGGCAGACGCACACTTGGTGGGCACAGGGCTTAGTGGATGGGCACACACAGGACAGCTGGCTGTGGCCACAAGGTCACAAGCCATAACAAGCTACTGCCGCATCAGGTCCAGGTGGGCAGCCATGATGTCCCCGCCAGTCAGTCAAGGGTGGCTTGACGAAATGGCTCCACTTGGGAGTCTTCAGCAGCTCCCAAGAGCAAAGCCAGGCATAGGACATGCACAGCCCCAACCCTACAGCTCCCAGAAGCAGGGCCAGGCAGGACACACACACACACACACACACACACTTAGCCCCAACCCCGCAACTCCCAGGATCGGGGTCAGGCGACAGCCTCACAGCTCCTGCCCATGCGTTACTCTACTAGACAAGTGACTCTGCTTGCAGCCTAGAAGAGTCCAGACCAGGAAGCAGCCCACTGCCTGGACTCCTGAGAGAAGACTGAGGCAAAAGTACCAGATTGGCATGAACCTACCCACCAGACCCAGGAGCTGGGAATGTGCGGGCAGGTTCCAACCAATCCAGGAGACTTGGGTTTAAGTTTCTCCAACAGCAAAGATGTTGAGACTGCCTCTAAAATCTGGGACTGTCCCAGTCAATCTGGGACATATGGACACCCTACTTATACTTGCTACACAGTAATTTGACTTGCTGCTTGCTACATTAAGACTTGCTCCACTGTTACTTAGACAATAGTGCCTCTACTAGCAACCTTTAAATTAACAGTACCTGAAAAATTCTGGCACTGCTAAAAACCCACCCTATGTTGAGATGGGCTGGAAGGATTATTCATCCATCCTGAATGCCTGGCAATTTTAAATTGCCAAATGAGTTCACTGGATACATTTTATATTGTATAGAGATGCATTTTGATTTGAGAAGTTCTGCATATCTTAAAATACATTGTGTCCCTTTTTATAAACACCCTACACAGTGCAAGCAAGAAATACCAGTATGCTAATTACTTTTTAATAACTGTAAGTTTAAACATGCAAAAAAAACTTGTCTGTTGTTGCAAAAAGACTAGAAATGTTTAATAGAAGTAAATGAAAGCTTAAACTGGGGGAAAAAAA
>JAGPOW010001338.1:26869366-26889248 GCA_030014935.1 Caiman crocodilus
AAAAAAAGATTGCTTAGGTTTAACAACAGCTAGGGAAAGCTTTCAATTTGCCAATCACATCAGTACTTTTTTCAACATGGAAGACTTGAGTGCAAAAAGTACTGACAAGTGGCAAATTGAAAACTTTTCCTAGCAACTGTTAAACTAAAGCAATCCTTTTTTCCAGCATAAGCTTTCATTTATTTTTATTACGCATTTAAGTCCTTTTACAAAAACAGACAAAATTTAAAGTAAATCAGTGTTTTCCAGTGATTAGAAGGGATACTGGTTTTCTCTGATAAAAAAATTCCCAATTTTTCGATTTAAAAAAGTAACCCAAAATCCACATTTTTCCATTCTTACTTTTTTTAATCCAAAAATTGGAGATTTTTTTTATTTTAACAGAGAAAACCAGGACCCCTGGTGATTAGGCTGCTCTTCAGGGTTTTCCAAAGCAGCCCAGAGTGAACCAGCAAACTGGTCAGAATAACTCCTATTACACAAAACCTTGCAGGAAGTAGTGGAATTACCAAGAAACAAACCAATACCATTTTGGCTTTCACTTGGAAAGCTATGAGTATTTGCAGAGGCAGCAGAGTTATTCACAAGGAACTATACTGCATGAGTAATAGAGAGGATGTGGACAGATCTTCACAGAAGCCAAGAGAAAATGGGAAAGGCAGAAAAGATGAGACTTTGCTCCTCCTACCATTGGGGTTACCAGGAAATGGGCAGAAAAAGTTTGTTTTCTGTTCCATCAACAAACAGAAATATACAGACATCTACAAGCCAGCAAGAAGGCCACAGATTGTGATTATTGTTGTTGCAGTGTTGTTATTTTCTTGATTGCCACTAGGGCTACAACTGACACATGCTGAATAGCTGCCAAGTACTTATGCAACACCAGATCAGCACAGCCTACAGTACGTTACAAGCTGTACTTTGCACTCAAGCACGATTCATTTGCTAAGGCAAAAAACATTTCCCCAACCTCAATAGATGCAAATATTGGTTAACATTACACTACTACTATTAATATCTTTTAGACGAGTTGATTGAAAGTAAAAGTACCATATTTACTTGAATATAAGATGAGATTCCCCTGCCCCCAATCAACATGAGGGACAAGCCCTTTGTTTGCAAAGAAAGTGCAAAGGGGAGCAGGTGGCTGGTATGGCTCTGGCCATGAGCCCATGGCAGGGCCAGAGTCACACTCACAGCAGCCTCTTGCCTGCCCTACCTTCACTTCCACTCTGAAGCTTCTGCCCTGCCCCTGCCCTCTGCTCTTTACAGTCAGGTGCAGCTCTGGTCTGGCTTGGGCTGGGGTCTCTCCCAGAGAGAAAGTGCTTGAAAACGCCCTCCCCTTCCCAGCCAATCAGCAACACCAACAGTGCTACATGACCAGGAAAGGCTTGAACTTCCACATGCTGTGCTCCAGGACAGAGCAGCCTGAGTGACATCTGATGGCAAGGTGGGGGAGAGAGGGGAAGAGACTAGGGCAGCAGGGAGAAGAGGCAGAAACGGTGGAGCAGGAGTGGAAGGGAGGGGGGAAGGCTAAGACTGGGGGGAGCTGGGGATGCGGAATGCAAGGGGGGGGGCAGGAACGCTGAAGGCAGAAGAAGTGGGCAGGACAAACAGCAAGAAGGGGGCCACCTCACCTCATCTCCCCCCAGCCACTGCTTTCCCTGCTATAGCATGAGGAAGGAATTCAAGACAAATCTCCAATACGTAGATTCTGCATCTGGAAAATTATAACAAATATATAAATTTTCCATATGTAGAATCTAACCATTGGGGGGGGGGTTATCTTATATATTTGAGTAAATATATTTTGCAGTCCCAAATTTGATTATTTTCTGTTACGTGCTAGAATCTGCAAATACAAATAAGAGAAAGTGTTTGGCTCATAACTTTTTCCTTCAGTAACCGTTTCAATGCAGAAACTAGCAAGATCTATCTTCCCTTCATGCCCTTGGGTAAGAAAGCTTGAAGTGGCAATTTTGCTGGAAGTAACAATTAAAGAAATCCTTGGACAAATGACTGCTTGCAAATTCAAAGTCAGTCTGTAAAGAGATATTTTTTTCTAAATTCCCCTTTGCCTAAAAGCCTGCTTTTCCCCAAGGCCCAGATTTTTTTTTGCCTTAATTCTTACGTTTAATCTTGGAGCTTTCAGAGTGTTCAGAAGAAAGCTAAAGAGTTGTTGGGTGCAGACAGCAATTTGGGAGACTCTTCTATAGCAGGTCCATTTCCATCTCATCTTTCCAACTCCTGACCTTGTTAAGTAGGGACTACAGGAGGCTTTTGGTATTAAAACTACCTGTAATTTGAAGACTATGCCTATATATACCTTATAAATGCTTAGTAATTTCACAAAGCTGTTGCTATCAAAATAGCTGCATCACAAAGGAAGACCTTTTTGTTCAAGGACTCACACAGGTACCCAAAAGACCAGGGATGACTGAGAATGCTTAACTTCAACCACCAAGTGGTATGCCGAGGAAGCTAGCCGAAGCTTAGAAGCAATGAGGTCCCTTGGCAGGCATGTATAATTAGCTGTTACGGTTATTGAAGATGGTATCATAACGGAAGGGAATCAAAGATTAAGAGCAAGACTGCTTTATTGCTCATATCATTTTTCACCAGTTCAAGATGAAGGACAACTAACACAGAAGAAAAGTCTGCCACACTGAACACAAATCCCTCTGGATTCCCAATGTATGGACAAGCCAGATGTAAAGGCACTATGTTCAGGATACTTGTTTTCTGTATGATTTGTTCTCTATTGTGTTTTAATAGAAAGGAAGGACATGGGTTTCTCTGTGGCTGTAGGGGACAGGACTGGAAGAAATGGCCTCAAGCTGCAGCAGGAGAAATTTAGGTGAGATATTAGGAAGAAGTCTTTCTGATTATGAGGACGGTCAGGCATTGGAACAGGTTACCTATAAAAATTGTGTAATATCCATCCTTGAAAATGTTTAGAAAAAGGCTGGACAGACTCTTGGCTGAGATGGCTTAGTAAGGGATAATCCTACCCTGAGCAGGAAGCTAGACTAGATGACCTTGTGAGGTCTATTCCAGCCCTACTTTCCTATGATCCTAAAGTGCAATGATGTTGCAAACCCCTGCACAAAGCCTTGCACAATGAGTATAAAACACATGCCATGCCTATCATATGTTCCAGAAGTGTCAACTATATCCCAGAATATTCACACAGCTGGAGTCATAGGAAAGAATAGGTTTTAAAGCAGTGGGGTATCAGCACTTGTCCAAGGTGCCTTCAATAAGTTATGGGACACTTTTCCTTTGGTAGGATAAAAAGGGAGCCCAAACACAAAACGCATGAGATACCGAGGAGAAAACAGCCCTGCAGTTTACTGAAATCCAGGAAACCTGAGAACAGGCCCAGCAGATGGAACCAAACGCAGCTCTGTGCATCAGCTTCCCAACAGAGGGAGCTCCCCCCAAATCTCTCCTTATCAAATAATCAGACCCTGGCACATATTTTGGAAACAGACTCATCTAAAACACTGTAAAGGTCATCTAAAACATGTCAGACATCTAGTTAGCTCAAACATTAACTCTAGCAATTTTCTAAATCCACATCATGAATCTATCAAATTTCTCACTGTTGATATATGCAATATTTTAGTTTAACCAGTGAAGAGGCCCCTGCCAATATCAGTAGAGATGGAAAGGACCAAGTCAAAACTGGCTTTTAAATACATTCCAACCAATAAAGACAGAAAGAGGATGAACACCCTGTTACAAATCAGCTTACCGCCTTTTTTAATTTTCCAACTCTCCAATAATAGCTATGACCTATTGACAAAATGGGGTTTTCCACACAACTCCCACCTCCGCAAAATGTATCAATAGTGGAGGGCAACCAAAGAACAAGTGTTCAACACAAAACAAACATTCCCTAAAACCATTTAAAAAGTGACTGCAGCAACATTAAGGATAAAACTATGCTTCCTGTGAAGAAATACATATTTCTACAATTCAGTTACCATTTCATAGATAAGGGAATATGGAAGACA
Organism: Caiman crocodilus; assembly: GCA_030014935.1. Taxonomy (NCBI): domain Eukaryota; kingdom Metazoa; phylum Chordata; order Crocodylia; family Alligatoridae; genus Caiman; species Caiman crocodilus. The sequence goes on from JAGPOW010001338.1 coordinate 26,873,386, forward strand.
CCATTTTTAATGTTTAGTTGTTAGATTCAAAAGCTAATAGTATAAAGGAAAAACTAGGGGAAGACCAAAGCTACTAGGATCTCTTCAAAGAAGACTTCAGGAAGGGATCCACTTCAATTTAAATATCAGAGACAGTGATTTCAGTATGACTTAAGATGGCCAAATTCAATGAACTATCTTAAAATAGCAGACACAACGATCACAGATTCAGACAGGATCAAACAAAGTACACATGTAGCCTGCAGCGCCCAAACTTTTTTTTCTAAGTCCAAATGTTCTTTTCTGAGAAAAGAACAAGGTTTCTGCTACAATTATTTTGTGCTCGGAAGAATAAGGCAGCATAGAATGATGCTGGCAAGATTATACAATGATCATACATTTGTACCAATCAGGTAGTTAATTTTTAAAATTCTCAATGAGAAAAAAATTAACCCTATTTTAAAAAAAAGGGAAAAATTAATAAAATTATCGAATAACGTGTACAGGGTGATACAGCAAGTCAAGTCAGGGAAAAAAGACTGAATTCCCAGAGAAACCTGTGCCTTCCCCTTTCACCAAGACAGAGAGAAAGAGTTTGCCCAGCCACTTGAGTGCCTAGCTATGAAAAAGGGTTCGTGACTGTCAATCCCACGTGGCAGGAGATGCAAACTCTACTTGAGCCTTCTTCAGCCACAGCATTTCTTCTGAAATACTAAACTGAAGGAGCGCTGAGCTCATTTTTCTCTTATCTCTGAAACTAGCACCACGTTATGCACCAACTGGGGTTTTTTTACAACAATTTTGTAGCGTTTATATGGTTTATTTTTCCTTATTTTCCTATATTTTATTGGCCTTGGAAAATGAACCCATCAGTTTCACTCTCTTGCATTTGTTATTAAAAGATTGGAGCTGTGGAATAAGCTAATCAGAAGAGAGAGCCTTACAGTCACAAGGCCTTGATTAGTCAAGTTAAGTCTGCAGCAGGGACATTTTAAGCTATAACATAAAATTTCTACTCCTGGGCACGAGAAAAATCCTCATGGCAATGAATACTTTAGTACCTAAACTCTGGCCAGATTATCAAACTAAGCATTCTCCATTCCTGGGAGTTCAATCTCGCATGTATTTTCAAAACACATCTACATCACATCAAATGCGTAGGGGCAGGAGGTGGTGCTGGCAGCAGCAGCATTGCACCAAACAGTCAAAGTACACATCTGGCAGCTTAAAGACCTCATTTCCAATCCCTTCTCCTAATGAAGCAGAGGAAACACCCACACCCCTTTTTTGTACTTCTGAGGCAGGCGTTCTAATTGCTGGGCTATTGGGCATAAGTGTGCTTCTCACCACCAATCTCCTCTTCCTTTTATTTTCTGTGAGAAAGAATTGATCTTAGTTAATTGCCTAAATCTGAGGAGGTATCACCCCTCCAGTCCTGAATTACCTTGGGGAAGGGCTTGTCCCACTCTTCTTCATAGCATTTCCTAACTAGTTTAGGCCGCTCCCAATTCTGGCATACTGCCTTCTGTGACTGCCACTCTTAGATGTCTAAGAGTATGCCAATGTGGCACAATGTAGTGCTGTTCAAAACTAGCTTGGGTACTTGAAGCAGCACAGCATTTGGTGCTTTACCTCAGCTCACATACCCTGCTTCTTGAAAGAGCTATCTAATTCAGAAAGAATGCTTTGCTATGCAGCTATACCGCTCCCGCCACCCAAGCTAGTTTAAGTATTCCTGCATGGTGCTGCACTGTACTACACAGGCACATCCTAACTGTTAATGTGCGTGATAAAATAAAGCATAGGTATCCAAGGGCTTGACCAGACAGCAGAGAACCTAAGCTCAGCATCATAATGTGCAATTTTGTGGATTTAACCTTCTGGCTCTGTTTTGCCCTCTTCTCAACACAAGTCTGTAAAATGGGAATAGCTATCCCTTACTTATCACAGAATATGCTGTGAGAACTTACTTATGAAAATAAATAATGCAAGACCATTAGATGCTGTGATACTATAGTAATAGATTCTATATAACCTAAACACATTTTATAGGTGTCAAGATAAGGAAGATGATGATGGTCAGATAATGCACCTAAATGAATTCACCATACTACAGGGAAGTACTAAATTCGAAGGGAACAAAAAGAACTCTGAATTTAACTCTTTTGATGGCAGAGTTTTAACCCACCCCCCACCCCCCCTGGAACACTACTTTTTAATTTTGGACCAAAATTAGGTTACAAAATTTCTTTAAGTACTTTATTTATCCAAAACCAAGATAACTTAAATTTTAAGACAACCCCCCTGTAATTAGATTATATACATGAAAAAATTATAAAATTTGTTTAATTTTTCATGTATAGAATCAAATTAGTGGAAGGTCCTCTTAAATTTGCTCCTACCCCCTCTACAGCTATGGTAGAAGTGTGAGGGGCCAGATGCCTGATCCTTGTCCTCCCACAGCCTGTGCCTGTTTTCCCACATGCCTGTCCCCACTACTGCCTGTCCTTCGCTACCTGCCCCCCTGGATCTGACTTGCTGCCTGACCCAAGCCAGCACCCAAATCCAAGGCAGGGCTTTTTTCCCTCTATGCTGATGGGAAAAAAAAATAATCTTGGATTTGAGTAATTACAGTATATCAAATAAAATCTCACAGATGAAATCTGTGCTCTATTAGACTGCCAATTGTTTTTACATAGCTTTTAATTAAGTTGGTATTAACACTGCACAAAATAAGAAAGCCTTGCACTGGAAAGTTTGTCCAACTTTATCCTAACCATGTAAAAGATATCACCCACGAAATCACTGCTTCTCTACTAAAAGCTATGCACACCCACAGTCATTTAAGCTTTAATTCTTGTAATGTGGTGAAGCAAAGAGCTTTATGCATCATCCATTTTTTCCCCAGAGTTTAAACAAATTTCTGTTTTCTTTACAAGAACAAGTGGAGCTTAAGTCTGAATAAAAGCATCCATGGGGGTGCATTACATATGTAATTTATATGCACGACTTCGACTTCACAGCTTCATTTGATTTGCCAGACAAGCTCTTACCCATACATCAGAACATACCTAATGTCCCTAACTCACTAAAATGGAGTAAAGTGAAAGAAGCCTCAGGGTATGTCTCTACTACTCTGGTGACTCACCCAGTACAGACATTTCAGGAATGCTTTTGCCTTTCTGTGCCAGCCTGACCACAATGCCCTTGTGCAAGTCTCCAAGATACTCAAAAGAAAACATACAGAAAATTTCTTGCTCTTGTTTAATCCCTCATTTTAGGCAGAACCAACTACTAAAAACAAACTAAAGACTAAGATCCACTCAGAAGCTGTAGACTAAACCCAACTTAATCAGTTATTTCAGAGATTATGCACCATGTTCTGGGATAATTGCATAATACCTGTATAAACACTACAAGATACTAATTATAGCCTCTAGCTTTCACAGGTCTGCAGCTTCTCATCTCACCTCTATTTTTCCCTGGAAAATGGAAGAGGAAATCAAGAAAGAAACTGCTCCTCCTAGAGTGGCAAGAAGCAGAAATGGTGACAGTGTCACTATTACTGCCTGGTGTGACAAGAGTAAAGGCACACACAAGGGTATTACCATATTTTTCATACTTATCACACACCTATCCCCCTCGCCCACCGCCAAAAAAAAATCAGCTCCTCAAAATTGGGGTGCATGTATTAAATAGGAAAGAATACATTCTGCCAAGGATAGAAGCACCCTGCTTTGATTCCTGCTCCACACTGCAGCAGCTTTGGCATTACTATACAAGCAGCTGAGTCAATTTGATTTAAAGGCTTATTGTTCTCCACTCCAACATGCTAAAGATCACCTCTCCTTTTTAATGCTCTTGATGTTCTACCAATCAAGGTAAGCTTCCTTAGAGCAATTTGCTGTCTACTAGCTGTTCCTACTCTCTTTGCTTCTAGTTTACAGCCCTGGAGACTCTTGAGCTCTTTTCAAAATCATCCACCTATAGAGACAAGCTTCCAGCAGCAATTAGGATTTCAGCTTTTATTAAACAGGAAAGGGAGGGTGAGTCAGCTTAAATTAGGCTCTGTCCCTTGTCTATAGAGCCATAACTCCAAAAAATAAGTATTTTTTTTAATCTGCCTTTCAAAAACAAGTTGCATATTATATTCTGTGGCATGTTATATATGGAAAATATACTACCTGCAGTGTAAGGTGCATAGAAAAGAATTGCTGGGTGACTACTGAAGACCAGAGGCTGTTATGGCAGGATGACGAAAATCTGCAGCTGTTCCAAACAAACAAAACCTGATAGAATGGGAAAGAAAGGAGCTAGAAGTACAAAAAGGTTTGGGTTTTTTTCATTTGGCCAATTTGAACGGAGGGAATGAGATGGCAACCGTGCTAAAAAGGGCTTAGGGTACACGTAGGCTATTGTGCCTAAAAAAAAAAAAAAAAAAAAAAAATAGCTGGCTCTACACTACAAACAAAAGGGGGAAAAACAACATTACACCTTCACTGAAACACTGATTTGCAAGAATTAAAGTACCTGATTTTTTTTAATTACAGCCAGTCTGCATTATAAACTAGAAATAAAAATATTCTGAAAAGGTAAAAAGTGAGGTGATAACTTCTTAAGAAGGATAAAGAGAAGTTACAAAAATGTCTAGAAACCAATATGAGAAAAAGAACAGGTACAATCACCGATTAGAGGCCAAGGTGCAGGGCAAATGAGTGGATACAAAGGTGTTTACACCCTGAAGAGGAAGTACTGAATGGAGCTGTGATTTCTTAGAAAACTTGATTTTTCTAAATCTAGAAATCTTTGGAAAGATGGTAGGGCACCTGATAGCTTTATATAGAAACCTAACTCATCTTATTTTTTGGCTTTACCAGTGCTGAATTTTCTAAATCAGTACCTCCCAGACATTCTGGATTACCAACCTCCAACGTTTCTCACAGAAAATGATGCACCCTTTTAATGTGCACCACAAGGGCCTAGTACAGTCCACACACTGCTATGGGCTCACACTGTTTGCTGTGGGCTCACAGCTTGGGAACCACTGTGTTTGGTGGTGGTTCTCTCATTCTGTAAAGTAGAAAAATGTGTAAGCAGCAGCATGCTGATTAGCATTAAGTGAACACTAAACGCAAGTACAAAAATTTAACTCCGGTTGCCTATATTCTAAAGAACTGGTAGAAATGAGTGAGTACGTATGCTAAAGTAATGGAAACAGAATTCTCCTAAAGCAAAATGAAAACATTATCATTTTTTTCCCAAGCGATAGTGTAGAAATGGGCTAATCATAGAACAAGAAAATTTGTTCTCTTCCCTAACTAAGCCAGCAAATAATACTTTTTGTCTTTTGAACTGGAAAGTCAGAATGTCAATTATTTTGATAATCTTTTCTAATGTATTTGTATAAAAAATTCACAGCTTTTCAAATGCATAGTTAGTTGCTTCAGATATCACTTTAATCCCTCATCCTTCACGGAAAATTCCAGCTTCGCCTGAAGGATGACTGCACCCAAAAGTTTGCCAAGAACTTTTTTCCAGCTACTCAGTTGGACTAATAAAAGAGATCACATCTACCCAAAGAACCTTGCCTGCCTACCTCCACCTGAAAGCATTTTTATACCTTTAACATATAAGAGCTTAATCTGTGATTATCATATAAAAAACAGAAGTAAAGAATTTACCTTAATAAACTACCATCTGTGCAGCACAAAATTAACAGTGTAAAGAAATGATTGAAACACCTCTCCCTGAATGTGCTCCATGACAACTTTAAAATGTACAATTCTATATGATGTGACTGAATAAAGGAAGAACTAAAAGATTCAAATGCTGACAAATGTGGGCTTCAGCAAACTCGTGGAAAAATCAACAATTAAATACATGTTGACATTTCGCACAGCCCTACTACTCAATGCTTTCTTTCCTCCAGTCTTCACAAAAGAAAAAACATAAAGAAGATGCATAAGGTGACATGGGAAAACCTAGCATCCATGTTCAGAAAGGAGAAAAAGGATGACAGAGAATTACAGACCAGGCAGTTTTGCACTGTTCAGTGTGATGCTCAGAAAGATATTATAAATTGATCATCTAAACTTTTTTTTAGCAACAAAGCAGCGGGAGCCAAACTTTTTAGAAGGCGTGCCACAAATTAGCCCCCTGCCATTCTCAAATATCACTCCAATCCCCTTCCCTGTCCAATCTGCTGCTCTATTTTCCAAACTCTCCCACCCTATGTCCAATCTGCTTCTTGTACTGTGTTCCCTACCCGATCTGCTGCTCTGTTTTTTGCTGTATCTGCTACAGTACTGCCTGTCCCCTCTCCAATCTGTCTCATGCCACTGTGTCACATGGCCAACCTGTGGCACATCCTTGATGTAAAGGTTTTGAAGGCAATAAAAATAACCAATATAGATTTCACAGATCACCTCAAACCAACTCCTTCCTTCTGCCAAAAAACAACTACGGATGAGGAGAAGCAATAATGTAGTATATCTTAATTTTTGGAGGCTTTCTGAAAGACTCACAAAATTAAATTGCTGCTAGATGGGTATATAACAGCTGAAAAAATTGTTCTCAGAATAGTTATCAATCAGTCGCCATCACATTGGGATGGTACCTCAATTAGGGTCTCACAAGGGTTGGTCCCAGGCCTGATTCTCTTCAATATTTTCATTAACTTGAATGATGAATAGAAAGTATTCTCTACTCTACAGAGTCAGAATGTATCTTAGACTGAGCACCAGTCAACAATGCAATCCTTTTAGCAAAGAAAAAAGGCAAATCTTGTTCTGAGATGTATAAATCAGGGGACACAGATAGTAATTACTATGCAACACTTGGTAATCAGTGTTCAACTTCGAGCACCTTAAAAAAAAAAGATATGAACAGTCCAGAGGAAAACAATAATAATTAGAAGTAGTTCAGAAAACACATACAATGTGGAAAAGTTAAAGGAATGAGTTTTAGCCTGGAAAAAGGAAGACCACAAAGAGATATGATAGCAGCCACCCAACACAAAATGCATTAAAAAGAAGATGGAAATCAATTGTTCCTCTTGTCCTACACTTCAGGTAAACATGGAGCAACTGGCTGAATTGGCAATGATTTAGGGGGGAATTTAAATAAGGATAGTGAAGCACGATAACAAGCTAAGGAAGCTGTATAATCCCTTTACTTGAAGGTTTTTAAAAACAGGTTAAACAAGGCATTCAAGATACCATTTAAGCATCAGTACCAAGGGATGGACTAGGTGACTTGTGGTCCTTCCCCACCTTTCTATCATTTCTAAGATATCATTTCTAAGATTAATAATACTTGGCTCATGAAACATGAAATAAGATTTGACAATAGCTGTAAGAATTCATAAAGAAGAGTGCTTGTATCTTTACATATGAAAAGAAAATCCCTGAATAGTGTGCCCAAATCACTCAAGATGCCATCCAAGAAGTTAAGAAAGATTTATGACAAGGGCTCTTCCATTTACTCAGTAATAAAATGATAAAACTGAATGACTTTCACAAATATAGTCAAGCACCATTAAGTGTTCTGTCTATGGTTCTTTATCACACTGATTAAATCTCACTGAGAAAGCATAACACTTAACCATCCTAAAGAACACCACCTAAATACAATCTTTTAAACAATCATTGAAAGTGGACTCATTGGGGTTGGACTTGATGATCCACTGAGGTCCCTTCCAACCCTAACATCTATGAATTTATGAAAAGTCCCACATTTGACTGGTAAGAGTGTCAGTGCACCAACTTCTTACCAATAATGATGGAATTTGGGAAAACTGTCACTGTACATTTGCATCTAATTTGAAATTTATCTCTGAGCATGAGAGAATCATCAGAGAAAATATATCAGGTTATTAAAACAGTAGGGACTTCACAGAAAAAACACCAAATGTAAATGGATGTGGAGAAGATGCTGTTGCCATCATGGTCCAGGAGATATGCAAGAGGCAACAATTCTTGTGGGTGATCTCTTTTTGGGGGGCCAACTGTATAGCTGGTATTGACACAGGCCTATTGTTGGTATAGACCAGTAATTCTCAGCCAGGGTGCCTTAAGATCCTTTTTAAGGTGATGTAGGGTGCCAAGCAATTTTAGTACAGTTAGGTTTACAAACATGAGTCGAGATAAACTCAGAGATTTCAACAAGAAATCCATAGCTGTAGTCCTTGTGAGTTCTTTGCAACAGAAAAAACTGCTCTCTTATTTTTCTATAATCAAAAAAGGGTGAAAACGGAAAGCTGGCATTTTCCTAGAGGTGCCTTGAGTCTAAAAAAGTTAGGAACCACTATTACAGACACAGGTCTATGTCTATACCAAACACATAGTTGGTCCAAAAAAAAGATATCACCCACAAGAATTCTTACCTAAATGTAAAAAAAGGTAATTAAAGGTAGCTTTGAATTTGGATTTGGCTGATTATGGCTGCAGCATAAATGGAAACCCAACCTGATCTAATTAAGAACTGAGATCACTCAAGGACAAAACTCAAGACACTTCAGAGAAGCTAGAAACTTTTCTGCTACATAGCTAATAAAACTGACCTCAAGTACAAAGGACGTAAATAGACCTATAGCAGGAAAAGTGATACAATCCTACACACCTGCTATTTCTTCAAATGCTTGGATACAAATTGCCACTTCATATGCATTAGCGAAAGAGTTTATTGTATGAAAATGAGAAAGTAAATGCACAAAAGATAAAAGAGTTCTGTCAGTATTAAAATGACCCCTCCCCCAATATTCCTATCCAACCAGCTCAATATCTACTTTAACACATCCCAAATGATTAGGCCAAATCTTTGGATGAGACAGAAGTAAACAACAGTGTAAAAGCAATGCTGTAGCTGTGATGGTCGAAAAATTATGTGAACAATTATTTTCTTAGGCTGATCTCTTTTATGGGACTTTTGTGGTTGGGACAGTAAGACCAGCAAAAATTTTGTGGTTGGGACAGTGAGACCAGCTCCCAGATGCCAGACAGACCTGAGGAAGAACATACTGCAGTTGAAAGCTGATCTCATTTTATCCCAACTACACAGGCCTATATGATGCATAAGGGGAACTTGGGTCTTAAAGCCATAGAGCAACAATTAGCCCCCTCCGTTATTACAGACATTTATTAGGAATGCATCAACTGAGTCTGGGGGACAACTAAAGGGAGTGAGGTCACAGGTTTAAAACAAATGCTCCAAGGAGAGACACCAAATAGGCCTGACAGCTTCCACTGGCCCTCGAACAAGTCCAAGGAGCCAGTGGACGCTACCCAGTGAAATTAAGCCCAGAGATCAGGTAAACAGACCTGCAGCCCCCAGGGACCTCCCAGCCAGAGCCTCCTTCCTAGTCAAGTAGATGGCTAACTTGGCTAGGATCAGCAAGTCCCAAATACACAGGACTTTTAACATGTCAAGAACAGTCATAGGCCCAGGCCCACCAAGGAAACTATTAGCCCCCTTTAGTTCTAGTAACTATTAATGATATGTTACTGAATACCTGGGACAAATAATGATGAAAACAAGGACAGGAGTGGAGGTCACAGGTTAATAACTAGTGTGCCAAGCAAGAACACCAAGCAAAGCCACTAGACAGCATCCACTGGCCCTCAAACAAGTCCAAAGAGCCAATTAATGCTGCCTAGTGACACAAGCCCAGAGATCAGGAAAAGAGCCCCATAGCTCTCAGGGTCTTCCCAGCCACAGCCTCCTTCCTGGTCATGTAGCTGGCTAGGATCATAGGATCACCATTCCCCAATTACACAGGGGACCCAGAAACACAGGCCACCTAAAGAAACACTGGTCACCTCCTCCTGCTGAGGCTCTGGCTGCACTATTCTCCGCAGCTTTCATTTACAGACTCCCTGTCCATGGCCCCATCAAGTCCCAGGACCTCTTGGCCCTGAGCAAGCTGGTCACATATCTGACCAGGAAGGCTTTGGCCGAGAGGATCCCCAGGGACTGCTGAGCCACTCTCCTTGCCCTACTTTCTTCCTGTCTCTGAGCAAAGTATCACTGGGCAGCCTCCGTTGGCTCCTTTGACTCATCTGAGGGCCAGTGGGTGCTGTCCCATGTGCTCTGCTCAGTGCCTCCCTTGGCGTGGTTTTGAACTTTTGACCTCCACTCCTATCCCTTTTTTCATTAGTTTTGTCCCAAGGAATCAAATTTCACCTTTTCTGTAGCTTATCCATCCAAGGGAGGCCAATAAAAGATATCACCTTTGGCAAGTGGGACTTGGTGGGCCTAGGTCCATGCGACTGAAGGTGACAAAAAGACCTAGTCAACCTCCCCCCGGCCCCAACCAAGCTATAAATATATCTAACCAAAAAAGAAGGTTCAGGTCTGCTTTCCTATCCCTGGTCCATTCCTGTCTCAAGGCAGTTTCATAGGAGAGCATCCATTGGCTTGGTGGACTCATCTGTGGGCCAGCAGGTGGTGCTCGGCATGCTCTGCTTGGTACTCGTCTTGGTGCACTTGTTCCTACCCCAGGATCCTCACTCCCACCTGTTTTGTCTTTGAGTTGTCCCCAAAAAATGAGTGATAAGACCATAGCAGCCCCATCTTCAAGCGGGCCCACAGCTCTGCTGGATGGGATCCGGCCCACATGCCCAAACAGCAGTCAAGAGGCCCTTGGAGGCAGTGTTGCCAAGTATGTCGTAAGTATCATATCTGTACAATAACTTCAACTTTTTGCTCTTATTGATCAAACATTATGCCAATCATTCAAAATGTACTACTGACACCTCCATGAAATCCTCTGAAATATGAACTTCCATTTCTACCCAGGAGAACTTTTACAGTCTTTTCTCTGATGCCTGATGAAGGGTGTTTGTGCCCGAATACTTGCAATTAGAGAAATTTTGCTGCGAAAACCTTGTTGGTCTAATCAAAGATATCACTTCTGTCCACGAGCCCCGATTGCTTTTTCCTCTAGACCAATACTGCTACAACCTGGACACCCTTCAAAGCATAGCATGATTTTTGAGGCAGCTCATTGATGTAGCACCTGGAAAGCCCAAGCCACTCTCAGGGAGTCCTAACTTGACTTTCAGGTTTGCTGCCAGCACTCTCTCATCACTGCCTGCCTCAAAATAAAGAAATGCTTCAACTCTGAGAACCCAGGTCTCCGTCACTCCCCGGTGGCTGACAGTCAGCCGTGTCAAGGAAATAAGGTGGCTGCTTCTTTACAGACTTATTTGCCTATTTTTCCACTGGGCAATAGTTTTTTAGCAAAAACGATCACGTTGAGCTTCCAAGAGCATGATGTCCTATTGAAGACCTGGCGACGCTGCTCGGAGGAATGAGGCGCCCCTGACAGCCAGGCCCCACTCGGGTGTCCCACGGAGGGGCGGGGCCTGCGCCTCCAGGGTGTGGGGCGGGGCGAGAGTCTGCCGCAGGTAGAAGGGGGGGGACGAGCCCACCGCTGGGAGCGGGGGTAGGGGGAGGGCGACGAGCCCACGGGGTGAAGGGGGAAGCGCTGACAGCTGCGCACTCGGTAAATCGTCCCGCGGGCCCGCCCGGGCCGGGGCAGGGCGGCAGCTCCTGGCGCGCACGCGGTACCTTATCGCAGTAGAGGCCGACCAGCTGCTTCATCCGCCAGTGCGGGGCCGTGAAAACATCCACCTCCTCGGGGAAAGGAGCCATGTTCTCCCCATAGAGCCCCGCCGAGCCCAGCGGCAGCGGCAGGGGCGGCAACGGCTCTACGCATGCGCCCCGCGCCGCTGAGGGCGTCGCGAGAGCCGCCATCGCCCCATGTCACGTGACTGGGGGCACCTGAGCGGCCGCCGCCGCCGCTGCTGCAGCCTGGGTGCGCAGGCGCAGACTCGTCACCTTATCCTGCGCGAGACGGAGTGGTGGTCGGTGGTAGCGTTGGCAGGGCTTCAAGATGAAATGATTGCCTTGGAAGCTCGAAATTATGTGTTTGCTGGAAAACGATAGCACCCTGGGAAAATATGCAAATAACTCTGCAAATAAATCTTATTTACTTGCTATTGCTCACTGTCCCTCCCAGTGAGTGGGAAATGGGGCATCCAAGCTGAAACATTTGTTTTGAGGCTGACAGCAAGCTCAAAAGTTAAGACGCTCTAAGAGTGACTTGGGTTTTGCAGATGCTGCGTCAATTATCTACCTCAACTATTATCATACATTTTGAACACTTTTATTGATTGTACAAGGGCTGAAATTATTGTACAGATATACAGATTGTACTGGCAACTGTGCTCAGTGGTGTGACCTGCTGCATGCCCTGTCCTGCAACGGGTCTGGACATGCGGAGCCTGAGGCACGGGACAGCTGCCTCACCTTGCCAGGAGCTAGCAGCCCAGGCTGCCCCGTAGTCCCAGCCCCATGTCCCTGCAGCTGGCAGAGCTCCCTCTGGAGACCACCCACGCCCATAGGCGGGTACTCTGGAGAGAGATGCCATTTGCTTCGCCTTTGCAAAGGTGATTGACAAAAGTGGCTGTTAGCAGATCAGATGTGAAGCCCAGAGTCAGGGAGGGGGTCACTGCCACCGTAGCACCCACAGTTTTTCTTTGGTGTTACTGCCAGACAGGAGAGGGCCAGGAAAGCGGAGCCCCACCCGTGATTTCACCACCTCACCCTTCACTGTTTCATAAAATCATAGCGAAGCCATGCTGGAAGGGACTTTCAGAAGTCACATCAAATCCAGTCCCCTGCCTGAGGCAGGACACCCCCACCCCTTTCCAAGCTATCCTTTACAAATCCAAAATCTAAACTCTTTGTAAAACTACTGTCAATCCTGACACAACACAAAACCTAACACCTGGCCTGGGGGCCATGGCAGCCAGCTTCCTGCTTCTGTAACAGGTTGATCATATGCATACACCCAAGATCCCAGGTAGAGGGGCCACGCCCCTTCTAAAGAAGAAGCAGGGGGCTAAAAAATGTCTATAGTCTGTACCAGTCTGACCATAGGGTAAAATTTCTTCCTGACCCCTACACCAGTTTCAAAATCAAATGAGCAAACTTGGGGAAGTTTCTAAATTGGTCAAGGCAGGCAATAGGGTCAATACAGACATCTGTAAGATGGAACCTTTGTATAGCACCTTACAAAGTGGTACCTTACAAAGGTGGGTACCTTTGTATAGCACAATATTCTCACTAAAGAATCAGTGTTAGCATATATTAGCTACACTAAGGGTATCAAATTCATCCAGCTCTCTGGACCAGTTTAGGGTTACAAGGGATCCTTGGGGGTTGGGCCAGGTGGTGGTGGGAGTGGGACTAGCGGTATCAGAGATGGTAGGGGTTAAAGCTGCCATCACTTGCCACTTTGGCCAATACACATCCTGTATGGAGTCCCCTATCCCAGACCTCAATGATGGGCCCCGTGCCTGCTGACCCAGTCCCGGAATTCCCAGCCTCACTAGGAGACCTATGGATTGCATGAGCTCTGTGAGCAGGACCCAGCCTATGGGCTGCAGGTATGACACCTTGGGGCTAAACCAAGAAGCTTCAAAAGGTAATTGTAAATGGGGAATCACCATCTAATTGAAGTATTTTAAATAGGAGGCTACAAGCATTTGTTCTTATCCCAATGCTATTTAACATATCAATGACTTAGATAAAAAAAAAAAAAATCACAGGTAATGTTAACAAAAAAAAACAAAATTTGGGGGCAGTAAACAATCAGGGAAGATTCATTATGCAGAATGATCCAGATCATTTAGTAACATTTGGGATTGATAAACAACATACTTTGTAGTATAGGCAAGTGCAAGTTTTCACATGAGCATAAGTTACACAGATAGGAAACTGTCCTTTACAAGGTGCCTTGATAGAAAGAGAATTCAGCCTCAGTGTTGTGTCTTATTGTGTTTTCCTTGTACTGCCTCTTGAAAGCCAAAGCTCTTATGTTCAGCACTGCAGGGTTGTTTCCTTTGTGGCAGTTCTTGCAGCACTGGGGACTCCATTGTCTCTGCCATGAGGAGCCAGGGGCATTCTTGTTTCCTCTCCCTCCACAGGCCTGGGGTGGGTCAAGTTAGAGGCAGAGCAAGTATAAGTTCTGCATACATCTACTGAAGACAATTGTTGAGATCCACCCTGTTATAATTCTCTGGAATCATATCCAATGAATAACTGTTAGTCCAACCCAGGAGCATCCAGAGTGTTGTTGATGAACTCATAACATATCATCTGGCGACAAGGATGGGATCCTTTGCTGAAAACACACCCCTAGATTATGGAATGACATTCTGAGACCAGGCTGTGTTTTGTGATCAGAGGGAATTTTTTTTCTTCTTCTTTTCTCTCTATTACGGTTGATGTTAGTTAGAATGGCAACACTGGGGCATATAGAAGAATTTGATGTGAGCCAGCATGCTTCTTAGGACTCTTATGTGGAAAGGCTATCCTATTACCTGGAAGCCAATGAAGTGGAAAACCCAGAAGAGAAGTGCACGATCCTCCTGACAGTCTGTGGTGCCAAGGCATTTGCCATTGTCCATTCCCTCACAGTGCCTGCCTTATTAAACACTAAGTATTATGCTGAACTAATTGCTCTGCTAAAGACACCTTTTTGCCCAAGGCCATCTGTTACCCTGCAGAGATTTCATTTTTTTCAAATGGGACCAAAAGGCCAATGAAGGCATAGCAGATTACCTGGCTGAGCTCTGTCACCTTGCCAAATTTTGTGATCTCCTGGATGGCCTGCTTCGTGACCATCTCATTTGCGGGGTTCAAGATGAAGCAATTCAACATTGCCCACTCTCTGAACAAAATTTGACCTTGGCTACTGCACAAGAAAAAGCCTTGGCAGCCGAAGCAGCATCCCATAACGTGAGAGAAATTTGCCAGGCATTGTTGAAACTCAAGGTTCGGAGATGATTGCAACTGTAGTAATAAATGGAAAGAAGTGCAAAATGGAAGTGGACTCGGATTCAGGAGTATCCCTCATAGATGAAAACACACTCTTCCAGTTATTTCGGCACCCTCTCCCCAAGTTATTGAAACCTGAGTGTTGCCTGTGTAACTACAATGGACAGATTGTGGAAAATTTGAGTAGCTGCAGTGTTGATGTCCAGTATGGATCTGTTAGGCAGAGTCTACCCCTCATTGTCACTAAGGGTTCTCGCAAAAGTCTTCTGAGAAGAAATTGGTTCTCACCTTTGGGAATCAGTATTCAAGGCATACACAGTCTCTGCACAGAAAGTCATGAAAGGTTTGCAAGGGAGTTTCCCCAGATATTTTCCGAGGAATTAGGAACTTACTTTGGTCAACCTGTGACGTTCCAATGTACCTTTTGCACTGTGGCTGAAGATTGATGCAGAATTAGATCGGCTTATCATGCAAGGGGTCCTCAAGCCAACATACAAGCTGGGCCACACCAATTGTGAACACTGTTGTTAGGTGTTAAAACAAGAACATCTGTGGGGATTACAAGTGCACTGTTAATAAAGCCCTTAAACAGGACCCGCACTCAGTGCCTGCCATTAACCAGTTATTGTCTGTTCTTGCAGGAGGGAAGGTTTTTCCCAAACTCGACCTCGCTCAAGACTATTAGCAATTGATAGTGGAAGACAAGGCTGCTGAGGCCCAAACATCAATTATACTATGGGAAGTGCTCTGTGTCAAGCACCTACAGTCTGGAATTTCTGTGGCACCAGGAATGTTCCAGCGGTTCATGGAGAAAATGCTAGCAAGAATTCCCAAGGTTGTTTCATACTTTGATTCTGTGTTGATCATGGGGCTGTCTAGACAGAAACTCACTGAGAGACTTAGAGAAATTTTACAGATACTCAATAAAGCAGGTATCAGAGTAAAAAGAGGAATCTCAACTGGGAGTTTCCAGTATCAACTTTCTGGGATATCAAATTGATGCTTCTGGTATTCAGCTAGTTGAAGACAAGGTAAAAGCA
>JAGPOW010001338.1:26914982-26940382 GCA_030014935.1 Caiman crocodilus
TCAGGCCTGTAGGGGGGCTGTTAGGAAAGCTAAGGCAGACATAGAGCTAGGACTAGCATCCAAGATCAAAGATAATAAAAAGTCCTTTTTCAAATATATGGGGAGGACGAAGAAGGTGCCAGGAAATGTGGGGCCCCTGCAAGATATACTGGGCAATCTGGTGGTTGTGTCAGAGGAGAAGGCAGACCTCTTTAACAAATTCTTCACCTCCATTTTCTTGTGCAGGGACAGGGACTCCCCCACCGTGTTTCAAGACGGACTCGAGGGGAATGCCTCAAGACCAAAGGTTGAGGAGGACTGGGTTAGAGTGCTACTGGAGCGGCTGGACATGTTCAAATCAGCAGGTCCAGTGCTCTCCATCCCAGGGTGTTGAGGGAGCTAGCAGGGGTTATTGAAGGGCTCTTGGCATGGCTTTACGAGTGCGCGTGGTGCTCGGGCCAGGTTTCAGATGATTGGAAGATAATCAATGTAGTCCCCATCTTTAAAAAAGGGAGAAGGGAGGACCCGGGCAACTATAGGCCTGTCAGTCTTATCGCAATCCTGGGGAAACTCTTTGAGAAGATCATCAAGGAACACATCTGTGATGGGCGGGCATCGGGATGATGCTCAAGGGCAACCAGCACGGTTTCATTAGGGGCAGGTCATGTCAGACCAATAGACCAATCTGATTGCCTTTTATGATCAGGTCACAAAAGCACTGGATGCAGGTGTCGCCATGGATGTAGTCTTTCTGGACTTCAGCAAGGCCTTTGACACTGTCTTTCACCCTACCCTAATTAAAAAACTAGGTGACTGTGGCATTGATGCCTACACAGTCAGATGGATTGCGAATTGGCTGAAGGGTTGTACTCATTGGGTGGTGGTGGATGGGTCATATTTGACCTGGGGGGAAGTGGTCCTTGGGCCCGCACTATTCAATTTCTTTATCAGCGATTTGGATGATGGGGTAAAAAGCAACCTGTTCAAATTTGCTGATGATACCAAAATATGGGAAGAGGTGGGCACGTTAGCAGGAAGGGAGAGAGTGCAGCAAGACCTGGATAGGTTGCAGGGATAGGCTAACAAAAACAGGATGCGTTTCAATACTGACAAGTGCAGGGTGCTGCACTTGGAAAGCAGTAACCAGCAGCATGCTTATAAGACGGGAAATACCCTTCTTGAGAGCACGGAGGCAGAAAGGGATCTTGGAGTCATTATTGACTCCAAGATGAACGTGGGCCGACAATGCAAGGTCACGGTTGGCAAGGCTAACCAGACCTTATTGTGCATCCACAGGTGCATCTCAAGTAGGTCCAAGGAGGTGATTCCCCCCCTCTATGTGACACTGGTCAGGCCACAGCTGGAGTACTGCATCCAGTTCTGGGCACTGGATCATCCACTTCAAGGGGGATGTGGACAACATTGAAAGGGTCCAGAGGAGGGCCACCTGCATGATCTGGGGACTGCAGGGCAGACTCTACAATGAGAGGCTACAGGACCTGAACCTGTTCAGCCTTCACAAGAGAAGGCTGAGGGGGGACCTTGTGACTGTAAACTCACTAGGGGGGACCAGAAGGGTTTGGGGAAGACCTAGCGCCCTCAGGATAACAAGGAATAATGGCCACAAGTTGTTGGATAGTAGGTTTAGATCAGACATCCGTAAGAAGTACTTCACAGTTAGGGCGGCTAGCATCTGGAACCAACTTCCAAGGGAAGTGATGCTGGCTCCGACCCTGGGGGTCTTTAAGAAGCGGCTTGATGCCTACCTGGCTGGGGTCATTTGAGCCCAGTTTCCTTCCTGCCCAGGCAGGGGGTCAGACCTGAAGATCTGCAAGGTCCCTTCCAACCCTACTTCTATGATTCTATGATTTGTAACATTTAGGGGTACCTCAGTCAGAAGGCCGAGATGTGTGATGGCAGCTTTTAATCACTTTGCCCAGCAAGGCTTGCACCAGGATTTTTCCAGAGAACACCAGCTTGAACTTTACTATACAGCTGGTTAAACCTCTAGATGTGCTGGGGAACTGGGAGATAGGGTTAGCAGAAATACAATATCCGCACAGCTGGAACAACATCAATGAAGACGCCCCTTTCAATATCATTTCTAGGACTAAAAAATGGGGGTACCTCCTGCCTCAGGGGTATTATACAGCCATCACAGAGTTACCGGATTTTATAAACAATACAATTACCACCCATCCTACTCCACCCGAATTAGTTATGCACTATGACCAAGCGATCAGAAAAGTGAGACTTAAAGCCAACGATAACTCTTATGATTTTTATACTCATGGTGAGCTAGCCTGTATTTTGGGAAGGCTACCCGGGACCTCTGTTAAAAAAACACCCTTCCCAGCTGATATTACTGGAGGGTTCAATTCACTATGTCTATATAAACATTGTGGAACATCAGCTTGTTGGGGAGTTTTCGGTTCCTTTGCTATGCTGCGTCCCTGTCAGTGGGAGCAACAACGAGTTTGTCACCATCACATATGACAACCCACATTATGTCCCCATTAGTCAGCACCACATTGACACAATCAACATTGAAATAAAGGCAGATCAGAACAAACACATCTCATTTCGCTTTGGTAAGGTAATCGTTAAGCTTCACCTACACCCCCAGAAGACTATGAGATTTTAAAATAAGTAAAAACATGATGGCGATGATAAAAAACCATGAGGACCCTAACTTGTACAGAAATTATTATAAAGCACAGGCCAGGTATGGTCTTCCCGGATATCAGGGGGTGCCCGTGATGTACGGGGCTGGTGTGGTAGGCATATTTTGCATCCTCTTTAGAAAAGCTGTTCTGCTTTTGAGAAGAGGTCTGCAGATTATAAAGCTCCATACTAAAAATGCAGCACAAACCACAGCCAAAGATGTGATCAGTCATGTCTCCTGAGCTGTCCTGGATAAGGTGGTCAAGCTGGCAAAGCAGGAGGGGTCTGGCCTCATGTATATTCAAAGAAAGAGCCTTAAAAGAAAGACAAACAGACCAGACTCTGGACGTGCAGCACCTCCTCAAACCCTTAAAAAGAAGAGGGTAAGTCAACGGGTCGCCACACACAAAAACCAAGAAGCAGCCTGGGAGAAAGAAGGGACACTCTCCTGGAGGAAACAAAATATATTTTAACCACCACGGCCTTTATTCACTGTGAGTCTGAAGAATGCGCCAAATCCTAACTGGATGAAAAGCCTGTATGTTGAGAAAAGCCTGTATGTTGAGATCCCCGCCACCCTCGGCTATTACTAAGTCCAGGCCCCTTGACTTTTCCATAGCTGGGAATGGTGAAGAATACATGGATTTGAACAACACACTGCTGTACCTTTGCTTTGGTACACCTTATTTGCCTTTGACTTGTCTCCTGATCAGGAGTGTGCTGATCATTATTCGCTGATTAAAACTGGGAACCTGAGAGCAGAAATACACTTTGCTGCAGCTTTTCCCACCGTAGTTAACATGATCATGTACAGGGTCTTTGACAACATCATAGAAATAATAGAGGAGAAACGTCCTGTTTGACTATATGTGAAGATGGACACTGAACAGCTTGCCAGGGTTTTATCTTCAGACCCCTATGCCAAAGAAACTTTCTTAGATGTTTTCCCCTGTGACTGGCTTCCTAAGACTCAACTGTCTCAAAGGCCCCTGAGCTTGGTGGTCAACACACACCTGTATAATCAACCCGGAGAACACTGGTTGGCTGTTTTCTGGAGGATCGGAACCGCGGAGAATTTTTCAACGCATACGGTCCCTTCCCAAACAGCGCTCTCCTTCCTCGAAGCATTCTGTTGTTTTTAAACAAGAATGCTACCGACACTGCTGTTCAGACAAAACAGTTACAAGACCCCCAATCTGTCACCTGCAATACCATTGTGTGTTTTTCCTACACTGCCGTAGCAAGGGGTATATTTGAACAGATTTTAAAATTGTATCATTCTGATGATTTAGCACAAAATGATAGGGTGGTGATGCATGTTGTAGAAAGTAAATATAAAAATTTCCGTGTGGCTGAGCCTGCTCAAAACATGTTTCAACATGCCCAGACACGTATTTCTTGCTATGACTTTCACGACCGCTTTGTCTCAATAAAACACTTAGCTGGTTCTGTGTAAATAAAGCTGTTGTTGTTTAAATGTGTGTATGTGTGCATTTTCATTGTAAAAAATCCTATGTAGACAAAAACTTTATAGCAGTATAGAATAGCATAAACCTTTGCATGGAGAGCCAATGGCTTTTAGAGACAGTTTTTTGCTTCTTCTTAGGCTGCGCTGTTGGTGTTTCTTGGTCTGAGGCAAATAATTTCAGGTATTCCAGATTATCACGATTCATGGCATTGCCCATAACAGAAGATGGTACGTTCAGCTCAGCCATGGCTTTCAAAAAGATGTCCCAGCCTTTAGGTGGAAGTTTACTAGTCCGGGCGTGAGCCTGAAGGGGTCTCCGGACCAAGTCGAGCATGTTAGAACCCTTGATGAGCATCCCTTTGTAGACAAAACCCCCTCGATCATCCCAAAAAGAAATATCCTTGTGCTGGCTCAGCTCAGTGAGCAACACTATAGCATTTTTCCTGTATCAGGCATGCACGTTATCCAATACTTCCTGAACAAAGATGTTAGGGTTTGTGGGGGTTTATAGGGGGTCTGTTCCAGCAGAAATGGAGTTAATTTCCCTCTGTCCCGATCACTCTGCTTTACGTAAGTCAGTTTTTTCTGAAGCATGGCGGCATACAGTTTAGCCTTATCATATTCTGCTAAACCCAGCCTTTGGAGAATATTCCTGATTTCAGCATCCGATAAGCAGATTGCCTCATTTCTGATAATTTCCTGAGATGGTTGGGGAGCTCTTAATTGTTCCAGTTCATGTTTGGGCACCAAGTACATTTTTTCTAAGTGCTCCATCACCGGCTAGCCAAAAGCCCCATAATCAGAGGGAGAGCAAAACTTAACAGAGGGCCGATAAATCCCCCAGGCTTTCACAAGCTGTTTCTTTTTTTAAGAGCCAATCTTTTATTACTTACGTTTTTTATGATCCCGCATCTCTCTTTTCAGCACACGAATTTGAAGTGGTGTCAAAGGGATGTTTCCTTTTAAAGTGTTCGGAGCAATTTCTGAAATGCCTGCTACTAAATTGCCGGAGGCCAAGAAAAGTATAGCTTTTCTCCGCTGTGGGGAGATTTGAAGAAACAGTTTTAAGAGAGCCAAGTTTCTTTTTAAGTGGTTGGACGTGTTCCCCTTCCACCGTCTCAAGCACTAAGAAGAGGCCACTGCTACATCATCTCTTTTTATTTCCACCTGCTGTTTTTTTAAAAGTGTAAGCAGTCAGTTGGTTGGGAGGAAAAAGCCCTGTTTTTAATCTAAAAGCAGCTGGGGTAAAAGAATTTAAATCAACCACCAGATACCCACAGTGGCATCGTCAAAAGCTTCTAGAAAGAGCTGGGCCTTACCCAAGTACATCTGCAGCGCCAGGGACACTATCTATAGTTTATCTCTGGGGTTTTTAAACAAGACGATGTATTTTGTGTTAAGAGCAATGGTGCGGCTCCTTTTCCCTCGACAGAAAACATTTTGAACTATATACATAATGCTCAGATTCTGATGATGCACGTACTTTGTAAAGGCTGTCTCGATTTCGCCTCTGTCACAAGCAGAGTCCATCAAATCATCCACCACAACCATATTTATTTTATTAGGAAACAAACAGTCGTCATTGAGACTGTCTGGCGGTCCCTCCACAAACTTGATAAAAGGATATTTGCAAAGCAGTTCTTTATACAAAGGCTGCCAAGAGCTGTAGCACCACACAATATTCTCAGGCATGGCAGACAACATTGTATCAGCGTGATCCAGAAGGTTGTTTATAAAGTAACTTTTACTACAGTTGCTAGGGTCAGCCAAAATTACAGAAATGGGGTGCTTCCATTGCATATCCATCTTTCAAAACCATAAGGGAGACCGTTAAAGTTTTCTGTGAGGACTCTTTTGTCATAAACGACTTTCTGCCTTTTTCTCAAGGCTTTGGTATCTATCGTCCACTTGCTTTTGTTCCTGACGATAGAGCGCAGTTGTATCACGATTATTTTAGGGGTGTCCCCAGCAGGGTTTGCCACATAATCTAGAACAAGATCTCTCAAGATTTCAAAGTTGACTTTTTCACTGTTGACCACACTCAGGGTAATCCCTTTGACCTTCAAGCAAACCTTACCCACAACAACTTGTACCCGTAAGGTTTTCAGACCGGCCGACACAAACTCTGTGATGTGCTCATCTGGTGAGATTTCGCTGGTGAGCTCACCCAAATAATCACCTAGTCGGGGGTTCCAATCTCCCTCATGGCTCACAAATATCACAGAATCTGTGTCATGGTACAGACACCGGTCTTGCAAACTAGCAGCTCATACAACTCTAAGCATGCATAAGCGGTGGTGAAACAGGCTATAAAGATGCTTGTGTTACCCTAGAGCGTGTAATGCTCTTTGGCATGCTTCCAAGACGCACAGACTGCCTCATCATCAATGCAGTTTCAAGATGAAATTTCATAGGTGGGAGAAAAGAGGTACCCAAAGAGTTCTTCGGGGTCTCTAACAATGCTGATGTTGGGCAAGTTGGTTCTTTGACTGAATTTACCCCACAAAGAATTTAGAAACAATTTTGCACATTTGGCACTTTGCAGGATTGGGTTTGATATGCTCTGGGCGTAAGGTCATGCCTTCTTTTTGCAAGAAATTGGTCACGTAGCTCTCTCGTTTTTCTTGGTTAGTACACCAGGCGGGGTAACCCAAGGCTTCTTATTTGTGTTGGAGGTGCATTTTTATGTACCGTGAAAAAAGGGTGCTAGACCTCTTGGCAAAATGAGAGACTTCATAGATTCAAGCTACTCTGTACCCCTTGGCAATAGCTTTATTTAATTTTGGTGTGCACCACATTTCCAGGAGGACCCTCTCTTCATCAGTGTGGTCGCAATTTTCCGGTCTTGTTTCCACGTAGAGGCGGCACAGTGTGAACATCAGTTTTTCATTCATCCTGGTGGGTAGCACGGGGAAAAAGGGGTTTCGCAGTGGGTACAGTTTCACCCTGGCTATTCCAAAATATCTCAACAGGGGTTGGAAATTGTCATGAATGGTTTCAGGGTGTCCGGTTGAGTATTCCTTCATTTTGTTTATGAAGGGGTATGTCCTGGCCAGGCAGAACCAACCGAGGGGAATGCTGATTAAATTAAGCAGACGTCAGGCAAGCTAGTGGAGGGAGAGGGTTAACTTAGCGTACTGGTTGCAAAGATAACTTTTACTTTTTTCTGACATACGGCTACCACTTGGACTTGGCAGGCCGGTGATTTGTAGATGGAGTGGAAATCAATTAGGCGTAAACGCATAATGGTTGCAAGAAGTTTTATTACTTACGTCACCTTGGTGTTAATATGTGACGCAGATTGAGACTTTGTTTCTTTACAGCTGTTTCATCTTCAGTTCGGCATGCAAATTCAGGTTACATTGACGGCCAAAGGGTGAGGGGTGACAAACGACAGCCAACGGATGAGTGTGAGGGTTTATCGGGGTTATCGTGCCTGCAGGACTTTTCTACGTCAAAATTATCGCTGACAGAGAGAGATTAATAGTTGATCACGCTATTAATCAATTTGTTATGTACTCAAGTTTCTCCGCAAAGAGTTCCCCAGAGATCTCCCCCTTAGGTGGAGACGCTTGAACAATTTATAGATAACAGTGTCTAACGGAGGTATCCAATGAGGAGTTGCTAAATGGAATCTTTAATTTTTGGCAAACATCAGTTCTTGGTCTCCTCAGATTACAAGGTAGTGGGCTAGGTTTTTGACCATTGTGTGTGAATTATGTATAGAGGGGTTTATACTAATTTTTTAACCAATCATTTATTACTCTTTGCCAGGGTCTTATTGGATGAGTGTTGTGAGTTCTCTTATCTTTGACCAGTGGATGAACCCTCAGTGGAAGGCTGCTCGTCAGTGAGGCAGCAGCCTTCTTGCTTTTAACTTGAAGACAGAGTCAAACTTTGCTCTCTGACTGTGATGTAGAAAAGGTTTCAGGCCCTTTCACTTAACAGTGGCATGGGTACTTTTTACTGGGTTGTGACAGGGTAAAGACTAGTAAAATCATAATAGTGTATTTGTTCACTGGGTTTAGGTTGGTAATATAGACAGATGGCATTAGTTCTCCCCCCAAAAAGAGCATCCCTAGGCACCAGTGGAGAAGGCAGCAGGGTTCTGTTTAAAAAATCTGCCAGTTCCCCATCCGCTTCTAACAGAGCCCTCCACTCGTGCTCCCAAATGGTTCTAATGGTAAACCCCTCTTTCTTGAGATAATCAGTCTTGTGCAATGCCTGATAATTCAGAAACCCAAAGATGGTCCCCATCAATGGATTCTGGTCTCTCTTATTGTAGCAAGTGACACAACTGTGGAAAAAACATCCATTAAATTCAAACTCCATAGGTTCCCCTTCAATGTTGACATAGCTGTCTAAAAAAATAGGGACCTACCTGAAATTCTTCACCCTGAAAGGCATGTCGGATTTGAATATTTTCTTTCTCCAAAATGTACATTAGCCACTGGCTAGATGGGGTTGAAAACCTCTTTTTCTGTCTGTGATAATTGTCCGGGGGGAGAAGTGCTATGGTCTGCGGTTCCAAAAATATAAACATGGCCATGCAGACAGAGGCCAGCATAATGTATTGGAAAGGATCCATGCAGTGTTCAAGATTTGAGGTGTAGTTTCCCAGAAACCCCTGCACCTATCTCCTTTAAACATGGCAGACACCATGCCCCCAGCAGAGACTACCACCCCTGCAAGTTTCTTCTGAATCAGCCAACAAACATCAAAGTTATAGATATTGCATTGATTCCTCATTATACCCTAGCCGAATCTCCGAATCTCCAAATCTTTTCTGAATAGATTTGGAAAGCCTAAAACTTGTAGCGATTTGATTTGGATTAATAGATTCAGCCTCCAAATCATCCAAATCATCTCCAAATCTGAATCACAATCCAAAGCTTTGCACAGCCCTATTGAATAGCACAGGACCAAGGATGGACCTCTGAGGGACACAGCTGGCTACTTCCTGTCAAGATGACACAGATCCGTTCACTAAAGCTTTCTGGGTCCTACCCTGCAGCCAGTTTCCTTCTCACCTGATTGTCTTGTAGTTCAGTCCACAGTCTTCCAATTTTCTCATGAGAACATCATCGGATACGGGATCGAAAGCTTTTTGGAAGTCAAGGGACAAAATATCAACCTCCTCTCTCTTATCCAGGTGGCGAGTCACCTGACTGTAAAAAGAGATGATGATCATAAAAGAAGATGAGACCTACTTGCAACAAAGCCATGCTGGCTGTTCAGAATCCTACCTTCTGCAAGTCTATTGCACATAGACTCCTTAATGACTTTTTCCAGGATTTTTCCTGAGGTAGAAGTTGTAGGTTGCTGGAAGCATTAGCACTCCTAATGAAGGAATTTTGTCCTAATACTGGTCTTGGGTAGTGTGCAGTGTGAGGAATTAATATTTTGAAATGAAGAAAAGTATACAGATAGTCTGTAGAATTAACCTCTATTGTTTTCTGGTCTTATTCAATGAATACATGAGAGCTGCAACATACACTCCAGAAGTGCAAAATACAAGGAATTTCAAAGCATTTTGTTGATAGAATTAAGCCTTGAACTGAGCTTCTGAGTAACATTAAGCTTTACTCGGTACGGCTGTGTGACTAACAGCTGCAGGGCTGGAGCCAGGCAACAAGCTGCCGGGGACCTGCGGGGGCAGCATGGGTGCTGGGGTCCAGGAGGGCTGCTAGGGACTGGGAGCTCACAATGGATCCCTAGGAGCCCCTGGCCTTGCTCAGTCCCTTTAGTCCTTGCTGGCAGCCTCTCAACCTTCAGTGCAACCCCCTGAGATCCTGAGGCATTTTTTCAGCAAAGCTACAGTCAAGAGATGACTAAGATTTTATGGTCCTATGCATTATTGCTCATAAGCTGTCTCTCGTGCTTCGTATCAGAATCAGTACAACTAAGCCATCTCAGTCCCGAGGTAATAGCTCTGTAATGAATGCGCCCACAGGTGGACTCTAAAGAAAAACCATCAGTGTCCATTGTTGTGTGGCTCCAGGCATCTTCCCGAGGCCCACCTCCTCCTGACTTGGAGCTTCTTGTATTCCCACAACTTTCTTTCACTTATCTGGGCCAATGGGCCATCTGGTTCCTTGCTGTTTCGCTACAGTATTAATAGAGCCCCCCCTTCCCACCTCAGCCCAGCCTAACCTGAGTCTGGGCTCTTCCAGGTGGCTCCTGCCAACACCCCAGATGCTCGTCTTGGCATCCTTGGCTTGATTCCCTTTGAGCATGGCCCCTCTACTGCTGTTACTCAGTGCCATCACGCCACTGGCCACTCCACCACGTGGCTCAGCTCCAGTCTTCCACCCCACCTCCAGGGCCCCTCTGCTGTGTGCCTCCACCACACAACACTGCCCTCTCTCAAGGGCCTCTGTGCCACGCACCGCTCTCTCATGGCTTGGTGGCATCCCTTAGCCCTGCCTCCAGGAATGACAGTCAGGTACTTCTGCTGTGAAGCTCTGCCCTGCCTCGAGGGCTTTCCTGCTGCTTCCCCCAGCCACAGAACTCTCTCCCATCCCTGGGGTCTGTTCACTGCCATTCTCTCTCACGAGGTCCTCTTCCCCAACTCTGCCTGCCTCCCAGGATCCTCCACCTCAGGCCACTCCTCAGCCAGCCTTTTCATGGCTCTGCTCCCCCAGCGGGCCATGCCTCTTCTCCAAAACGGTACACCAGAGCCTACCTTGCTGAAGCCAGCCTGCCACTGGTGTTCACCACCTCTCTTACGGTGAGTGACGTGGGGAACCATGGTGGGCTGTCTCTTCCCCCTTCACAGTGCCTGGCATGCAAAGAATGACCAGGGCCAGTGTCTTGCACTGTTACCCACATACATGTACAGGGTCAGTGCAAGGATCTTCCCTTACAGACCATATTCCCAGCCCTTCCACAAGTCTGGAGTGAGTTCACAAGCCTAAATTTTTCCTGTGTTTCACTGCATGAAACCACATTCTTCACTCCTCACATGGCTGTAAGTCAGCAGCAATTCTGTGGTCACCAGTGAGATGCAGAACTGGTGGCATTAGGACTACACTGCTGTGGGGAGCCCTTGTTAACAACAAGGGTAAATTCAGAAGATTTTAGGGGTGAATTCAGGTACTAGGAGATGGCATGAGAAGCAGAAGCAGTGAGATATCCTCCCACATAACAGACTGAAGTCTTTCCAGGTGCTACAGTCCATCAGACATCTATTCTGGCTGTCAGCAGCACAAATGCTGGGAAACTGCCTCTCTGTGGGACCATCATGCAATCCCAGGGCCCTGCAGACAAAAGGAGCATCCAGATGAGCCCAGCTGTGTGATATGTGGCATTACAAACACAAACATCTGCAGCGCCACATACCGCACAGTCTGGCATTCCCCCACTGCAAGGGTTTGCTGCCCATATGTGTGCTCTTCCATTTTCAGAGATCAAAAAAACCCATAAAAAAACAAAACAAAACAGAGCAGCATACACTCAGGTAGCTCATGATGCTGAAAAGTGGAGCCGGGCAGTCCAGAGCCACGCTGTGGGTGCTGGCTAGGCTCCACCCAGTAGAATTGCCATGGCTGCAGCCCTGGGAGGCCCGCAGGACCCCAAGTAAGGCTGCTGGGGTCAGCACAGTACTGGACCTAGCCTCCCCTACCAGACCTGGGGCACAGCTGTGTGGCAAAGTGCACATGGCACAGGTATTCCCCAGGGACAAGTACCTGCAGTGCAAGGTGTACCAGTGCTACTTGTCCCTGGGAAGTCAAACATCCACACTCATCTGGACATGCCCAAGAGAAGCAGGCAGATCCAGCTGTATCTGAGAGGCTGTCTGCTAGGGCTGTGCGAAATTTCACTGCCAGTTTTGTTTTGATGTTGTTTGAACCTGTTTCTAGGTCAAAACAGAAAAATCAAAACATAACAGCAAAACAGCCTTGAAACAAAATGAGGCAAGTCAAAACATTTCAACACTTCGCCCATAGGGTACAATGGGGAAAGTTGAAACAGCGTATAACTTTGTCATTTCTGGCCTGATTTGGATGAAACTTGCAGGAATGGTACCTCCTGAGGGCATGAAGTCTGTCAAGCTTTAAAAAGATAGGTGCAGGGGATTTGGGGAAGCTGCACCCCAATGTCTTGAGCGCAAACCTCATGTCACGTGTATGTGTTAAGCCACAGTGGGGTCAAAACTGAAGGCATGGTAGCACCTGCTGAGGCCTGCTAAGTAGGAAAAACTACTTCACAACTACGGTGTTCAGACTGTGGAATAAGCTTCCTCCAGAGGTAATGCAATCACCTA
Source organism: Caiman crocodilus (assembly GCA_030014935.1). Lineage (NCBI taxonomy): Eukaryota > Metazoa > Chordata > Crocodylia > Alligatoridae > Caiman > Caiman crocodilus. The sequence continues at coordinate 26,927,360 of JAGPOW010001338.1, forward strand.
CCTTGGAAATCTTCAAGAGGAGACTAGACAGTCACATTGCTGGGGTCACTTGACCCTGCATTGTCTTTCCTGCTTGGTGCAAGGGGCAGGACCCGATTATCTTCCAAGGTTCCTTCTGGCCTTACAATCTATGAATCTATGAGTGGCTGGAGCATACGGCTTAGGATATATGGCTTTGAAATAGTTCTTCCAGGCCCCAGAACCTCCCTGCACCTATTTCCATGACAGGTGGCAGGCTGGCTCCATGGCCTCAGCAGGAGCTAGTAGGCCTGCAGCTTCCACTCTGCTGCACCGTAACACACACAGTGTCACCCATGTCATGAGTTTTGCTTGTCTGCAGCTTGAGGTACAGTTTCCCCCAAGCTCCTGCACCTATCTCCTTGAAACTTGGCAGGCTCTGTGGCCTCAGAAGGGGCTAGCATGCCTGCAGTTTTGACCCTGCTGTGTCTTAACACATACACATGACGTGAGTTTTGCTCTCAAGACTTTGGGGTGCAGTTTCCCTGAACCCCCTGCACCTATCTCCTTGAAATGTGGTGGACCTCATGTCCTCAGAAGGAGCTACCATTCTTGTGAGTTTCATCCAAATCAGGCCAGAAATGCAAAGTTATAGCCTGTTTTGACCTTCCCCATTATAATGTATGGGGAAAGCATTGGCAGTTTTGCTGTTTCGATGGAATGGAACGGAACAGCTGTTTCGAATCGAAACAAAATTTGAAATGGAATGCTGTTGTGTTGAAACGTGGAAACGCTGGTTGAAACGGAACACTGCCATTTCGCACAGCCCTACTATCTGCCACCAATCATGTCCAGGGACACAGGCAGCAGCAGGGGAGTTGTGCAGACAGTAACATGGAATTTCCCCCAACCACATCAGGCAGCAGCTGAGGAGATTCACTCATTTCTTGGATTCAAATTATCCCACACCTATCACTGAGCCTACCCAGCTCCTCTTCTCTATTGTTCTTTTTTTCTTTGGAGACAGTCTTTTTATTCTATGTGTGTACAGCACCTGGCACAATGGAATCCCACCCCATGGCTGGGGCTGATACATGTTCCTACAGGACAAATACCGATCATATCTGAGCCTGACACTGGCATAAAAGGGACTGAGAAATGGGAGAGGGTTTAATGAGTAACTTCAAATAGGTCAGAGCTTTCCTCTAGCTGAAGTTTGTGTGACTTTTTTTTCCAGTTTTTCCATCTTTCTTCCTCTTTCCTCCCCTACTGCTGTCTGCAAACGTGTGCATCTTGGAAGAACAAATGCATGTATTTATTATGTGTCTGTGTATTTGGAAGCATGTAAATGGTGAGTGAGTTTGTATGTGCGCTTCTGATTTCCTAAGATACAGGCATCTCATGAATGACAAGTAAGCAAGATTTAATGACTCATAATCCTCTCATTTCTCTGTCCTGAGAGCATTTAGGCACAACCAGTTCACTCCACACCAGGGCATAAAGGCTCAAGTGTCTAGCTTTAGGACTGTCCAGGATCCCACTGCTGAAACCCACTAGCTCAAGTGACTACTTTAATTTTCAAGTTAGCAAATACCAAGGTGATAATTGAGTACTTTGCATTTCCGGCAAAATCAGCAGAACTTGTTTTATCTATTTAACCTCATCCACACCCATTCCACAATGAGGAAGTGTGATGTCTCTGAAGCTACACCTGGTGGATGAACTATGTAGCTCTCAATGAAGACAGACCCTAACATTATAGACATTACAAAACCAGTTACAGAACCAGGTTCAACTCCATCTGGTTCAGTTAAACTACATCCATCGAGCTTTAGCTATCACACAATGATTGGGCCCCTAAACGAGATATAACCTCATGCATATACACCACGTTGCAGGTTGTAATAGATCATTGGGTTCTAAAGTATAACATCTATCATGGCCTATTATGTCTTATATAGTAGGGATTACAAGGAATGTGGAAAGGAGTTGGTCCCTATATCTCACTCCTGTGTTATTAAACTCCTTTCACTATCCAATAACTTCATTCATTTATCTTAAAAAGTTTAAGTAAAGTGGCTACTGCACCTTGTGGGGCAGCAGGAGATGCAGGTTCAACTTCCTATGGTTAGGGTGCCTAGAACCTGGATTTCCTGCTATCAGGAATGGTGATGTATTGGGCATGCACAAGATAATTCTATTCCACTATAGGTGGAAACAGAAGTCAAACTGTGCATGTCCCACTTAAGTACATGAAGGTGAAATGGGATTTAGTCCTTTGTCCCTTTATAACTGTAGTAGTAGTTACTTTTGTGGGAGATTTTGAACAAAGCATGTATCATTACTTTGCCTGCGGAAAACATCAGTAGTTTATTTGTTTTGATTGTTACAGTGAGAAGAACTGTTCTGAGCTGCTGGAAGCATTTAAGAAGGCTTTTATGAACAAGGATCCTTGCAACATTTTACCATCAGACTATGAATTATTTATTAACCTGTCACAACACTCAATTCCAGCTAACAAGGTACTAATTATCTGAGTTATATGAAACAACCAATAACATGTGGCACTTCCTGGACTCAGGAGTCAAAACTGAGGAAATTTGGTATCATGAGTCACAGTCTGTCTTACTGACTTAAAGATCTAGTTACTCTGTGTGCTACTGACTAAAAGGTTTAGTTAGTTCTTGTTTCCCCATAGGTGTAGAATGCAAATAAGATGCGACTTATGTAACAGTGACCATGGCTACATATGTACTTTACTGCAGAGTAGACTAGTTGCAAAGTAAAGTGTCACTGTCTACATGTGCAATGCTATTAGGTATCAGTAAACTAATTTACACCAGTGTAAGATAGTACTGTCAGAAACAGTACTATCTTACATAGGTGTAATTTACTGTATTTAAATGCACAGTTAGACATTGACCATAGGCATAAACTGAGCCCGGTCACCCCAGCTAGCTGGTTGCTAGGCTACTACATGACACCTAGCCACACAGCTCTGCACTTTCAACACTTTTGTGCCCCAGCCAGCCCCTCCACCACCTGACACTGCCACCTGGACCCCAGCTCTGGCCCTCATGCCCTCTTCCAGCCTGGGCCTGCTCTACCACAGCTCAGATTCCTGCTGTCCTAGGCACATGTCTAGACATTGCACCTGGGAGTAGTTTACTCCGACTCAAACTGCTCTGAAGTTTATTGCTTCAAACTAAATGCAAGTGCAGATGCATCCAGTATTTTTGAACACCCACATCCAACTAACTCCAGCATTTCAGGGGGTGCTCTAGGCCTCAGCAGAGTTCTCTATTGATTTGGGGAAAATAAATGAGAAAATGGAAAGAGTGAAAAATGGGTGAAATGTAGAACTGCTGGCACCTTCTCAGCACAGTCACAGTTTTGAGGACCTCTGTCTTTGGTTGAGCTGACTGCACATTCAAGGGGTCCCTTGTAATTCTCCATTGCACCTCAGCATTGCTGCTTACCATGCTGAGGCATCCCTTCTATTTTAGGGACTTCTTGAAGTCCCTCACCCTCTTTTCTCCTCCCAATCTCACTGAAGTTTTCTCATGGCTGTTTCTTCCCTCACACACACACATCTTCCACTCTCCTTCCTGACAAGTATTCTGTAGATCCCTCTTTTTCCCCCTTCTTCCCTTTCAAAGTTGCCCATTCTCTCTGCCAGCCCAGTTCCTAGGATCATAGAAAATTAAGAGGTCACCTAGTCCAATCCCTTACTCAAAGCAGGACTGTCCCCAACTAGATCATTCCATCCAGGGCTTTCTTCAGCCAGGCCTTAAAAACCTTGGAGGATGGAGACTCCACCAGTTCTCTGGGTAACCTGTTCTAGTGCTTCACCACCCTTCTAGTGAGACAGTTTTTCCTAATATCTAAACTACACTTCCATTGCTGCAACATGAGACCATTACTCCTTGTTCTGTTGTCTGCCACCACTGAGAACAGTCTAGCTCCATTCTCTCTGGCACCACCTTTTAAGTAGCTGAAGGCTGCTGTCAAATTCCTGCTTAGTCTTCTCTTCTGCAAACTAAGTAAGGCCAATTCCCTCAGCCTCACTTCATAGATCATGTGCCTCAGGCCCCTAGCCATTTTCCTTGCCTTCCATTGGACTCTCTCCAATTTGTCCACATCTTTTCTGTAGTGGAGTGGCCAAAACCAGATACACTACTCCAGATGTGGCCTCACCAGTGCTGAATAGAAGGGAAGAATCAATTCCCTTGATAAGCTCACAATTCACCAACTAATACAGCTCAGTATTTATCAGCCTTGGCAATAAGAGGACACACTTGGCTCCTATTCAGCTTATTGTCCACTGTAACCCCCAGGTCTTTTTCTGCAAAGCTGCTGCTTAGCCAGTTGGTCCCCAGCCTGTACTAGGGCATGGATTGTTCTGTCCTAAGTGCAGATTTAAACAAGATTTACACAAGTAAAAAGGGCAAATTCTGTTTCTATAACAAAATTACAAAGTATTGCCTCAGTGTTAAAAACCATTTGTGATATTCTGACATATGTAGAAATATCAAGAAGTGATTTTACATAATTTTGCATCTACATAATAGTGATGCCATCATATACAAATACCCAAGTACTGGTTTGGTTAATTTTTAAAATTAATTCTGTTTTCTTTACTTAGTCTTTATTCTGGGAGAACAACCAATTTCTAGTCAGTAGCTATGCAGCTAGAACTCGTCGATACATGCCCCTGGGTGATACTCTAATTGGGGCCTTTGGAGATTTGCTGAACTGGTGTGGACAAGCAAACAACACTGGTAAGACCATAAATGATATAAATTGATTAAAAATTATGGAAGTGGCTTAAAAGATAGGTGGATGGCTTGTAGTGGAGGTATGGGTCTGCTTCCTGATCAGTGAAATTAGGGCCATCTTGTATAACATTTTACACTTTGCTTATATTTGAACAGCTCACTGAAGAACTCATTTGGAGGCATTACAAAGTTAGATTTATGCCTCTTTTACCGGTCCTGCCTGAAATCCTGGGGTCCTATCCAGTGTCACAGTATATTTTATCTTGGCCTTAACCAACGTACAGTCTATGATTTTTGGCCAGAATTTGTCATTGATCAAGTGAAAGAGCTAGTACATGCAGAGAAAAATGATGCAGATGTTGTATATGCATGTCTTATCACGTGCCCAGCCACATGAACATCTATAGCCTGTGATTAAGCAGAAACACATCCAAGCAACTTCTCATGCCACTTTAGATTTTTCTTTGTTTGTCATCTCCTCAATTATGTGTTTTATATATCTTCCCACAGAAGTAGATGACTCCTGCCCGACCACAGAAGAATGTGAAAATAATGCAGTAGAATCTTTCTGGCGGATTGCATCAATCAATGTAAATTATACACGAGTTTACCTTCCTTGAGCATATCTCTGCGTAGGTCAGAAACTTGACTTGTTACCTGTCATGTAAACATAACTGTAGGCCTTATCTAGCGTAGGATGTAAGATGTGATAACGAGGGGAGCTTAACCCTGATGAACTAAAACGTGTTAAAAATTGCAATTTGCCTTGTCTTTACTAGCATTTTAAAGTGTTCGTTAATTTGCATTAAAATGTACAGTTTTTTCTTCATGAAGATAAAGCCAAAGAAAATTGAGCTGTGAAGAAAGGCACTACTTTGGCAGACAGGTGGAAGTTTTATCTGCCTAAGACGCTGTCACTTTCTCTTGCAGCAGTAAGGCTTATCGTTTATAGATAAGCCTGGTTTAATATTTTACCATTTAATTACATGTGATTAGAGGAGATATCTTTTACTGTTTCTCCAATGACTTCAGTGAAATTATTCCAGCTGGGTATTGTTCTAACCACAGAGCAAGTACAACGCAGAGTTGCAGGGCAAAGTTTCTTGTGCTAATTTGCAAGTGTCCCTTGACCTTGCCTCAGACTTGTTAGCGTCTCTGATGTCTGGGCATGGGCCAAGTATCCAAGTACTTGCTGGGACCAGTTTTACGTGTGTAAAACACAAGTTTTTACAGGCATTCATATCCTCTTTCCTGCAGCTGCCAGCTATGATGCCAGTTTTGATGGTCATTTTGGCAAGTGATGTCTTCACTGATGAAATGCCATGTCCATGACTACTTAATTGTAGCACTAAGTCCTAGATAAAAAAAAAAAAAATCTATTAGGGAATGTTCTGAGAAATAAACTTCTCTTCTCTATTGCAGTATGCAAAGCAGAGTTCTGGAATAATACATGTCATGCTGAATGGTTCTGCAACAGGAGGAGCCTATCCAGTTAAAGGGTAAAAGAAATAAAATGACAATGCAGGACTACATGTAGTCTGACCTCAGGAAAAAAGTCAAATGTTTGGTGACTGCACCATACACACCTGTGGACAGGAATCATTTTTCAGAAGTCCATAGCAGCAGTCACTTTTATATTTTAAATAGACAAGAGTTTCATAAGTACTTATGTGAGGTTGATAATTCTTGAGCTCCTGAGTATGAAAGTCACTTTGAAAGTGTGGTTCAAACTCCTAGGGGAGTCCAAAAACTAAAATTGGCTGCAGGCAGACAATCACATCAGCCTAGTATATCAGTCAGAAACAAAGAGACAGGCAGCTAAATAGGTTAGCTGCACAGAATAGGTGACTTATTATACCCCACCACAGAATAATGATAGCTGTCACAAAAATTACTGTGGGAAATTTTGGGACCTGCTTTATAGAGATCAGATCACAGAGGTCTGTTCCAACCTTCACTACAAGCCTTGTACCCAGCACAGTACAAAAAAAGAAAGTCAAAATACTTGAACTCATTCCAGTAGAATTTCTTCTCTCTTTTGTCAGGCTAGGCAACAGATTTAAAAAAAGTCCAGTTACTTTGTTACAAATAACCACACATAACATTTTTGCAGCCTTTAAACCACTCTCCCTCCCCCATCCTAATTTGGCCATAATAGTTTGAATTAAACCAATTTTGCACATGCCTCATACATATCCAGTATCTTCACAAACATTTAGGTATAGGAATATAAAAAGACCTTTTCAATGACAGAAAGTTTTCAAAATTTGCTACAGAAAATTTCACTTAATACAAATGCAGATATTTCCAGTGCTCTTTTCAAGTAAATGTATCATTTTGACAGGATCACTATGTGCATAAAGAAATCACTGCCTAAGACACTGTCACCTTCTCTTGCAGTAATAAGGTTTACCATTTATAAAAAAGCCTGGTTTAATATTTTACCATTCAATTACATGTGAGTAGATGAGCTCTGTTTTGCTACATCTCCAGTGGCTTCAGCAAGATTATTTCAGCTGGGTACTTTGCCCTTTGGATACAGATAGTGTTCACGAGCCTAACAAACCATGTCTATGGAGGACTGTCATGGGACAGGGTCCCTAAGAATGGCCGTGTTACCCTTTAAGGCCCCTTTCACCATGCCAATTTGGCATGCACCACTTGGCACCCTCAGTTTTTGCCCACCATGTCTTGATGGATTTGTAGTATATGGAGGCTACCTTTATGTCCTTTTGAACACGGTTTGATGGACTCTATGAACCCCGTGGGTTCCTGGACCCCTCATAGGTCCTGCTTCAAAATAGAGGTCACAGGACACCCCAGCTTTATGGGCTATATGCGTGGCTCCAACCGTCCCTTTACCATGTCCCAAGCCTCGCAGATGGTACTGGTGTTATATTGCCTAGGCCTCATTATAATTTGGCCCCTTGTCCTCACTAGGTTCTCTGCAGCCCTGTCCCTGCACCCCTCAGTGCTGGGGTCTCTGCACCCCAAATGCCACATCCTCTCTGGCACCAAGCCCCCCACGCTGCAGTGGGCCCCCCAAATGAGGCCTCCTCTTTCTCCAAATAGCCTCACCCAAACCATCAGCATTATAAAACAACCACCAAACATAAGCCCCTGGGCTACAACATAACACAAACCACCCAGCTATAACATAATTCGAGCCACACAGGGCATGCTCTGCCCCTGAACAGTACCAAAGCTGCACTTGCAGTCAGGCCTCTTCCCTTTGCTTCTTCTTCCTTCCCCCTTGGCTGTTGGCAGAGAACTACCCTCCTGGCATCTGGCCTGGGGTTTATATACAAGCCAGGCCCCGCCCCTTCTGGTCAGCTGGCCACTGGCAGGTGTGGGTCCACTAGCTTGTTCTGGCTGCCCTGGTAACCAGCAGCTGGGGCTCCCAACTGACTGCTAAGCTCTCCCCCTAGCAGTTCCAGCCCTTAAAAGGACCAGGACACCTGAGTGCCTTGTGACAAGGACCTTCCTTCCAGGCTAGGATGGGACAAATTGAAAAACCATTCCCATATGGTTTTATGTGTTTTCATATTATTAATGTACCATATTAATGTATAACCCTATGATTTATTTATACAGACTAACATTTGTCTTGTTTTTGTTAATCTTACTTTAGAAAACTCTCCCCCCCAACCAAAAAACCCCCCAACAACAACAAAGCTAGAGCCTATGTGGTGCCTGGAAAGAGGCTGCTCTTGTAATTTGTTCTTTTTAACTAAACACTAATTCATTTGTTATTTAACTGTTGTTGTATTCTACATTTGAGCCCTCCCTACCCAACAGTACTACAGCAGCTTATTCCAGCTCCATGCTGCTAAGAGCAGTAATTAAAAGTGAAAAACTTTGGCTCCAAAGACTCAAACTGTGGGAATGGTCAAAACCTTAGTTTGCGTTTTGCTGTTTTGTATCTGATGATGAAACCGTTGATACAAATGGGGGCCTCAGATGCTGATTTACTGAAATTAGTAGGGGCTGTGATCAGAACCCTGGTTACTGCCAAAGTGGTGGGGGGAGAGAAGCAAGGTCAGACACGGGCATGGGCAAACCAGAAGGCTGTCCAGGGCCAGGACATAAAAGGGGCCTGAAAAAGGTAATTCTTCTTTTTATTACTATTACCTATGGTGAAGGAAAGCCAGATACTAAAGGTTCACTCAGGGCTGCCAGGAGTTTAGATATGATGCTGGAGGGAGGAGGAGAGGGAGGGTTCCCTTTCCATCCCTGCCTTTGGTTTTAACTTGGAATTTTTTACTTAGTTTTTTTGCAGACTTTGAAATTCCTAATCTCCAGAAAGAAAGAATCTCAAAGATTGAAATATGGGTTATGGATGATATTGGAGGACCATATTTGTAAGTTAAATGTCTTCAGACAATCCCAGAAACTTTGTTTTATGCACCCATGTCATTTTATTTTTCTCTATGATTATTATTAAATAGCAGAAAGTAGGGCAGGGTAGTAGAGACTAACTGGTTCAGAGAGGCATGAACAACAACCTGTTTCTTCAGATTCTATGAATGGATTGGCATAAAGAAAGGGTTTTATATAGAAAGGAAAAGGAGAAGACACTGATGAGAAGTAAAAAAGTAGGTTGATTACATCAGAAACACTAAACCTCAAAGTTATGTTAGGTGCTTTCCTTAAAAAAGGAAATTACAATCCCTTCCTCACGTAAATAGATAACTTTAGGCTAGCTATTTTAGGTACTGCTAGCAGGGCGGCCAAAGAGAAAGCCTAGTATAAGCTAACTACCCAAGTATTTACTCTGCTCTGGTAGGTTTTGCAGCTTTTACTAAATTAGCTGCTTCCTTAGCTACACTGCACTCAGTCAAGCTAGTTTAAGGCTAGGCTTGATATGTCTGTACAAGTTCAGTGTAGCTATAGCCATTAACACCTTTGATTCTGACACTTGTCTTCCACTACAACAGTACTAAGCAGGTTTGGGAATTTGTGTTCTTATGAAATTCATAGTCTGTTTTTAAAGACCTCAGAAATAAAGCATCCATCTATATTTATTACATGGCATAATTCTTTTTAAGGATGAAAACAAGAAGGGATATAGAGCTAGGTGGCAAAGTTAACAAAGGGGGTTAGAATACATGCTATACGATGGACAGATCAGAGGTAGAAGTAAAAAAAAAAAAATCAGTATGCAGAAGTGATAACAAGCACAAGGGAGAGAAAATGGGAAGTTGGGTAATAGTCATTGTGACAGAGGTGAGAAAAATCATCAAGGGGTGAAAGATAAAATAAGGTTAGGAACATGGAAGTTAACCCAGATGCTTCAATTTCTAATATGTTTGAGGAGGTTAGTATTGATATTCATTTAAGTCAAACCATGCTAATGAATTAATAATGGTACATAAAAGTGATATTGTTACTTCACTCAGAGGGGCTGACTCTCACTCTAGTCTATGCTGATGACATAGACCTAGTATTATTGGAGGTATCAGAAGAGATTATAATCCTGCACTTCAAAATATTAGGGCCTTCTTACATGGTAATTTTGCCTGGCTTCTGGAGCTCTTAACCCCTGCATTGTCCATACATTAACACCTTAAAGTGGTTTTAAGCTCTCATTACATGGCTCAGAGTTATAGCACTCCAGGGCAGGGATATTGTTGATCTGCACTATCTAGCTCCTGTTCCATTAAGGCATGTCCACTCCTCACAAATGTGCCACCAAAGTTAGAAGTCCTCCAGTATCCCAGGATCTCTCACACCCCACCCATGGAGCAGGGATTGAAGCCTGTCTTGACTCACCAGACCTCTAATGGCAACTCACAGCACCTAGTCTTGCTCACCAAGCCTCTAGAGTCAAACCACAGCTCTGCAGACCGGGGACAGGGGACAGTCAGAGAAAGTTTCTAAACTGAGGGTGCGACTGCTCCAAACTCCAAGCTAGCACTACCACTGATCAACCTTTGTGCAGCTGAAGGCACAAAGTGTAACAAGGACCTCAGCATGGTTGATTCCTTTGTGGGAACAGGATTCAGTCTGAGAAAGGTGAGGAAACCATAATGCACAAAAAAAACCTGATGAAGCAATTAGGTATTTTAATTTGGAAAAGAGAGAGGGATAAAAGGTAGGATGAAAAATACATGACAGTTATTTTCAAACATTTGAAAGACCATTTTCACATTTTATGACATTGATCTCCATTGTGACAGGTAGAAGGATAGGAGGTAGTCTGTTTCAACTGCAGGAAAGTAAGTTAATTTCTCAGGACAAACTTCGTAACTGGCAGCGGAGAAAGGTGTCTAGGGAATCTGTGAAATCTCCTTCATTGAGGGTTTTCAAGAGGAGTTTGGGTAGGTAGCTGCCTGGGTTGGTTTAGTAACTGCACATTTTGCATCTGTTGCAAGGGGTTATACTAGAGGTCACTTCTAACACTATGGTTTTATTTTAATCCAGACATCTCTTTTACAGGGATTCCTGTGGAAAAGGCAGTGTACAAATATTAGAAGTCCGACTGAAAGAGATGGGTTATGACATCACTTGCATTGACAATTATAAGTAAGTGGAACTTGTAATAAATATAAATATACTAGAGTTTCAGATAGAGAATGGGTAGAAGTAGGTTAACCTGAACTCAGGTGCCACTAACCTGCTAGGCCAGGCCATGTGTTAAGAATGATGATATTCTTCAGCCACATCCCTAGGTTGGGAAATACTAAGGTTTCAAAACTCTGCCTGCAGGGTTTTTGTTCTGTTTTGCTTTTTTTTAAGTGCAGCATTGTACTCATTCAGTACCAGGCACAGAAAATGGCCTTCCATTTAGAGCTTTGGATGGAAAAAGGACTGCATAATCTAGAAAATGGTTATAAATTAATATCCCATACTGATGTTTGTAGCTCATAGCTGTGCTTATTCTAGCTTTTTGGAGCTACTTTGCAAAACAAGTACCATAAGAAGAAAGTTTAGACAAGCAAACTCAGTCTCAATGTTTGGTTTGCTTTATTTCCTAATCAAAGGATACTGAACAAAAATAATCTCATTACAGACCTGTATTGTTCTTACTCTGCCTGGATTATCCTGATCACCCCAGTTGTCCTGTTGTATCGTAAGTAAATGAAGATCAACCTAACTTCCGTTGAATCGATTTATTCAAAAGACATCAGCTCTTCTACTAGCTGTGCATGAGCAGTTTGTAGTATTCTTGAGTCTAATATTTGAATTAATTCAGCAAGTAATTTCTGCTTTACAGATTATATATTATCAAATAGTTACAAATATTCAATATTAAAACCAGTGTTGACTGGTTCCAATTTAATGCCTAGTCAACTGTCCATTGACCAAATGAATGTAACTCTCAGATTCAAGTATAAGATTTGCTTTCTATAATCATTCCCCAAAAAATGTTGAAGTGCTAAGTTAAATGAGAAGAGCAAATGTAGAAAACAGCCGCTCTCTTGCTAAATATAGTGCAACTGTGTGAACACCAAATTGCAAGGATATTTGCATACAGTCTGTTGCATATAGTCTCAAATTTACATTTCACAATGGAGACATAAAAATAATTAAACATACTTTTAAAAAATTACCTTTACAGTAGACTTCACCGAAATACATTACTATCTTTAGAAGAGAGGAGCAGTCTCCAAATAGGAGTACTCCTCTTGTGCTCAGGAGTGTAGCAGGGCTATTAGGAAGGCCAAGGTGGGAGCAGAGCACTGCCTGGCGACTAGGATAAAGGACAACAGGAAGTCATTTTTCAAGGATGTGGGGAGCAAAAAGAGAGCCCCAGGCAATGTTGGGCCCCTGAGGGACTCGTTGGGCAACCTGGTGCTCACGGCCAATGGGAAGGCGGAGCTCTTCAATGGCTTCTTTGCCTCTGTCTTCCTGATGGGGGACTGGGACTTCCCTCCTGTTGGAAGCCTGTATTCCCCCTCGGGAATCACTGCTAGGCCAAGGGTGAGGGTAGACCTGGTGGAAGGGCTAGATGTCTTTAAGTCGGTGGGCCCAGATGACCTACACCCAAAGGTGTTGAGGGAGCTGGAGGGGGTGATTGCTGAGCCCTTGGCTTGGTTATATGAGAGCTCTTGGAGCTCTGGACAAGCGCCGGAGAACTGGAAGGTGGCCAGTGTGGTTCCCATCTTTAAGAAGGGGAGGAAGGAGGACCCAGAGAACTACAGGCCCGTCAGTCTCACCTTGGTTCTGGGGAAGATCTTTGAGAAAGTTCTCAAGTCCCACATCTGTGAGGGACCGGCAGGGGACTTTATGCTGAAGGGCAACCAACACGGGTTTGTTAAGGGCAGGTCCTGTCAGACCAACCTGG
>JAGPOW010001338.1:26955242-26983786 GCA_030014935.1 Caiman crocodilus
GGGGGTCTCCTTGGAGACCAGTCCAAGAACCCCAGGGGCAAGGTGCGCTCATCTGGGCAGATGAAATGGGGTCACCAGCAGGTGGGGAGCAGCTTCTAGGAACAGGATGGGTGGGCAGGAATTGTAGGGTGGTGATTGGGGTGGAATTGTAGGGTTGTAGGAATTGGAGAGTGGTGATTGGGGTGACAGTGTGGGGCTGGGGCCTGTGGAAGAGCTGTAACCCACTCCCCACATGTTCCTGGAAGCATAGGACAAAGAACCAGTGTCTCTCACATGGATGGGCATGGAGTGGATCACACCTGTTCCCTGGGTCCCATCCCCACAGTCATGGCCCTGCAATGCTGACCCTGGCCCTGGCCCTGCATGCCTGACTTGCTCCAGATGCTACTCCCTTGCCTACCTGTGGCTGCACCCCATCTACCTGGCTATGTGCACCTGCCCATGGGGGTCCCAGGCTGGTCTCCTTGGAGACTCCACCTGCTCTGTCCAGCATCCTCAGCAGTGGGTGTGGGGTAAACAGGCCAGGGTGCCTGGGCAGTGGGGCCTGGTTTGGCAGCAAAGACACTAGCAATGGCATCCAGAAGTGTAAAGGCAAAGTGAACTGCCACTTCAGAGTCAACTGGGAAGCCAAGTCTGGCCACTGCGCTGCCTGTGCCCCACGGACAACAGCTCCTGGCTTGCATGAGAGCCACACGCAGGGATAGGACAGGCTGTGCTCCATGCCAGGTGGCACCTCCTTGCTCATCCTAATCTAAGACGAATGTTACATCTCCTGCTGATATGAAAACTTCTTTTTTCAAGTGATCTCTAGCCTGCTCTTCCCTACAACCACCACAGGCAATGCTAGCAATGTGCAAGGTCCCACCCCTCTGGTCCTTCCACACCATTAAAATATATATATAATATGGAAGTATATAATATAATATTTTTTATATATATATATATGGAGGCAGCTGCAAAGGCCCATGAGTTATATGTTAACCACTTGTGAAACACATGTGGCCCATGGGTCATATGCTGGCTCCTTGCAGGTTGCATGTATTCAGTGGGCCACTAGTTGGGCAGGCCTGGATTACTACATTGTGGCTCTGGCTTGCAAATGAACAACAACTACATGACAACTATTACATAGAGTATTCACTCTTCATAATTCATCTTGTCACTAGTCACAGAAATAACATAGTATTGTTTCTCTGCTAATTGATATGATACCTGACCCATAGAGCTGTCAGGATGGTCACCCAAATACTTCTGCCAGTAATATCTGGCACATAATGCTTTTTCTTACTGAAGAGAGCATCCTTGGACAAACATTTTGAGGGAAACAGACTTCAAATTCCATAGCAAGCAAGGTAATGAGTGTCAGTCTTCCTCAAATCATTTGTTTGCAGTATCACTCTTATTTCTAGGTTTTTGTTTGTTTGTTTGTTTGTTTGTTTAATATAGAGAGTACATATATGTGTGTGTATGTGTGGAACCAGGCTTGAGAAGGAATTTGTCTGCCTGGGATGTGGTAATGTCTAGTTGGACAGTTGCATTACAGCCTCTTCTATTGTTTGCACTCTGACAGTATCTGCTCCTGCCACAAGGTCAGATTTAGGCCAATAATCTGGCAATCTGATTTTCCTGAGGGTTGGACTAGACGACTAGGACTAGGAGTCAAACTCTTCTTTGTTTACTATTGAAAAACTCTTAGGGTGTGTCCAGATGAGCGCGCACGTGCGTTTTGCAGCATCTAAAAGCCCTTCGACATGCTGCAAGCAGCACATGTGGGAAAGAGAAAAGGATATCCAGGGGTCCAAAAAAAACCCAAAAACAAACCCAAACTCAGTGAAAAAAAGCAGAGCGGAGCACTGTCCCAGACAATGCCCCGAGACAACTGGAGGGTGGGTCCTCCACAGAGACCCTCTGGTAGCAGCCAGAGCATCTCTAAGGTTGGCCCTCACCCTGGTGCTGAAGCACACTGCAGGGAGGTAGACCCAGGCTCCGGTGCTGGTAAGGAGGGGGTGGGGGGACTGCAAAAGGGGGGAGAGGACCATAGGGGGGACCCCATCAGCCCTGCCTGCTCTCCCAGCCCACCAGAGGGCTCCCCATGAAACCAGGGAGGTCCAAAAGCCTGGAGTCCACACATAGTTATTATATTTGGGATCAGACTCAATCTGCTAAGGTCCCTTCTGACCCAAACATCTATGAATCATTCTTATATAACCCGTGCTGACATGCTAGGCCAGGCAATGTGCCAGATTTCGAATCCTCAGGGTGCCAGTTGCTCTGGGAACCCTGTCAGGCAGGTCTGCTGATTGAGGTGTCCCATGGAGGGGGATGTACCTCACTCTCACTGCCCAAAAATTTACTTCAAACCCAATAAACATATTGGTTTCTTTATTACGTACAACTATATACATAAAATAAATGATTAATCAAAAGAAGATATATAAAATCAATAGTTAATAATAAAACCAACAATTTGAATAAAAGTTACAACAGCAACATTAGGTGAATAATTCCAATGCACTGGGTGGTCCCGCTTGTATCAAACAACCTCAAAGATTACATACACTTGGTTATAACTCTTTAAAACAGTTTCTGCAGTTTCGGCAAGGCTTTTGCTGCTCTGGTGAAAGTGGTCTCCTTGGTCTTTCTTGGTAACTCAGCAAAACCAAGTCTCCCATCAGCCACTGCAAGTAATAGGCTTCTTTTCTTTAGTTTCCTTCTGAAAAGTATATGTCCTGCAAACACTAGAGATTAAGTGTCCCCTCACAGACCCATGCAAATTTGGGATTCAGACAGCCCAGAGAGGGAGCAGACTGTGAATCTCCCCCAGCACCTCCACATGTAGACAGGGGATTCCCTCTGCAGGCCTCTGTCCCTACAGTTCAAGCCTTTTCAGCTTAAACAGAGGATTTCCCTCTGCAGGTCCTTGACCAGGCAGCTTCTCCCAGCTCCAGGCCAACTTACCAACCCCTCCCCACTCTTTTCTTGAGTACCTGTGTCTGATTGCACAGCTTGGACTGGGGTGGGGAATCAGTGATGTCTGTTCCCCAGCATGCCTCAGCTCTGTTCCCTTTGCCTGAGGAAGAAAAGGAGAGGCTGAGTCTCTGCCTCTTTCTCCAGACTGGTGTTGCTCTCATTTGACTTCCTCCCCTCTGGTTTTTCTTCCCTCAGCTTTTTGTGCTACTATAGTAGCCAATCAGAGCCCAGGGTCTGCAATGGGGGCTCTAGTCACAGTTCAAATGCTCAAGGAAGAAGTATGCATTGTGCACAGCATATTCTCCGTTTGGAAAAGCTATTGCACTCTCTGCAAACTTTTTGCTGCCTTTTTTGCAAAGTTCTTAGGCACAACTCACCCACTCAACTTGCAGCCAAGAAAACCTTTGCAACTGTTACACTTAATTAGCATGTAAACCCTTTGGGGGAGGATCCACGTGCATTCACTTGGCCAGAGTTCTTTAGGTGTTGAAATGAAAAGAATTTTTTTGGCTTGCCTGCTCTGGCAACTGCAATTCCCTTCGTCTTGGATTCCCTTTAAGGTTTAACAAGCATGCAGCCTTCTAGAGTCGCATAGATTTTTAACCTGATGTTAAACTCTCTGTTAGAGCATCCACTTCTACAGTAGTTACATTACGTTCTCTGCAGTTGATATGCTTTGGTTTTTTCAAAAGTTCACTCTGTTAATTCCACTGATGCTGAGGAAGCCTTTTTTTAATATGAAAAATGCATAGTTCTGCCTATGTTTCTAAGTAGAGCTGCCCACACTTGCCCTTTATTGGTAGTTATACTGAATTTAGTATTTGTTTCCTTTAAGGTTACTTTTTTCCTAGCTGTTTTAACTGAGAGTGATTTTGATCTGTAATGGTGCCGACATTTGCTTTTGTTTACCAAGAGGTGCAGTTTTTTGAATCTAGCCCAGAGCACCAATGAAATATGCTTCACTAAGGTTTTTCATGAAGATTTTTTCCAAAAGAAATTTCTGCTAGTACACGGGTTCTTCTGGGTTCTATCACAACCTCTTTCATGAACTAACTGTGGTGTTTTGGACATCTCTGCTCTGCCAGAAACTCAGGAATAGGACAACGATCTCTGGCCCATCTTACTATCTTCTCCTTTTAGGGAGTGCCAACACTTTAAATAGAAAGACCTCTGTTTTTACAACAGTCAAGGTTATAACAGTCAATAATTAGCCTAAATATGGTCTTCGACAGCTAATTACTAGCTCATCTCCTTTCACACACCCTTCACGCTACAAATTTGGGGTTGTTTCAGTCACTACCCAATATTAATCATTTCTGTTCAGTTTTCACATTTAGCTCTCCACAACTGATTTACCTCACTGAAGCCCAGTGACTGTCAGTGCACAAATGTTACATAAACTATTTTTTTCTGCATGACAGTTGTCCAGGGATCCACATTTTAACTGTTTTTGTATTTTAAAAAAGGTAAAATTTAAGGTCCACAATTGCAAAAGTTTGTTTTTAATCTTAATGATTTAGGCCACATTTTACTCGGCTACATTGGAGTAAATCCAGAGGAACTTCATTACTTTAAAACAGAAGCACCCTACATTTGTAACAGTGTAAGTGAGATGTGATACTATCCCTTGGATTAAGAATTTATTTTTTCCCTTAGTGGGCTAATAGACAACACAGCAACTACTTACCTCAGAAGGTGGAAGCTGAATTAAGGTATGTTGATCTCCTCCAATAAGGATGTCATACAAAATTCAGTGTTATTTTAAAAGCTTTAGTTGTCATTTATGATGCAACTCTAGGATTAACTCATCCACACTGATTAAGTTCCTTGCATAATAATTTTTTAAAAAAATCCCTCCCTCTGCTTCAACCCAAGACATCCCAGAAACCAGAGAGGCGATACCTCCAAGAAAATCTCTAAAAGTTAAATCAGAGGTCTCCACTACTGAAGAGTTGAACAATGCAGCTCCATGTAACTTTCCATTGCAAGATTACACAGGTGTTTTTTGCTTTGTTTATCACAGTTGTTCATTTCCTGCTCATTCAAACACAGGCTTCCATTTGAGAGGTGGTAAAAATTATTTCAATAGTTTTGTAAATTAATATACATATTAATTTATACATAATATTTATAGAAAAATATTAAGCACATATTTTACAAAGAGGATCTCTGCCCCCATGTTTAAAAAGAACTTTACAAATCTGTCCCCAACTCAGATATGAGCAGCATGGTGTCCTCAGACATGTAAGGTCATGGGTAGGTGAGAAGCACGTTCTGAATCTTGGGATGAGCTGTCCTGTGCTATCAGTTTTGTTGCAATTGGTTCCTTCGTTCCTGACAAAGGCAGCAGCCACAGTTACAGATGCCTTTTAACAAAAAAATTTTTTTTGAATTTCTGCCAATGTCATATATTAATAGCTGTGCCTGCAGTTTTCCCAAGTCTCCCTTAAGATTGATATTTTTGTATTAACTGTCCCATGAGAATCTACTCCTCATTTTTTCCAATATCTTTTCCTTTATTGACTTCTTACCCTTCTAACCCTGGCCTCAGCCTTGGAGCACATAACATAGTCCCTCATTTTTCCGTTGTTTTAACTGTCTGTAGTTCATCAACAGGAGTTCCTTCATGCTTTAATACCTGTTTTAAATTTTTCCCTACCATTTACTCATTGGTAACTTTTTTCCTCTGCCCTCACACCAAGTGTGCATTCATCCAGACATACCAGGTGGTAATGCTGCTAACTCAATTTTTCTCAGGGTGCTGACAGAAGTGACGTTTTGTTGCACAGTTGGCCCCCTGAAGCATGCTACAGCCATGCCCTGACAGAAAAGCAGTTATAGAGCACCTTAAAAGTGCCCAATCGCACAACAATCTGAACCCCCATTATGTGAGGTTTCAGATGAAGGCACTCTGAAGAGGAGCACGTCATTAACTTCTGTCAGCATGCACCAGGAGCAGGGCTGGGCTGATGTAGCCCAGCTCTCCCTCCAGTGCTGTCTTCAGACTGGGAGGGGGAGAGGGAAGGGGAGATGAGGGCAGGTGGACTGGAATCCTCCCCCACCTGCAGATTGCAGCTCCATGCTGGTAGAGGCTTCTTCTGTTAGGTAACTCCCACTGCTCGTAGTAAGCAACCTGCATATCCAGGTTGGAAGGTTATTCAAAGTCTTGGTTGGAGGGTCCCCCCACAGCATTCACTAAAGTAGTGTTTCTCAACCTTTTAAGTAGCAAGTACCCCCTACCTTCTGAAAATTTTAATAAGTACCCCAACACTCACTTTTCCAAAGGATCTTATATTTACTGACTAATGTGTGCCATGTGTTAGAAGAAGGGCTGTGTATACAAGGCCTGACAGGTGTCTGATCTGGTGTGGGTAGCATTGCCACGTTTTACACCAGAGTTGCACGACTCAAGTATGTATCAGGGCTAGAGATGATGCTGGCCAAAGCTAGGATGACTGAACCCAGTGCAGCATGCCAAATTATTACTGAAGAATTTAAAGCATCACGCAATGCCTTCATAGTTTTGAGAGGAGAAAGAGGGTGAGAGAGAGGAAAAGAGGGCTAGAGAAAGACAGACGGGGGGGACCCTGAGGCAGTTGCCTCAGATCCTATCCCCGCTCTCTGCTCTGCAGCACACGTGCAGTCGTGCAGGACTCCACAGCCCTGGCATCAACTCCATGCTGATAGACACTGCATGGGCGCCTCAAAGCAAAAAGCGTGTTTACTCCTGCTGTCCAGGTGCCAGCACAGGTACTGGGTTTTTCCCAGTGTTCAGTGGAGGCGCTGGGCCAGGCCAGGCTGGGGAGGGCTGCAGTGAATATTGGGATGGCAGTAGCCCCCCTCCCATCACTAGAGCCCCCTGCCAGTGCCCAGTGCCATTGCCAGCCCAGCCCTTCCTGCACTGTGGGGGTCTCGGTCTGCTTCCCCCTCCAGCCCAGGCAGTAAAAAGAAAGAAACTTACCTACCTGTGGCTGGATTGGCAGGGAGTGTGCAGGCATCTGTGTGCCTGCCCTCACCCTCCTACAGCAACCTCTGGCCAGCTTGTGGGGGAGGAGGTGAGCAGCTGGACACTAAACCAGCAGTGTGGGGCGGGGGAGCAGCAGCACCCCCTTGCTATGGGGGTTGTCAGCACCTGCATACCCTGTGTTTGTGTTTCATGTACCATGGGTTGAGAAACTATACACTAAAGCAGTTCTCTCTTTCTAATCTTTAATGCATCAATCTCTAGTGCAAGCTCACTTGCTCTTTCCCTTTTAGTTTTGTGCCTCCTTTCATAGGTAACATGATTTACTGTAGGTTGGTTTCAAGGACTCTGTGGCTGCATTTGCTGTACATTTCCTGTTAAGATCAGGGACCTTCCCCATTTAGTCCATGTATGACCTCGTTAAAGCTAGGTGATCTATTTTTCCTGTGAGCAGGAGTGGATTCAGTGGTTTTCTTTTAACTCTTTGGATGCTTCTCTCACTCCTGCTTTTACAGGTACTATTCTAGGCTTCACATCAGGGTCACCAGTGTTGTAAGGTATTATCAGTGTCATAGTTGCTATGGTCCTCATCAGGTGTTTTTGATATGCTGTTAGTGTTGGAACTGTGATGCTAGCAAATGTTGTAGCCAGGAGATCTGTACACCAGTCTTATCTTAAAGAACAACCATGGGTTCAGTTTAGTGGCAAAGATTTTGGCAATGTTTCTTGTCTACAAGTACAGCCCTAACACATTTTGGTCTAACAAGTATAACAGACAAGGAATTAATTAATATTTGTATCTGTGACAAGGTAGCACAACACCATGCAGCATCTCCCAGGCTGCTACAAAGTTCCTATACTTTCTAACCCTCCTTTTATACAATGGTGAAAACAAATTACATATTCCATTTCATCTGTATCTTTAACATCTCAAACTATCCTGTACCATGGGCTTGTTTCACATCTTGACCTGGTTGTTCCCATTCCAGCCTCATCATCCTGGTACTGGACTATCCTACACCTTGTAAAACCATCTCCCCCTCCCATCTTTTAGTAGGTATGCACATCTGGTCCACATACCAAGTTTTGTTCATGTGAGGAGTCACATTTACTGGTCAGACTTACTCTGGCAAATGCAAATATATTGATAAATAGATTCATACACAATGATTTATATATATTTTCATACACATAGGTAGATTAACACACAAGCCAGCTGAGCCCAGGCCCAGGGGTCCCTGCCTGATGAAACTGGCAGCTGGGCAGGGTGTGCATGATGTGGCACGCTATGGCTGGTGGGCACCATTTGCCGGGAGCTGCTACAGCTGGACTGAGCTGCAGTGGGGCAAGAGGCCACCCCCAGAGCTCAGTCTGTGCTGCATGTACCCAGTGGGCAGCAGATCTGCACCTCCAGCACAAGCTCCAGTGTAGACTTGTGGGCAGGGCCAGCTGCGGGGCCCCAGTGAATCTTAATCCACCCCTGGCTGCCAAGTCTGCCCTGTTAGGGAAGGACCAGGCTCCAGCATCCTAGAAGAAGAAGTGTGAGCACAACAGTATCCCCCTACTGTGGGCACTTTTGTATGGGTGATCTCTAGTTTATTCTTTGTGTGGCCAAACAGGGTCAAGTAGCTAGTATAAAATAGCATTAGACCTGCAGTCTGTTCCCTCAGTTCTCTACTTACTGACATTGCCTTTACCTGTGTCAATGAACTCTCCCCATTTGTTGCATAAACTCCTTCTTTGTCCACGTTCCGGCAGTGTTTCAATTCCATAAAATTAGTCCATTGTAAACCCTACTCATTAAGGAAAAAACAGAGAAATACAATCAACAGCCCAAAGGTATTAGACATTCCAGTTACTATTTTGTTGGTCTTTTCTCAATAGAAGCATTTTGTAATACACTGTAATCAAATTTTAAGGCTGTGAGATACCAACTTAAACATGCTTGATTCATCACCTTTGGGAAAACCACCCTCACTTTGTGTCTTTAAAGGAACAGTTGCAACCTTCTGTCAATTTGGAGTCTAGACCTGGTCTTAGCCATATTTTAGAACTAGGAGAAAATCATAGGGTTGGATGGGCCCTCAAAAGGTCATCTCCAAAGTCTAACTTGTGTGCACATCCTAAACTATCCCATATGCCTTTCCAGCCCATCCTTGAAAGCCTCTCATGAAAGAGAGTTCTCAACTTTTTAGGCAGATTGTTCCATTAGCTTACTGTTCTTACAATTAGGAAAGTTTTTCCATGAGATTTGTTCTTAATCTGCATTTAAAGACTAAGGATGCCTGTACACATGCAGGGAATCTGCTCTGATGCACTCTTACAGCACATCAGAGCGGACTAGATTGAGTCCACTGGAGCGTGCCAATTAGTGAGTTCCAGCAGCATCCGAGTCCCTTGTATTCAGCGCCCCCATGCTTCAAAATGGTGGCAGGGATGCTTTAAGTAAAGAGCAAATTAACTTTATTTAAAATAAGCCTGCTGCCATTTTGAAGCAGAGGGAAACTGAATGTGAAATGTTGTGAGCACTTTAATTAAGTGCACCCCTGCCCCTCCCAAGGATGTGTAAAGAAACTAGACTAGGAGAATACTGGTATTGTGACAGTCCCGATAACAACTGTGGAAGTAGCATAGATAGGGTCTTGTCTATGAAGTCTGGAGCCATTGACACAGCCATTTTTACCTATTCAGACTGGCCAGCAGAAGATTCTGCTCGTGTGCAGCAGTTTTCCATTAGTATGAGAACTAGTTCCTCCAGCTTTGTGTCAATATCCCTAGCAACATTGACATAACGGGGCATTTTTACACATGCTTGGACATGTTCCAATTAAAACATGTCAGAACAGACTTGATTAATTGAGCATGCTGCAGTGTTCTAATCAGAAAGCTCCAGCATCTCGTGTTTTCAGTATCCCTTGTTTCACAATGGCAGCAAGCTTCAGGGAGCTTTAGTTAAAGTGCCCCTGCTACCATTTTGAAACATGAGATACTGAATACGTGAGACACTGCAGGTCTAATTAAAATGCCTCCTCCCCCACCCTGGGACATATAAATAGGCACCCATGGTTACTATTGTTCTACAATCATCATTCAGAAACCATACACCAAACTCATAATTAGCATTTAGGATCCTATTGTTTAGATCAAGATTGGGACCAAAGTACATGAAATCCATAAGACCAGGAAGTAGAAATGTACTCCCCATCAGTCTTTTTCTCTGTGCATTTATTTAAGAGTATGTAGCTATTCCAGATATGGGGGACAATATGGCCCCAGTGTTCCTCCTGATTTAGGTATTTAGATAGTTAGTCACTGCAGTGAAATCAGCCTCCCACACCCAAGAAACATTGCCAGGTTTCTTTTTTCTTCAATTCAGATATTTGGGTCTTTGCCTTGGTCTTCCCGACTCAATTGCTAAAATGCCTTTTTTCCTGGTATCCAATCCAGTTAATAGGGACCGACAGTTATACAAGCACAGCCAAGAAAAGTCAACTGCCGTAAACTGAAAGGATTTAAGTTGTTCAGATAAATTTAAATTCCAAGATTACAAGCCTGTATATTTTCCCCTATAGGTGGATAGGAGTTAATCTTTAAGAACATCAGGAGCTTCATCCAAGTTTCTTCCTTGTTCCTTTTCTTCTTTCTACTTGTCACTTACTAAAAGCAACTGACACAAGTACTTCTGCATGGTCAATAATGAAAAGCTATTTGACTGGCCACAGTACTTAGCACAAATACAAGTTTCCCTTGTTTTATGCAGGTTCAGTATGTGCAAATTTGCTCTTATGCGATGACCCTTTTTATACCAAAAATTTGTGATATGCGAGATAAATTCACTCTTATGTGATCAGTGTGATGGAAGCCCTCAGTCAGCTCCTTTGTGCAGTGCATGGTGGGAGTTATGCGCACCAAAATACAGTCTCCTGTATGGATCTGTGCTCCTCACTCGTCGTCTGCGATATGTGTTTCACCATCACCCTGTGCTTGTGTGTACCATCTGTCACTGGCAAGTACCAAAATTGCCTTGTAAGAGTGGTAGAAATAGGTCTAGGAGTCAGCATAGCCATGGTTTTGGACTGTATCCCTATTTGTTACATTGTAAAGTAGGTTCACTTTATGCAAATTTAAGTTATGCACCATTTTGCACCCTATTTCCAATTGTATCACCAAGAAGCTTCAACTTTGTCTGGTGTATGCACTCACTGGTTTTTAAGGGCAAATTTTAAACAAGTACCCAAATTAGTTCTCTCCTAACTTTCATATAGGATTTAGAAAAATATACAGCTTAATAGTCTCTTTTGCATTACTTATCCCGATTACTCCTTTCTCCCACATGGTGGCAATGTTCACTCTGAATTCAACTTAGCAGAGCCTTGAAGCTGAAAATATAGAAAATAATACATCTAGTTTAACTGGGTTTTTGACAGCTTCATATCTATCATGAGGCACAAAGGTGCAAGAATATAAATGTTTAAAATGCATAGGGGAAAAATAGCAGTGTGTGCAGTCTAGAGAGCAATTCAATATAAAACACAAGGGTAATAACACTTAAAAATGTGTTTAATAGTTTCTGTGCGACAGGCATGCACATTCTCCACTATCAGACCCAATTCAAAATAAAGCTAAAACCTCATCTTCAAGGGCACTATTAACCCACAACCACAGCAAGATACCTAGCACAGGGAGAGACTTCTGAGAGTTATGAGATCTGGGCAAATCCAGGAAGCCAATGTAGCAGTACAGCCACACTCCATTCAGCTGTGTGGCACATGCTCAATGAGCTTTCAGGTTCAATGAGCCCATTCAATGCCGGCTCCAAAACCTAGGGAGTAAGCCCTAACACCATTAGCGAGTAAGCGTAACAGTCTTCTGCCCACCTTTCCTGTGCCAAATTCAGATGATTGCAGTGCTTACACCCCTGGACTCTACTCATGCAGAAAAGCCTATGCTGACCAGCTGATGAACTCAGAGCTGTGTGTGCACAGGCAGGAGCCTGCACTGACCAGCCAGGAGCTCAGAGACCACACTGTGCAGGTGGAGCACAAAAGAAGAGGAAGGGTGTCTCACCTCCCCCACCCCAGATCCAGCCTTGGATCCATTTGATATAGAAGTCTAGGCAGCCATGGAGAAAGCTTTTGGCACACAATCTGTCATTAAAAAGGGTAGTTCAAGTTCTTCTGCATGCGAAGTGACCAGTCAAAAAAACCCAAAAAAACAACCACACAAAATCATTTAGGTGAAGAACTTCATTCCTAACATCTGTGACCAGGGGCAACAGCCGAGTGTGCAACCTTGGTCACTGGAGTCACAAATGATAAAAAGGAAAAGAATAAGCCACTCTAAGCTCCTAGCAGCATTTTCCCAGCCCAAGAGATATCAAATGCAACAAACTACTCTTTTAAGTGAGGGCCAGATTTCCTACACAAGAACTTAACTCATTTAAATGAGGTAAGATTCTGCTGCTGACCCTGAAAGTTTAATAAATCACAGATAAAATTCTACCTTCAATGTACCGTCATAAGCTACCTGTGCTTATGGGCATTTGTTTTCAGCCTGCTCCTACAATAATTTGACTTTGTTGCAACAAGTTTAGCATATCTAATAAAACAACAGAAAAAAAATAAACAAAAAACTTAGTTCCCTTGCCTGAAGTTACTGAGGAGCATCAGGGAGATCAGTCAGAAAAAACAACCAACAAACCAACCCCTAAGCTCACAAGCCATAGTTGCAAAGTTTTAGATGGCAGCAGGTCAGGGAGCCCCAAGGCTTCAGTGTGCAGCTTGCATCTGCCCCCACCCTGCACACAGGTCTGAGGAGGCATGTGCCCTACCCTTCAGCATTAGGGAGCTAGCCCCTACCATCCCCTGGATGGTCTTCCCATGGATCTCTCCTGTCCCCCATCATGGCCCCAGGCCCTACCCGGGCTGGGCAGCAGCAAGGAGACCAGCCCCTGCCCCACTCCCTTCCTCACCATGGGTTCCTCAATCTTCCCTCCACCTTCCTCCATAAAGCTTACCTGCAGGCAGCTGGGGGAGCTGCTCTCAACTGCTACCTGGGACTGAATTCCTGGCCACATTCCTATGCATGCACGCGCGCGCGCACACACACGGCACCCCCTGCACCCCTTGCAAGCTAGAACTGTGCCAGTTTGCAAGAAGAAACCCATTTCCTGCATTTTTCCATGGTGAATGGAAAACCTGGATCACTGCATGATACTGGGAGTCTGGGACAATTACTATCTTGGAGTCATGTAGCACAGGACCATGAAGAATATACTTGATATTCCCATTTTGGGACTGTTCCACCCAAGTAGGCATGGGTAGTCATGCCCCCTTCTTCGTGGGGATGGGGAGCAGACTGTGGGGTCCCATGTACTTGGCATCTGTGCCATAGGCTCATAAAGGAGAACAGGAGGACTTTCTATATCAGTTTGAACCATGCTCACAGAGGCATGCTAGTTCAGAACAAACTCCAATGTCATGCATTCCAGGTTTATTTCAGTGTGCGACTGAATTTGAAGGTAGTTCCACCATCCCAGTGTTTTCATAATATACCAAGGTCCATTTCTGACTGAAGTGAAGGATCTCTCACAAAACATAAGGGTATCCTCAGCTCCTACACTCCACACCTGACTGCACTCCAGAGCTGAACCAACAAAATAGCATATACTGTTCAAGAAGGAAATGAAACACCAAGTTTGTCCCTGCTGAAAGTTCATATAAATTTATTTCATTGCACTAGAAATGAGCTTGTTTCCATACATCCAAGTAAAAAGAAAAAAAAAAGAAAGGACATTGGAAAATAAAGAAAAAAATATGAAGAATTTCAATCTTGAGCCTCCAGATAATTTGATCTCGTCTCCTAAAGTTTCTCTTGCATTTAGTTACAAATGGAAGAATATTTCAAGCTTAGCCAGGAAAAGTCATATACTGATCCACAAGATACATTGTTGAAGAGACTTGCCTTTTTTTTTTTTATGCACATTAGCAGCTATTTGAGTGGCCAAATGTTAATGAAAGTATCCTTGGCCCCAACTTCCTTTTGGCAGATGAACGAGATCTTCATTAAAAAAGATGGATGAATAGAAATAGCTAAATTCATGGCCAAATGCTACTTAACAGTTCTATCCAAAATTCAGAGACATAAGGCCAATCCTAGAATATGCTATGTGCTTGCTATTATCTATTGAATGCAAATGTCACAGCAAATTGCTCACAATTATCAGCTTTAAATTTTAGGTCTCATTTGATGATGTATTCAGCAGTACCCACCACCACATAAGCTTCTCTCTCCTGCTATTTCTTCAGGCCTCCTCTCTCCCCCTGCTCTGCCTCAAGTAAGAGAAAGGAAACAAGTCTGCCTTTCAATTCACATGTGAGAAAGAGTTGCAGAATCAGGTCCCAAGTCTTAAACCGTGAGTTACTCTTATAGTATTCCTACTGTGTCTACTCAGTTTTATCTATAGCAGCAATTTTCAACCTTTGCTTTTGAAAACAAAACAAACTATATTTGGAAGAATCTCTCTTTGTAAATATGTGTATCTTAAGTCTTGAATTATTTTTAAGTCCAAAGATATGTAAGTATCCTTAGGTACTTTATTTTCATTTAATTATACAAAATGAATATATTCAGTTAATAAAAATATATTTTCATTATAAATAGAACTAAACAAATGAGAACTCCATTCAGCAAAAGTTTTCCAAGTTGTGGCACCGATTTTGAAACAAGACTAAAACCTTTCAAAGCTTTTTACCTCCCTTCCCTCAAAGAACCTCACAAACGTCCCCAGAACAGTGGTCAAGGCATTCACTAATGTCTCGTCTTAAACAACCTAGTTTAACCAGTGCACTAGTAGCTTCTCTTGCTTTGTACAAAAGATGCTATTCTAGGGGCAAGAAAGCTTCCTGAGCTTTCATTCCAGGTGTAAGAAAGTAGGGGAGGGTGGCACCTTAAAAACCGATTTAGAGAGGTAAGAGCTTTTATAGACAACAGCTTACTTCAAAGCAGAAGCCTATAGAGCTTGTAGAGCTGAGCAAACTGCCTAGCAGTTCTACTTGCTGGGGTGAGACTCAAATTGCAGCCAGCCAGGCTTCTATCCCTTCTCTATGTGTGAGGGTGTGAGAGATCCTGGGATGCTTGAAGACTTCCTTTTGGATGGTATATCCATCTATGGAGAGTGGCTACACCTTAATGGAATGATCTGGGTAGCACAAATCAGGGATAACTGCCCTGCCCTGAAGTGGCACCACTTTGAGCTGCATAACAAGTGTTAATATGTAGACAGTCCAGGGGTTAAGACCTCAAGGAGCTGCCCAAAATCATCATGCAAGGGCCATTTTAAACAGCAATTTTGGGTGGCTCCTAGAGCCCCTAACTTCTGGATTGTCTGCACAATGAATATTAATACCTGAAGCTGGTTTAAAACACTCCTTATGCAGCTTGGAGTTATGCTACTCCAGGGCAGATTCATCCTTTGATCTGTGCTGTTGAGCTCATGCTGCACTAAGGTATAGACACACTTTGGGCATACGCTTCTTCAACAGTTTATACCACTGATTTGCCCATGGGTGGATCTAGGATTTTTTTTTGTTTTAAAAGGTGTGTGTGGTGGGGGTAAAACTGAAGGATGGAAGGATAGTTGAAAACAATGGAACATCAAGACCATTAAAAAAAAAGTTAGAAGGTCATTAACACTTGTGGAGTGGAGAGAAATTAACAAGAACCAGGGAGATGACTAGGAGCCACAAATTCAATTGACACTATTAGCATGAATAGAAATGTAGCTGTCCCTCCCAGGTGGGAGGCCTAATTTTGTCACCTCCTGATGTTAGCCTCTTAGATGTTAAATGTGACCTATGCAAATACAAAAACACACAATCCAGCACTGATCCCAACCATATGGATTTTCAAATACTAGAAAACTGAACTCAAAGTCTGGACTTCATGATTCAGCTAGATGCTTTGGCAAGTCCTCTAGCATCTGTCCTGCAGTAATTGTGACCACAGACACACCATTCCTAGAATGCTTTCTACTGTATCTATTAGTTAACTCTTTGCTTTGGGAATAAAAATCAGATCTTCATATCAAGTCAATAGAAAATGGTCCATCTTCTGGGTATGAGCCTTCACAACTGACTTACCAGGCATTTTTCCTTTCATTTTGCAGTTACCTTTGAACTATGCCATCATCTCTGAATTCTTCCTGGTACCATGGCCATTTAGTTTGCCTGTGATACACAGGGACTTTTAGACCAGGTGCTAATTTTAAAAAGGCCAAAATGTTTTACATGTTAGAAGGAGCAAACCCTGCAGTCCAACTGATCTTTCCAGTCAAGGGAAAGAGCCCAGGCAGGAACAGGTGCATCCTGAAGATCAACACGTGGCTTCACAGGTGGTTTTACCAGCAGGGCTTTGACTTTTTTTGACCATGGGATGTTGTTCCAAGAAGGATGGCTGGGAAGACAGGGGATCCACCTGACAAAAGAGAGGGAAAAGCATCCTTTGCAGACAGGCTCACTAATCTAGTGAGGAGGACTTTAAACTAGGTTCACCCGGAGATGGAGACCAAAGCCCAGAGGTAAGTGGGGAAGCAGGAGACTTGGAGGAAGAGCAAGCACGAAGGGGAAGCAGAGAAAGTTGTCTTATACTTCCCGAATCCTGAGAAAGTAGGACAATCAACTGGTTACCTCAGGTGCCTATACACAAATGCACGGAGCCTGGGAAGCGAGCAGGAAGAATTGTAAGTCCTTGCACGGTGATGAAACTGATGTGATCGGAATAACAGAGACTTGGTGGGATCTCTCACATGACTGCATGGTTATAAACTGTTCAGGAAGGACAGGCAGGGGAGAAGAGGATGAAATGTTGCGTAGAATGTAAAAAGCCATATGTAAAAGCTCAGAGCTCCAGTATGAAACTGGAGAAAGGCCTGTTAACCCTAGCCCAGAGACTTTCCGAGGGGAGAGCAACAACGGTGATGTCATGGTAGGGTTCTGCTGTAGACCACCAGACCAGGACAAAGTGATGGATGAGGCTTTCTTCAAATACCTAGAAGAAATTTCCCAGTCACAAGCACTGGTTCTCATGTGGGACTTCAATCACCCTGACATCTGCTGGGAGGGTAATAGAGTAGCACTGAAGCAATCCAGGAAGTTTTTGAAGAGCGTTGGAGGGAACTTTCTGGTACAAGTGCTGGAGCAGCCAACTAGGGGCTGTGCTCTTTTTGACCTTCTGGTCACGAACAGGGAAGAATTGGTGGGTAATGTAGTAGTGGATGGCAACTTGGGCAGCAGTGACCATGAGATGATTGAGTTCAGGATCCTGAGGAAAGAAAGGATGGAGAGGAGCAGAGTAAGGTCCCTGGGCTTCAGAAAAGCAGATTTTAACTCACTTGGCAAAACTCATGGGCAAGATCCCCTGGAAAGCCAGTCTGAGGGAGAGATGAGTCCAGGAGAGCTGGCTGTACTTTAAAGATTCTTTACTGAGAGTACAGGAACATAACATCCCAATGGCAGAAGACCAGCTTGAATTAGCAGGAAACTCTTCAGTAAACTAAAGTCACAAAAAAGAAGCTTATAAGAAGTGGAAACTGGAACAAACTACTAGGGAGAAGTATAAGAGTATTGCTCAGGCATGCAGGGATGAAGTCAAGAAGGCCAAAGTGCAATTGGATGCAAGGGAAGTGAAGGATAACAAGAAGCGTTTGTAAAAGCATGTTGGTAGCAAGAGTAGGATCAGGGAAAGTGTGGGCCCCTTATTGAAATCAGGGCGGCAACCTTGTAACCGAGGATGCAGAACAAGCTGAAGTACTCAATGCCTATTTCACTTCTGTCTTCGTAGGTAAGGTCAGTTCCCAGACTACTGCACTTGGCAACACAGTTTAGGAAGGAGGTAAGCAGCCAACAGTGGCAAAAGAACAGGTTAGAGACTATTACGAAAAGCTGGACATATACAAATCCATGGGGCTGGATGGGATGCACCCAATGGTGCTGAGGGAGTTGGCTGATATGATTGCAGAGCTGCTGGGCAACATCTTTGAAAACTCATGGTGATCAGGAGAGGTCCTGGATGATTAGACAAGGGCAAACATAATGCCCATATTTGAGAATAGGAAAGAGGAGGATTCAGAGAACTAGACCAGTCAGCCTCACCTCAATTCCTGGAAAAGTCAGGGAGCAGATCCTCAAGGAATCCATCTTGAAGCACTCAAAGGAGAAAAAAGGAGATTAGGAACAGCCAGCATGGGTTCACAAAGGGCAAGTCATGTCTGACCAACCCGATCGCCCTCTGTGAAGAGGTGACTGGCTCTATGGATGCAGGGAAACCACTGAATGTAGTATACCTTGATTTTAGCAAGACTTTTGATACAGGTCTCCCAGAACATCCTCACAGGCAAGGTAAGGAAGTACAGACTGGGCAAATGGACTGTAAGACGGACAGAAAACTGTCTGGAGCATTGGGCTTAGAAAGTAGTAATCAATGGCTTGATGTCTAGTTGGAGTACCCCACGAGTTGGTCCTGGGGATGGGGTTTTTTCAGTGTCTTCATCAACGACCTAGAAGACGGCATAGAGTGCACCCTCAGCAAGTTCAGATGACACCAAGCTGGTGGGAGTAGTAGGTATGTTGGACATTAGGGGTAGGATTCAGAATGACCTAGATAAATTGGGGGATTGGGCCAAAAGGAATCTCATGAGGGTCAGCAAGGACAAGTGCCAAGTTCTGCACTTGGGACAGAACAATCCCATGCACCAGTGCAGGCTGGGGGGTGACTGGCTGGGCAGCAGCTCTGCAGAAGGACTTGGGGGTTACAGTGAACAATAAGCTGAATATGAACAATGAGCCAGCAGTTAGTGGCTTATTGTTGCCAAGAAGGCCAACAGCATACTGGACCGCATTGGTAGGCGTGTTTGCCAGTAGGTCCAGGGAAGTGATTCTTCTCCTCTATTCACATCCTTTCTGTAGTGGTGGACCCAAAATTGAACACAGGGCTCCAGTTTTGGCCTCACCAGTGCTGAATAAAATGGAAAAAGTCTAGTGGGGGGAGGAGGAGACAACAAAAATGATGAAGAGACTGGGCCCATGACTCTCAGAAGCTGATGGAACTAGGCTTATTTAGTCTAAAGATCAGAAGATTGAGAGGGGATAATAGCAGACTTCAACTACCTGAAGTGGAGTTCAAGAGAGGATGGAACTGGACTGTTCTCAGTGGTGGCAGATGAAACTGTTGCTCCTTGCTCTGTCAAGTTGCAGCAAGGGAAGTTTAGTTCAATATTAGGAAGAGTTTTCTCTCTGGGAGGGTAGTAAAACACTGGGACAGGTTACCCAGAGAGGTGGTAGAAGCTCCATCCTGGGAGATTTTCAGGACCTGGCTAGACAAAGCTTTGGCTGAGATGACCTAGTTGGGGGTGGTTTTAAGCAGGAGGTTGGACTAGATGATCTCCTGAGGTCCCTTCCAACCCTAATTTTCTATTATTCCAATCTCCAACCACCATCTTTTATGGCCCAGCTGATCCCTGCAACATAACACAGGCTGTAACAGGTTCAGGGATTTGCTTAGCTCAAAATAGTCTGTAAAGGATATATAGACTATATTCCCAGGGCTTGCCTATCATACAGGTATCCTCCTATATCAGCGAGTCCTCAACTCTGACCCAGACACAGAGCATAAAGAATTTACAGCTATGAGCCCTCTTCAGCCTGTGAGAAGGTACCAGTGACTTGCTTTGCTCCTTTCCTGCTGCAGTCTTTCTTCTCAAGCTGTCTGTGACTCAGCCTCCTGCTTTGGTGCTGCTGCTCCCAGTCTTACACCTGAGTCTCCTCCCAGAACCTGACAGTCCCTTGTCAGGTATTGCAGCCACTAGCCAAGCTACTCTCATTCTTTCCCCCCTTCTGTTTATCTAGCTCTTCCCTGGCTTCTTCCCCTAGAGCCCTATGGTTTCTTCTGGAAGTCCTTCTTTGGCTTCCCCTTCCTGGAAGCCTTTTACTTCTGGTGGCTGCTAATTATCTCCCTCAGCTGATCCAGTCCTCCTGAGCAGCCTGCAATTAGCATTACTGCTTGCAGCTAGGCTGGAGCCTCTGCGCCTACAGCCTGTGATAGGTTTGCATAACCATTCTGAAATATAATTACAACTCTTCCATTTGGGCTGATGCAACATAATTATATTGACACATTGTCATTATGTGACAGCACAGTATTAAAATAATTATATTTTTTCTATTTATGCTATTGGGTTAAAGTTTAGGCTGTCCCCAATTTAATAGTCTTATTATTGCCTTTGCTAGGTGATGCTTGGACAACCAGAGCTAATAAGGAACTATTACAATGTAAATCATCATCACAATCCCTTATTTACATTTCTGAAGTTTAGTGCTTAAAATAAGAGGTACCATCCCACCTGCCTTAGCTGTGTCTCCTTCCATCAGGCTGACTGAAATCCAGTATACAGCTAGAGCTGCCAGACTGCACCATTGTAACTCCATTCTTATTTGCACAACCATAGACCTCACAAACTACTGAGCACAGTAACCGTTTTGCGGTATGCAGAAAAGATCATAAACTCCCCTTTCCCTGGAAAGTTCAGGCATTCCCTAAACACATATCATAAAAATGTAAAAAGCTGGTACACAAATATCAACGCCTGAAAGAATTCCCCCTATACTTCCAATAGGGGCCAACAAACAGTGCTGCAACACTGTCCTGCCCAAGCACTCTGAACTAAGTGCATATGAATAAACTGACAACATGTGTCTGAGTGTTGTAATGTTATCATCTGTCCACTAAGTATCTAAAGTATGGCATTCATCATCATAATAATCTAATTACCAATGTGCAGTCTTTCAAATCACTTTCCTTCTAGCCTGTGGCTCCGTTACCTTTTTTCCTTCCTGTGATATTCCTAGCCTGTTCCTCTGGGCTGATTCAACATGATTATTTTGCAACAGCATGTCATGATGTGACAGTGCAATGCTGTAATTTAGAAGAGAGGTGAAAAGGAGCTGTCCCTGGAACTCTTTCTATTTCAGTGTTTCTTTTGCAATTTGTTCTTAACAAATTCTGCAACAGAGATTGTCACAATTCCCTAAGTCAAGTGGATTCTAAAGTTTGAGTTTTAATTCCACTTTTGTTGCTGTTTGAAACACTTTCTCCTTAACCATCTTCCCTTGTATGCAATGTTCAATATCATCATCCTTAATCATTTAATTGTTGGACTATACATAGATATTGCTTCATTTTAACCTCAGTCTTATTGCAAATGGGACTCACTTCCTTCCCGTGTTCTCTTTTCAATGATATGGCTTATGAATATTTTTTAATTTATTTTACTTTCCTTTGCAAGGTCCAACTCAGCCTGACCCTATCCTTGTGCTTTGCAAATGCTACCACAGCTTTCCTTGCTGACAAATGCTTTCTTCATTCCTTACAGAATATTTTCTTACTTCTAATTTTCTTTCCAAGGTGCTTATTAATTCAACTCAGTCTGAAGCTGCTCCCTAAAAGTTTCCTCCCTTGCTTGGGATACAAAGTCCAGATCATTTGTATGTCTTTGATTTAAAGAGATTTCAAACTTTCTGAGTCAAATCCAAAATGCTCAAGCGTTTTGGTCCACTTGACTTTACTGAGTAAAGGAAGCTAATTTTTGCTCCTTTTGAAGTTACAGACCTGTATTTTCCTTGACATTTAATGGGAAGTATGGCAAGGCATAAATCAGCCAGTCCAATATTATCTGCTGTGACTAGCTCCCTGTGGTGCCAGTTTGGTGAAGAAATCTGCTAGATGTCACTTCCAGGAACATCTGAGCCCTCCCATTATACATAGCATTGATTCTGCAGTCTATATCTGGGAATTTAAGAAGTTTCACATACTAACACAATTCCTAGTTTCCGATAACATTATAGAATTCTCCGTTTGGAGTCAAATCTGACTCTGGAGATCTATAGCGTAGCCCAACATCTTTTTTTATTCTGAAAAAAAACCTGGCACGTCAAAGTCTGATAGCAATGATCTCAGAAAAAATAAAATAAAATAAAATAAAATAAAATAAAATAAAATAAATGATTCAGTGGTACCACTTCACTGGAGAATTGCAAATGAAGTCTTTATATTTAAGACAAGGAAAACGTGTCTCAAGTGACTGCAGGGTCTGTTATTTTTACCTCAACAATATGTAATGCTTTAGGCCAAAGCAAAGATAATTAAAAGGAAAGACATTAAATACATGACAATAAACAGAAAACAGGATGAACTAAAATGTGAATTTATGAAAGTTATATCATGCCAGACTAAATCAGTGTTTATCTGTGTATAATAAGATAACCTCTATTATAGATAAGGAAAGTGCGGTAGATTCAATTTATCTGGACTTCAATAAAGCATATGGATATAGCAGCACATAGAAATTATTAGTTAAGGTGAAGAAGATAATCATAAAGGGTGCGTGCCCTCAGTGGCCGGGAGGGGGCACGGTAGCAGCGGGAGTGTGGCGGTGGCAAGCAGGGGAGCTCCCGTTGCTGCCACCAGGTCTGTTGGCGGTGGGGATGGCAAGCACCAACCTAAAGATGGTGACCACCCACAGCCACCGCCAGTAGCAGCAGCCCGTGGGAACTGTGGGCCGCCTGCAGCTGCCACCAGAGGTGTCAACAGCAGGGTGGCAACCAGTGACCGCTTGCAGGCACCACTCACACTGTCGGTGCTGCCTCTTTCCAGGAGGTCCACCACCACACTCAGGGGATGCATATGTACCGCCTATGCGTCACCCCTGAAGATAATGCAAACACTGCAAGGTGGGTAAGGGAGTGGAAAAAGGGGAGATGGCAAATGGATTATGCTGAAAGGGAAATACCAGGTAGAAATAGATCACTAATTGACTTTCCTCAAACAGTGATCTGGTAACCAATCTTATTTAACATTTTCCTGATTAGAAATAGCAATGTACTATTGAAGGTTATATTTACTAGAGCTACAGAATATTAGTACCACTGTACCAAGTGTTGGGGATATTTATCGTTCATGTTCCGGAATATTAATCTTTCTAGAACATGAATGATAATTCAAACCAGAATAGGTGCACAGAGCACCATTAGAATGATTAGAAAATAGAGATCATGCAAGAAGAGACTAAAGGACTTGACTTGGTAAGCCTAGCAAAACAAAGGCTGAGAGAAGATACAATTGCTCATTCTAAGTCTTGAAGGTAAATACTGTGGAGGGAAAACTATTTAAGCTAAAGGACAACATTGCCACAAGGACAAAGAGTATAAAGTGACCATTTAATCAAGAAATTGGAAAGTTTCTATCATGGTAGTGAAGTGATGGAACTGTTGCCAGCCTTGGCCATTTTTAAGGGGGCTAGGCTGGGCTGCAGAACTGTTGCTAAACAGAAGGTCCAAAGCTGGCTTCTGAGTATCGATAGTGTTAACCTTTGCAGAAGGGACCATTAACTTGGTCAGCAAGTAAAGGAAACCATCAAACAATTAAACAAAGCACAAGATCTGAAGAGAGATTCATACATTGTAAGGTTGGAAGGGACCTTGGAAGATCATCGGGTCCAGCCCCCTGCACCAAGCAGGAAAGATAGCTGAGGTCAGACAAGGGAAGACTGTATATTAAGTAATCCAGATACACTTTATCAAAGCTTTACCTTAAAATAGTAGTAGTAGTAGTAGTAGTAGTAGTACATGGTAACCAAATGTAGTAGAAGTTATTTTGCTAAAATGCTTAGATAATTTGTAAAAACAAACACAGCCTTGACACAGAATACCATAAAGTAAGGTAAAGGAGAAACAGGAACAGCATTCCACAATGGGGAAGGAAAGGAGATAAGAAACACTCCCTCTTTCCCAAGGATATCAATCCCAACTAATTGACCTTCCAAGTCTACAAGAGATCTGGTTTGGTTCAGTTCCAAAAGTTACAGTGAAACAGACATTTAAATACAACCAAATTAGAAATAATTTATTAGACTATTAAAACCAACTATATATAAATATTGGGTGTAGACTGGAAGGAAATTTAGAGCACTCAGCAGATTCAAGAAGATCTGCTGCCAATCTGCATGCCACCCTCTTCCCACCTCTCAAGTCTCCCCAGCCAGTGTAGGTGTGAATCTATGTGGTGCTGTTGTAGGTAGCAAGGTAGACTTTTGGATAAATGTTTGTTTTCATGTTTTAAAATGCAAGCAAATAAAAGGTTGGGCTATAGACC
This sequence comes from Caiman crocodilus, assembly GCA_030014935.1. Classification (NCBI taxonomy): domain Eukaryota; kingdom Metazoa; phylum Chordata; order Crocodylia; family Alligatoridae; genus Caiman; species Caiman crocodilus. Next base: position 26,979,379 of record JAGPOW010001338.1, read on the forward strand.
TGTTTCTGCCTCTTATTAGTAGCCTACCCACAAAGTTACCTCTAATCTGGGTAACAGAACAGCCTCCCAGTAGTAGAGGGGAGAGCATCAAACCTAATTAGGTTTAAGATGGAGCTGGATCATGTCATGAAAGGGATGTGACAACTTTCTGTTGCACAGTGATGATCTAGGGAGCAGGCATTTCTGGGAAGTGTGATTGATGAAGCACACTCAACCACAGAGCAGCTCTTTGCTAGCCTATAATGCCTCACTATCTGAGACTGTTTCTGAAATGTTTCTAACTCTTGTAACAGGCCCACTTACGTTGGGACAGTCAACAAGGTAGTAAAGTAATGCTTGTTACACAACAATTAAGTAAACTGCTGACACACACTCTACTGTCTGGAGTTATGTGGAATAAAGCTGTCAAAATTAATTCTGGTGACAAATAGCTAGGTACCACCTCTTCTCTCTTCTTGTACAAGAGTAATAGTGGTACTCCAATATGGAGCAGTCAAACATGAAAGCTCTCAGCTGATGCACCCATTATTCTTAGGGTTATATAAACCAGTGTTCAGCATGGTGCAAACATTTTGCAAGTACAGCATGTCTCCAATTCAGAACCCTTGCTTAACATCTTAGAAGACATTTGTTATTCAAAATATGCCTTGCAATTTGTTGTTTCATTTTGGCAGCAAAATGAGAATTTTCCTTGTTGTATTGAAAGCACTAGAGGAAAGAATCTTACAAAAGTCCGCATGAAATTTCTGTCTTTCCTTCACAAATACTCAACTCTTCTTAACCTGTACCCCTGCAACTCTTCTAAAGTCAGTCTGCATCTGGGCTATTAAATTAAACCTACCTTTAGATCTTGTGATGGAGAAACACATTATGAGTAATGGTAATTTCTCACCATCATTATCCAGTGAGGACAATGATAGTGACATTTTTGCGCTAACAAGGCTTCAGTAAGACCAAGAGGGGACTTCTACAATGGCAAAAGGGCTTAGGACCTGGACAGGTGACTCTTACTTTTATTATTTATACTGCATTCCAAAGAGGACAGAGTAGTATCCATCTTGTGGCAGCTGTTAACAGAAGGCCCTTTTGCAGTGACTTACCATTAAGCAGCAAGGAAGCAGGTAAATAACTTGCTGACAATGAGTAAACAGCTATCCCAGGATGAAAACTGGCAGATGACACCTAAAGCAATGGGACTTTTGTTAGTATAGTGTTAATCCAGTTATTCCTGGGATTATTCCACAGTAGATTTGAATGTTACTGTGGGGGCCGGAGGAGGTGGATGGGGCCGCCAATGGAGTGGAATTAGGCACAGTAAGCTTGTTGGTTTAGTTCAAAAAGAAAAAACTTTACTTACAACTGGGATACAGTGTAGGCACACTCCATAGAATTGCAGAAAACAGAAAAGCAGAAACTGGGTGGCACACTGATGTTGTTCGAGCATGCAGGGCACGGGGTATATCAGGATTTCGGCGACGGGGAGTCGTTGGTGGTTGATCAGGCTTCCAAGTTAAGTCCGAGATGCACATGAAAGTTGTCTCCAATGCGCATCCGAGCTCTCTCCTCCAACTTGGGCGGAAACTTCCCATGGCTAGCGAGCCAATTGCCAGCCGCCACGTAGACATAATTTACGTTAAGCCAATCGAAAGCATACATGCAAGGAGTGCAGATGCAAGCTTTGGCAGGACTGATCATTGCACCAAGGGTCTCTTCCCGCCTTACAGGGGAATCCCTTGCAACCGAATACTCGCATTGTGCTAGAATTCTGCTGTGCCGAGGCACTTTTTAATCACTCAGTACAGACAATTACACTGTAGGGACCTACCTAAATCTTGGTGGAAGTCCTACCTAAATCTCACCATTTTTGCTGCATGCCCCCACCCCCCTGCCACTGCTGTTGAGCTGCCAAGAGGCAAACATAGCAGCATTAATTGCCTCTTGATCACTCAGTGGCAGAGGTGGGATGGGAGGGTGGCGCAGCGAAGACAGTGAGATTAAAGGTACCACTGCTGCAAACTTCTGCAGTGATTTAGGTAGATCCCTATACATTAGTGTAAGGATTCATGTTATCTGCCCACTTCTAGTTTACACCAGTGTAAAAACTGGTTATGTTGATACAACTCCAAATCACTCTTTCTTCATGCTTCCTGAAGAGATTGTAAGTCTGAGGGTGAGAAAGGAAATTCTAGTTAGTTCTAGCTATAGTGATGAATTGTGAAACATGTTCCATGTTTAACATGTCCCTTCTTTAGAGAGATTTCACAAGGAGTCACAAAAGCAGTGAGCAGGAAGCAACAAGTCAGGAAAGGATGGAGGTGATAGCTGCTCAGTTTGGATTTGCAGATATTAGAGCCATTCAATCAAAGTGTTTTGGGTTTTTTTTTAGTTTGCATTAAAATAAAAAGATAATGGTATAAAACTGTGAGTATTAATAACTTATTATAACACCATGTAAAAGGTGAATTTTCAACAAAGGCTCCAAATTTAGGATTAGAAATGGATTTAAATTTAAACAATTTGGTGATTATCAGAACAAAGAAGAAAGAAAGGGAATTTTACACACAAAGGGCAGCTTAGGAAGCATATACACTAGCTGAGAATAGCTGTGGGTTGACATTTGTAACAGTATTCATTGCTCAAATCCAACAGAACAGATGGTCCTGCGTAGATCTAAAACTCACATCCCGATTCACAAATGAACAGGTCAGCATTTCACTTAAGTTGGGAAAAAAAAAAGGGAGTTTCTCAAGAAACTTACATATTGAAATATGGCCCCAGGTTGGCAGAAGGCAATGCACTACCCTTTGGCAGGAGCAGAGGAACTCTCCGTCTTGCCAGCTTTGACAATTTTTCTTCTTTTCAGTGCTGAGGACTTTGCTGATGGAGCAATATCTTAAGCAACACATTTAGATCCAGATGACCTGGTTCTGCTCCTGCATACACAAAGTTCACACTCTGGTAATTCCATTCACTTTGCAGGGGTACTGACTTACCTCAGTGCAAGTAACAGGCTAAGGACGAGTACTAGAGATTGGAGTCAGAAAAATACTAAATTAAAGAAAATTAAAAACACACCGGAGACCAAGTGCCTGATTTGGATCTCATTTGCCTCTGTACAAAGCATGAGCTATATCATTGGAATCCAGAGCTGAGAGCAGATCCTAGATCTTTATCTAGATTTTCATATTTGTTTATTCATAAAATATGAGGTGCTACTTATGTGGAATGAGGAGACTCACAACCTGATGTTATGGGCTAGGGACTGACATTATACATAAACTGGTTTAACTGATCAGAAACTGGTTTAAACCTGTAGCAGAACAGAAGTTCAGTGCACATTAACCAGTTTCAAAATAGCTGAAACTGGTTTAAGGTAAACCTGGTTGAATGTGCCATCAGACTTGGCTATTTTGGGTCAAACTGGTCTATGCAATGTCCGTCCCAGACCCCTTTCTAGTTTAAGATAAACTAGAGCCCCCGGCATCCCAGATGCTTCGCAGCCCTGGGCTGGGCTGGGCTGGGCTGGGCTGGGCTGTGCTGTCTGCTCCAGAGAGCAGGGCTGGCCCCACCCCTCTCCTTCCTAGCCAGAGCTCTGGGGGAGACTGCAGGCACAGCAGGGTCTGCCTGGCCTCCCTTGCTGCTCAAACAGGGATTTCCCCCCTCCCTACCTCCCACAGCATGGACCCCAGCCCCATGGACCCTAGGCATGTGGTATGCTCTGTGCGTCTCGTTTCACTGGGACAGGCAGACAGAACAGTATCCACTTAGGGCTTTTTGGAGATAATCAACAGGTCAGCTGTTAATGTTCCTCCATTCCTTCCTTGGAAAAAGCTGTTTAAGAAGAGCTTGAACTAATGAGAGACGCTTTTGTTTTGCTGATGGACTGATAAACACTGGTTTTATTAGCCCCCCACCCCCAACCCCTGCTGGTTTGCAGCCCTATCAGGTTTGCAGACAGGAACAGAGAGGTTGAAAAGTATCATCAACAGATGCATGCACTGCATACCCCACTTTGCCTCAGAGTGCTAGCTGGGGTCAGGCAACATTCCCACCCCTTGAGCAGCGAGTGGAGGGAAAGCCTGAGACAGTACAGGCCAGAGTGGGGGTTTACCCCTTCCTAATCAGAGAATCCTACCTGGGTCAGGTCTCCCTGCCTCCCCCCAGGTCAGCACTATGAAAGGGAAAGGGAAGCAATCCCATTCAGCTAGTCTTCTTCCCCAACTATAAAACATATGAGCTAGAATCTGTCTTTGCTTCTCAAAACATTATTATTACATTATAGCACTACATTACTTTGCAGATGGTTTCACTTGTTGTGAATAACCCCGAGCCATTTCTTTGAAGGCCTAATAAATGGCCTCGAGCCATCCTCCCAAGACAGAATACACAGAGAGACTGGAAGGTTGTT
>JAGPOW010001338.1:27011826-27035777 GCA_030014935.1 Caiman crocodilus
CTCCCTCTGTGCCCAAAGGATCATTTCCTTAAGGCACAGCCACCCTTCCTGGGCTCCCATCTCTTCAAAACTCTTACTCTGCAGTGTGTCCTTGACTAATTGCCCGAGTTCATTGAAATCAGCTTTCCTAAAGTCTAGCACTTTCACCCTACTAGTTAACTTACCCACTCAACGTCTTATGATGAATTATTTTATTTGGTGATCACTGTCCCCCAGGTAACCACCGATCTGTAGGCCCCCTACCATGTCATCCCCCATTGCCAATACCATGTCCAGTAAGGCATTCCCCCTAGTGGGACCTGCATCAGGTGGAGGTCCTGTACACAGGATAGGAACCTGCAAGAACGGTGGGACTTTGCTGTCTGTGTCTCCCAGCAGATGTCTGAGTAGTTTAGAGCAGATGTCTGGGTAGTTTAGTATCTTCCGTGTTTCAGGAGTGTACTTGGTAGCCCTGTTGGTCTGAGACAAGAAGACCTACAAAAAAACTAGAACTCTTGGTTCCAAAATGATACCTTTTATTAGAACAACTGTGAAATCTCAAGAAAATTGTCCTTTTCTGCAAGTTTTTGAGATCAAAGTCATTTCATCAGGCTCTGGGAAAAGTATAGATGCTACAAGATGGTAAAAAGTCCCCATAAGTAGGAAATAAACATGAGTAAAACAAAGTCAGCATAGGGGAACAGCCCTAGAGTGGAGTGATAGAATTGAAATTTATATACAACAAGGTCTCAGTAGAGAAGGAAATGCTAGCCAAGTGATCCAGTCTGTAAGTAAATAGCAATGCTAAATAAAACACCAGTTAGCTATCATGGGAGTCATTCCTGCATGATTCTGAAGACTGTGAGCCCACCCAGTTAGTGCTGGGGTTCACTCAAATCTGAATCTTTGTGAATAGCAAATTTAAGTATGTTGGTTAAAAGGGTTTTTGTTTGTTTGTTTAATGTATGTTAAAGTCAGGAGATACAGGACATGTGACAGGTAAAACTCAGAGATGGGGGATCAGAGCTGAGAAACCAAGGGTCTCCAATGCCGTAGGTCCAGAAGCCAAGCTTGTGTGGGCTGAGAAATGTTGGCGGAATAGGGCTGCTGATGGAGTGTGGAATTAGAGAGCTAGACATGCGGGTTGTTGGAAGCAGAAAAAACTTTACTTACAGTCCTTAGGCTGTAGGCACGTTCCTTGAAGTTACAAAAACTCAAGCAGGAACTCAGGCACACACAAGCTCACACTCATGCAGGGTATGGGGCGTCAGATGAATTAGACGGGGAGTCGTTGTCAGTTGGTCAGGCCTCCTTCGTGACTTGGAAACGCACACAGATCTTTCCTCATGCATGTCCCAGCTCTCCTCCGGTTTGAGCAGGCATTGCCCAAGCCTCTTATTCAGTCCGCTAGCCAATCGCCGACCGACACATATGCATAATTTAACATGAACCAATCACAAGCATGCACTCACTGGTGCAGCTGCAAGGTTTTGGCGGGCTCTGACCGTGCACCGAAACTTTTCCCATGCTACAGGGGTAACTCCCTGCTTCCATGCTCATAATGCGCTCAACACAAGCTGTGCCGAGGCATCTCTTAACCATTATGCACAGACAAAGCTGAGGGTCAAAGTACCACATGTAAGTCTGAGTTAATGGTGCATGCCCAAGGATCAAGCTAGTTTGTGGTCAAGGCCATGCCAGAAGTCAGGAACCAAGAAATCCAACAGAGGATGAGGTAAGCAGGAGTGATACATGGGCCCAAGGCTGAAGACAGGGCTGGAAGCAGGACAGGAACAAGGCACAAGCAGTATAAGAGAGTCCAAAGCACAAGCAGGAGTACCAGAGTCAGGCATGAAGGTCTATTGCAAAGACATTGGAAGTGTTGCTGCAGAGACAGGGCCCTGCAGGAAGTGGGAGGGTTTTATAGCCCTCCCACCAAGGTCTTCTGGCTCCCACTGCTTTCCCACCTGACTCCCCATTGGGACCCTCACAGGAGGCACCAGGCTAGACTGGCTCTAGTACCCTATCAGTTTCTTGGTGATGCTGTAGTTCCAGCCTCCAGTCATGCACTGAGAAGGCCCATGTTCAAGTCCTAGGGGTCCTGACATGAATAATTGTCATTTATTTTAAGGTATCGCTTGTTTTAAGCCACTTGCAGTATTCCATGGTTACTTCTGACTTTTGCTCATTGCCATACAATATAAGTTGGGGCCCACTCAAATTTCCAGTTCTACCCATGCCACCAGCTTGCAGGATCTTCTTTTGTGTCTTGCTCCCATTATAACTCCCCTGAGCTATAAGGAGGAAACGAAGTTAGCTCTCTTGGTGTATGAATTCAAGGGATCATTGAATTGACCTGTAATGGCCCATGACCAGAACTACGTGATTGGCTAAGGCATCATGCTAAAGACAGCTCTCTACCATTTGGTATAGATACAGAGATTATTTTAATGGGGCTGGCTGGATGGGAATGAAACAGCAGGAGTTTTATATTTAAAATCACCTATTTGTTCTCCTTCCCTGATCTTAGTCCTTCTCCCCATTTGGGAAGACTGCATGCATGTGGAGGTTGTGTAGCTGCCTGCTCCCATCACCTTCGTCACTCTGCTTAGTTGACTATCCCAGTGAGGAAGTACATTCCAATGGGAGCAGCTTCTTATCATCAGGGAGCCTTCTGTTGGAGTCCCCCAGGAACAGCCAGAAGACTCTGAGGTCTAAACATCAGGTTCACACATAAGTTCAGGTTCACACAGAGAAATTCACATTTGTAACAACACAGAGACCATAATTCTGAACCATTTACTTCTGGGAAGGTTGTTTCCCCGCCCCCTTTTTCAAAACTCCATTTCGGTTTTTAACACGTTATTTCATAAGGAGTTCTTTTAAGCAGGAAAGAATGGCACTTGATATTCTTATCAGGTAGAGGTGTGATGAAGTGTTTATAATCATAGTTGCTAGTTCTTGTTCTGCTTCCTGAACATTTATAACAATCATATACTTGTACTGAGTATCTCAGGAGCTGACAGTGCAAAAATTCAGTCTTTCAAACACAGTGCATTGAATTAGAGAATCTGGCATGGCACCATTAGTAAATGGAATTAGATTTTTTATTGGCTGCCTCCATTTCACAGGCTGCATGTTGTTGCCTGCCTCCATGTCTTTGCCTGACACCAAACATGACTGCAACAGGGTTTTCACTTAGTATTGGTTTTTAATCCCTTTGATGTCTCCCTCTAATCTAATAACTGCAGCAGAGTTAAAACTGATGCCCAGCACCTTAACAAAGTCCCTAGTTTTTCTGGTCTTAGTGTAGCAGTGACTCTGAAGATGCTAATGTCGAGAGTGTTCTGTTTCAGTCTCTGCCATATAAGGTATTTACTGGGTACATCTACACAAGATGCTTAATGTGCAGTAGTGAGGAGGCACTTCAGAGGCATTGCAGCCAGGCTTAGCTGAGAACAGCAACAGGCAGGTCTCTGGCCCACGCTTGCTCCCGAGTTGGCAGGGAACACCTGGGAGCAATGAAGGATTTATGGTTAATGGGGCCCTGCGATCCAAGTGGGATGCAGGGCTCCACCTTCCATGCCACAGCACGTCCGTGGGGGAATTAGTGTGACTCACCAGCCATGGGGGAGGGGCAATGGCCAGAATTTCTAGCCGGAATAGCTGAAGATGCCCACAACTTGCTGGGCAGGAGATAGGGCCACAAACCAAATGCAGGAAGCTGTCTGGTGGTGGAAGCAGTGTCAGTGGCGGGGCCCCCTGTCATTGGGGAGCCCATGCCACCACACAGTTTGATTCATGGTAAATCTGCCACTGCCTGGGGGACTGGGCAGACAGGATGAGTCTACCTGTCACGGCTACTGCCATGGCATCTGGCTGGAACAGGCAGAAAAGGCTCTGGAGCCCCCTCCCCCGCAGCCAGGGACAGTGAGATCAATGGGGACATGGGGTGCCTAAGCTATTGAGGATGGAAAGGAAAGGAAGGGGTGATGACTGGAGGGACAGGGGACAGGACTTTTACCTGATTCTGAACTTTAAAAAATTTCCCACTTCTGCTCCCACACAGTCCAAATGGGGTACACAATACTGCACCCCCTCTTGATCCACTCCTGCCATGGGCCCTTGCACCTGCCACTCCTAGTGCTGCATAGCAGAGGATAGTGTGTTGCTGGTGTAGTCAATGCGGCCGGGAGGGGCTGGGGGGGAACCACATGCCTTTAGCAGGGGACAGGGACAGTGTACTGCTGGCACAGTCATGGCAGTACCACTTGCAATTTAGGGAGAAATTGGGTGGGGGGGCACACCTGCCATGGCAAAGTTTGACCCTCCTGCTCTAATCTAAACTTGCTGACCATTAGGCCTGTGTGAAGTGGCTAGTATTCACTTTAGATTCAGATTCGGCCAATTCGGGGGATAGTGATTTGATTCGGTGATTCAAATCACTGTCCCAAATCAATTCGGCTGAATCTGATTCAGAGATCTGGCTGCTGCCAAATCAGCTGAATCTCTGAATCACACAGGCCCATCCTGTGCCTGCTCTTCCAGCCCCACCTGGTCCCAGCTTCCGGCTCTTTGGGAAAAAAAAAGCCCCCATTCACAGGCTGCTGCCAGGCAGGGGGCAATCCCCAGCGCCTCCTGCTGCCCCATGCTGTATGGGGGGCTCTGTCACGAGCCCCCTGACCCCCACCTGCTTTCCCAGCCAGCCCCCCCATGGCTACCCCCCCCAGCCCAGCCCCCAGCCCTTAAAAAAAAAAAAGCTCCAAATCACCGGCTCCTGACTGATAGGGGGCCATGCTTGCTGCCCCCACTGCCCTATGCTACCAGTAAGTTTGGGTGTTTTTTTTTTCTTTTTATAGGGCCAGGAGCAGGGGTAGGCGGGGCAGCCATGGGGGCAGCTGAGATAACAGGCCTGGATCATGGGGCTCATGACAGAGCCCCCCCACATGGCATGGGAAAGTGGGGGGCAGTGGGGATTGGCCCCCCCACCTGGCAGCAGCCAGTGAGTAGGGGCTTTTTCTTAGAGCCAGGAGCTAGGGCCAAGCAGAACAGCTATGGGGGGCTAAGAGAGCAGGCAGGGGCCAGGGAGGTGCTTAGGGGGACTGGGGGAGAAGGCAGGGGATGGGGCCTGGTAGGCGTCCCTCCACGGTCCCCTCCCCACTCTTACAGCCTCCCCTCCCCCACCCCCTACTTACCAGCATGGAGTCCAGGCCCAGTTTCCTGCAGCAGCAAGTGGGGATTGTCTGAATCACTGAAGCTCTCCAAATCTTTTTCTGCATCAATTCAGAGAGATTTGAAAATCAATTCAGACCTTTTCATTGATTCCATTCAGATTTGGAGATTTGGCCGCTAAATCGGGCCAAATTTCCTCTGAATCAAATCAGCACCCAAAGCTTTGCACAGCCCTACTGACCACGTATGTTTAAAGCCCTTATCTTACCTGCCTGTGGCAATCTAGTCTGGCCCCAGATGCTTGCCTGAATGTCACAGCCTCCTCCCTGAACACTATGTTCAGAACTTACCTAAACTGAAAGTCAAAAAAACAAGAAGTCCTCGAGCACCTCTCTTCTGGTCCCTCTGTATCCTATTTCTTGACTGTACTACCTGGAATCAGGCAAGCACAGAAGGAGAAAGAAGCAGTGGGAAGATAATTCTTAGAAGGAAGTCTAGGGCTCTACTTGAGCCCTTCTAGGTTAGTTTGCTCACTGGCTTGAGGCCGAGATCAGAAATTGCTGTGCTGAGAGCAAATGAATGAAAAATGAATAACTACATGAAACAGTAGTAGTGGATTTTCCCATTAAATCAAGACCAAGATTTTTAGTCATCCTCGGATCATTTCTACACCCCATAGTTGAAAATGGGGAATGGGCAATAACCATGAGGATCTGGAGATCCCAGAAAACAGCACTCACACCACACTATAAAATGTTTATGAGTCCATACCCTTTGTAGGCCTTCATTATGCAGGCTTTAATCAGGAGGAGCTGAAGTCAGTAAGGGTTAGCTGAGTGAGGACTGCAGACTCAATATGCTGGCCAGATTACTGTGTGTTACACTTCAGAGCTTGTCTGTACTGAAGCAACAGCATGTCCCAGCGAATATGCACGGAGGTGGATCCAAGGGGGATGCAGTGGTACCATTGCACGCTCTGCCCCTGCACCCCTTTTGATTCCTGCTTTACCCAAACTTTAAAAGCAACTGCTTGGGAGGGGCAGCTGAATTTCTATTCAGGCAGTGCTGATATCAATTGACATCATACCCCTGGTCATCTCACTACCTATTAATCTCACTGTACTCCACAGTTGTTAACAGCCCTCTATCCTTTTTAATAGTCTTGATATTCTGCTGTTTAAACTATCCTTCCTTCCGCAGTTTTGCTGTCTGTTAGCTGTTCTCAGTAATGTCTTTTTTTTCTAATTCACAGTCCTGCAGGCTGCTTTTAGCTTTAGCTAAGAACCTTAACTCAGGTCTGGTAATATTAATTCAACTGTAGAAATGACAAATATTGCCACTGTCAAAAATCATGAGACAAACTCTTAGAAATTAAGAGATTTGGAATGTAAATCATGAGATGCTATTTTTCAATAGTGTGTGTGTGGGGGGGAAGTTATTTATGAAGGTGTGAGGGGCTGTGTGTGTGTGGGGGGGTGGTTTGGAGCCTGGGAAGGGGAGGCGCCTGCACACCCTGGCAGGATGTGGGGTACTGTGGGTCAGGAGTGAGGGGCAGCAGCAGGTCTGTGAGGGCTGTAGCTTGGGAGTGAGGGACACACATACAGCCACCCAGGGCTCTGTTGCATGACTTGCCCTCGCCCCGGAGCCCCATTCACCCCCTCCCTACTCGCTCCCTCACGGTGGGGGCCTCAATATCCCCCACCCCTTCCCTCTCCCTCTGCCCCTTCCTCTCCACTGACTTACCAGTTTGATGACCTTACATGCGCCAGAGGAAAAAATCCTGAGATTTGATCTCTCTCTATCAGGACATCATGAGTCAGAGATAATTTCACTGGGAAATCAGGTTAATAAGAGTTGGCATTACTGAATGACGGACAGTAAAATACTGGGGACACTGTCAAGACACTCAAGAAGGCTAGATTTTATTTTATGGATCTGAATTAGAGATATACATTTAAGTACAGTGACTACAGGACTAATGATACTATTGACTATCTTACCTATTTTTGTCTACTTTGTTGTGGTTTTTTTAAACTGATATTTAATCTAGCTAATCATTACATTTTTACCTGTGTTCCTGATGCAGCACCAGGCACTTTAAATTTGGGTGACTCGTTAATTAAAAGCACTTGGCGCCACATCAGGAACATGTGTATGAGCAGCACGGTGTGCCTCCACATTGAAAAAATGGCAGTGATGCATTTTGAACTAAAAAACCCCAAACTTGTTTTAGTTCAAATCATACCATCATCATTTTCTCAGCACAGAGGTGCTCTGCACCAATGATATATGTGATGTTACTCTGAGCTTGTCCTCTGATCCTATTCTCAAGTCCTTGGTCTCTGGTGGGCCTGAAAGCAGCTGTTAGAAACAAGGCCAGAGCACTAGAGTCTCCAGTCTGGTGAACTTCCAGGTTAACGTTTGGTTCTGAAGACTATTAAAGGGCTCAAGTAGGACAAGGCACGCTCAACAAACCTGCCCCCCTACCTCCCCAATCTTCCCCAGGACCAGCAGGCAAGTCCTTAACGTCTTTCGTTAATTCGTGGAGGCATCTCTAAGGTACTCAGCACATTGAAAGGAGCTTAGAAATAAATTCCAGTCTGTAAACACAGAGGAATGCATAAAGCTTGTAAGTGTTTTATTAATAACAATAATGTGTTGTGTTTTGTAATAACAACCTTCTTTGGCAAGATCTTATATCTCTGGCATTATTGCAGTTTTCCTGTAATGGACGGTGTGACTCACCACACTTAGAAGGCATGTGTATCTCTGTTATTAGTGACTGAAAAAGAACAAGCAAACCTCTTTTGGGAAAAGTATTTCTTGGGGCGGGGGTGCTTTTGTCTGTAAAGTTAGCAGTATAACCTAGGAATTATTTTATGTATTTTACATGTCTTTCACATGGAACGCACAGATGTTTCTCACAGTGAAACTGGGTCCTTCTATTTTGTTACCAAAAGGCACCAAGAAAAACTACATGATATGATGGCATTAGTCTAAATGGCAGGTGAATTAGATCAGAATTTATATTGCCGAGTTCTAGTGTTTCTGTAATTTCATAACTTCAAGCATGGTTAATTTTCCTATGTATCTTAAGTACCCCAATGGAAATTCAACCTATAACACGTACCATTCTGTTGTGCATCCTACAGATAGGGTCCTGGTCTATTACTAGGAATTATAGGGGCTATGACAGCACAAATAAAAATCATTATCTTACTGTTTGAGATGAGCTGGAGTTGGAAATTTAAGCTCTGGACTGAACTTTCAAGTAAGTAATTGGTGTTAGGATGTCAGATTCATCTCTACTTATAATGGTTGCCATTAAAAATTCCGTACTTGGCATCACATAATACAATCTGTCACCATTATTTCTTATTCTGGGATTTTCAGAATAGGTTGAACAGTAATATGTTGGATCTTTCTGCTAATATTTGATGTATTCGATCTCAAAAATGAAACCAATCAAACCCCGGCCTTTCTGCTGCAGCAGCCAACTGGAAAGGTCATGCCAGAAAGAGTGTGGTAGTGGCGTTTTCCTTGAAATACCATGTATTCCAATACACCTGGTTGGATGGTGAAGCCCTGCCCAACTCTCAATGAGAAATTAGAATTACTTCAGTTTCCCAAGGTCGTGAACACAAAAGACAGATGGGCATTTTTGGATGGTTGAGTAAAAATATTTCTAAGATATTTTCCATGAGGAAACTTATGTGGAAGTGGCCCAGTAAAGAGACTGTCATCAGAGAGACTTCACTGTACATGGAGCAGGGTGTCAACCCTGACAGCAGAAATTCACCAGGCAAACTTGCAAGGGTCAGTAGATGTTGCTAGGTAGACCTAAAATCATAAAAAAATGTGATTAGACAATGTCCCATGTATTTCATGGAATAAGCTGATGCAAAATCCTTAATATATACTGGGGACAGTAACATTATCTAGAGGGCACTGCTTGTTGCTAGATAGGGGTACCTTCTTGCAACAAGTAATTTTGGAGAGAGGTTTTCAATAGTTGTTATTTTCCCGGAGTTATTTTTAATAGTAGATTTTTACTTTTGTTGGTGCCTTCAGGTTGAATCCCAATGCTCCTGAGTTGTATGTTTCAAAAGGGCACCTTTCAAAATCTGCCCACTCTGTGTTATTTGCCAGGCACCACCAGTATGTTGGTGCTGTTGAACCACATAAAGAGACAACCCCTGCTCCATGTTGTTTCAAAATAGCTCTTCCAGAGGCTCCCCCCAATACATTTCAGACACCAACAACTCATCAGTTAATGAATCAAGCCCCAAATCTCCCTGTGAAACTGGGTCCTTCTATTTTATTACTAGGCAATACCATTTCTTTTGCTAAAGACTTCATAGTTGCCAGTTAGAGACAAAAGGAGGGAATGGGCATGTCTGAGAGGACTTACAGGATCTCTACAAGTTTAATTTAAAGTCCCATTAATTTCAATTGATTTGGGATCAAGTCCAATAAAAAAAATATGTTCATATTATGATCCTCAGGCTATTAAAAATAGCCTGTAAAATGTACCAGTCACAAACATGTTTCTAAAAATCATGAGATAAACTGTAGTCTTTTGCTCTACAGTTATTGGAGGTGATATATAAGGTGATTGTAAAGAGCCAATAAGACCTCTTACCTGAACACGATTGCTTGCTGTTTGCAGTACCCAAATTATGGTATATTGAAACTGGTTTAGGCATGTCTAGTGGAAACAAATCTTTAGAACGCCAATACAAGCCACAAACTCTGGCTTCTGTATGTAAACTAGGAAGCAGATTCTGAATCTATATGCTTCCTAGAGACTTTAATATTGTATCATTAAAGCAGCAATTGGATCGTATGAGCTAACTATTTCTTCACCTCCATTACAGTCCACCAACATGAACTCTGAACTGCAAGGGAGGTCTTTAAGAACAATAGAAGAATAGACTATTGTTCCACCTGAGCGGGTCCTGAAATCCTAACACCAATGCTTTTTGCTTAATTAACAAATTTGCTTATCATAAGTCCTTATTTTCAGATCCACCTGGCCCCAACAGCACAGCTGATCAGGATGCAATTGTACCATCTGGGAAAAGAGACTCATTTTTACTTATTATGGGTTAACAGATGCCACTTGACAAGTGACATGTGCCAGGGCTTATCACAACTCCCAGGAATCCCATATCTCAGCATGAAAAAATTACCTTTAAAACTGGCAACAACATTTACTAAGACATGATAGTTTCATCTTCTCTCTTGCCTTCTGACCTAACCCATTCATCACATCAAACCCAGGACAGTTTCTTTCCCTCTTAAAGAATGTGGCTCTTTTAAGTAGTGCACATAACAAAGGCAACAGGAGTCAACTTTGTAGCTTTGAAAGATACCTGAGGCTAACCCAGTCATCTGAATTCTAGCCACAGGGCTCGCTCACATCACACACAGAACTTCCTGACCTCCATATCTTTTCTAGGACAAAGAAAAGAAAGACGGCAAATCCTTTCATTTTAAATTCTATGATGCTTTGGGCAGAAAAAGCAGCAGCATGTTATTTAACTAGGCAAAGCAAAGAAAGTTTAGAACAATATAAATGCTATCCTGGATTAAAGCCACAAACTCTGGCTCATCACATGTATTTTGTCTCATCATTATTACAGTATTAGCTAGGATTTTTAAATCACTGCCATGTAGCATACGATACACAATACTCTTAAACCTGCCTTTGTGACGAACATTTCAAGGGATTGCAAATGTTAATTGAGTGGGATAGGCAATATACTGTGTTAAAATTTTATATAATAATGGCTGTAATTGGCAGCACCACAGACATTCTCAGTAAGACAGGAACTGAATGTGCTCCAACACTGAAAAACGTATCCATCTGGTGGTTTTGCCTGGGTCGGGCAAAGGCTTATTGTCAGGAGTGAACATTAACCTTCCATTGGAATTTTTTGTAAAACATCTTGTGAACATGTAGAAGACTTAAATGACCTGAACCTTTATATGGAAGTAAAAGTTTATGTAATAGAAGTATGGTAAAAGGGAACTGCCAGGATAGTGTCAGTAATAATGATAATTTTACAGTGTGAGTGATATGTGTTTGGATAATTCTTCTTCTTTTTCTCAGACTCAGCCTTTGCTTTCAGCTAACCCCTGAAGCCCCTTTTTTACAAAAAAATTTTACATAGACTTTTAAGAATTCTGTGTTCTTCTAGAACTTTATGTTAGATATACATTACGATGGCTATTTTTGAAGAATAACGGCACTTCTAGTAACAAGTCACTGGCTAAATTCTGATCTCGGTAATACTAGTGTACATTTCAAGTAACTTTGCTGTTATCTTTGGGGTTATAGCAGATCTACACTACTCTAACTGAAAGCAGAATTTGATTTTCCCTGTATAAAATATTGTGATCTAAAAGGAAAATTGAGGCTTCAACATGGAATACAAACATGAAGCTTTCAAAATCAAAGGAGAAGCTAACTGCTGGAGTAATTTAGCAAGAAAAAGGAAGGGCAAAGGTGGACTAGGATTCTTGCACCATAAGAATGCAGATGAATTAGTTGTCATCTCTAAATCAATCTTGTCTTAACTTCCAGGGCTATGAAAACAATATGAGAACTGGTACAAATCTCAACTTTACTCTACCAAACTGTTTTTAAAAACAGGCAGTGACTATTGTGGAAAATATTTAAATGAACTGGAAGAGCCTGATCTTGTATTCTGATCTTGTATTCACACCACAGGCTCAAGACTAGGCATTAAAGTAATCTCAAGCCTGCAAAGTAATAAACTAAATGCAGAGAAAAGAATGGCTAAAATTAGTCATGTGGGAAAAGCTCAAATTCAGGGATTCATCCTGACTCACAAACTCATCCACACACAATTCTACTCATCTCACTAGGCCTTTAACTCATTTTCTCCACCTCATGTTTTGTTCTTGCAGAAAAGGGAGGCGTGTTGTCTTGATAGAATTATTTGGGTGAAGGCCATATCCTTTTCTGGTCTTTCCATCACACAAGGACCTATAAAGCAAGTTAAAGTGGCTTCAGTCAATGGGGTAGGGTTTGTCTGTGGAAGAATAAATATGATATAACTTCAGCTGTGTGGTAGTATCCAAACTAAAGATTGAAAAATGAAAAAAAACATCATGAGAAGCTTCATTGAAACATTCACTGGAAGCAATGCTCAACTTTGATGGCATATTCACAAAATATTCTGGGGGAAAACCCTGAGATTCAAGATAATAGCCTGAGCTGACACAATATCGTGACTTTAAATTACAACATTAAATCTCCAAGTTGTATTGCAAATTTTTCTTTGTTTTTACCTTCTTTACTTTCTCTTTATGTTCTTGCTGCTACCATAAATAGATTGACCTTCTTCAGATTCAGGGCTCCCTTCCTAGCCCCCCTTTTGGCCCTGCAGAAGTGCAGTTTGCTAGGAACATGGCAGCTGTTCAAGCACCACATTACTACAGAACAATTTAGGGCATACAGTAAAAAATGCCATGTCCAACTGAAACTACAGGGGTTTAGAAAGCAGAATATAATTATTACCCAGTTGCAGTTTGGTCAGTATACTATAAAGTTCCATCCTTACTCTGACAAAGGTGGCAACATGGACCTCTAATGACCACCATTTAAAGAATAGTTTGATTTTTATGGATTATTATTCAAAAGACTCTATGTGCAGCAACTTGCCCTCCCTTAAAATTTTGCTTGAGAATTATTTCAGTTCTAACTGAGAAAGGCCATTACCATTGCCCTACTTCCAGGTCATTTGTACAGATATAGGCAACACCAATTCTGATTCATTTTCCACAAAGAGCAGCAAGAAGGATTTTTGTTCCTATTATGGTCCTGGTACAGAACTGATGCAGCTGCAAAAGCTCTTTAATGGAATCAGAAACATTTTTGCAATGCAAGTTCTCTGTTGGACAACTGTAGAGACGGACCCTCTTTCAAGTCTTGGGTCAAGGGCAGCAGGAAATTCCCTATAGCAAATACAGCTATTAGGATTCCCCGATGTTGCGGAGTAGTTCAAAGGCAGTCATGGGCTTTGCCAATGGCCACACCACACCCAGAGCAACCTAGAGTTGTAAAGCTGTAAAAATGGCCCACATCTATGAATGCGTGTGTGTGAATACATACGCACCCACACCCACGTGAGCACACCCCGCCCCATATTTTCTTGCATACAACACGCCCCCATATAAAACATACAATTTGTTTTGGGAAGGCAGAATGGAGAAAAAGGGGTTTTCTGGTCATGGCCAAGTGTGTGACATGGAATAAGTCCTCCTGAAAACAGTGTCTACAGAGTGTGGCATCAGGAAGTCCTTGGTATGGCAGACTGTATCCTGTGATGCCACACATCCAGGGCATTGTGTTCCCAGGGGGCCTTACTCTATGTCACAAGATTAGGTCCCAGGCCCTTGCAAAGCTGTTATTTCTTCACTGTAAGTAGTTTTTTAATATTAGTTCCTGTAAATAAACTACTGTTTCCACATCAAAAGCCTCATTAAGCTACTGCCAACAGCTGACTTGTTGCTTTGGGCACAAAGTTCCAGTGCTCAGCCAATAGCTAAGGCGGCAAGAAAGTTAATACAGGACTCTGCCCCTTTCTTTTGCTGAGCAGACACAAGCAGCAGCCGTTATGGCAACCGCACAGCATGCTTGGTGTTTGTAAATTTTTCAGCAAAGAAAACAGTTTCTCTCCTTAAATACCACCCCCCCTGCCCAATTTTGGGGGGTAGGGGGGACACACATGATTTAGAATATGTTGTATGTGAGAAAACATGGCACTTAATTCTATTATCCTTATTTTTCTTGATTGCAAACACAGAGAATAAATAAAGCACCATTTAAGATTATACAGTACTAAAATACTTTTACAGATTTAATATAAGAATTATAATAAGACAATTTGGTTGATTTGGGCAATTCTTCATAACCATAGCTTACGTGAGATACATTAGAGAGCTGCAATACCCATACATGCACAAACAGTTTCAAACGTGTTTCAAACTCTCATTGAGAAGTGAACTTCTTGTGATGTAGCTATTCCCTGTAAATCACAGTGTGATTTCCATGGTCAACTGGGAACCTCATGATAATTAAATTTATTATTGCTGCACAGTGATTGGCAGGATCAAAGACTGGTGCCATGTGGCACCAATCCTGTGGAATGTCCCCATTTGCAATTTTCTGAGTTCCTTCCTCCCTTTATCTCTCCTTTATCTCGAGCCTGCCTTTTCAACGCAGTCTGGCAGAAGGCCAGGGGACAACGGCTTTTACCTGGAACAGAAGCATGTTGCCAAAGAAACAAGTGATGGACAAATCCTTGTTGACTGAATAAGTTGTTTGCTAATGCTCCCTCTCATTTTTACTGACAACAACTATGTGAGTTGTACAGATCCGACCTGAAGTAAATAGAAGAACAGTAGTACTGTCTCTTGCCACTTCTTTTTACAGAAGCCCCCATACATCATCTTGGCATGGCTATGATGTAGTCTTGAGCTCTGGAGGAATAAAGTTGGGAGCCACTGCCATCCTAAACCATTACCTCCTTTCAAATGTATCAGGATATTTCAGCATATGATAACATGACCCCACTGGAACAATTTTATTCTACCTTCTCCTCTGTGCTGCCCTTTGAGGGGGCAATAGGGCAGCAGAAGTGGTTAAAGGTTTCTCTGGTTGCTAAGAAATCTGTGTTGGCCTAGCATAGGGCAACTCAGTCAAGACAGTAGGCCTCTGCACAGAACAACTTGGCTCCTTACAGTGACATTGAGATCCTTAGGATTTCCTGTCCCTGCCATGGAGTTGAAGAGTAAAGACCCATGAAGACCCTAGGAGAATCCTAGCGGAATAACCCCCCTGCCCCACCCCCAATTAAAAGACTGCAAGGACAGTCTGAGCTAAAGCTTGTGGAGTATCATGTCTTTTAAGGAAGGGTTTTTTCCCCATTGAAGCCTGATTTGTTGATTGATTTGTTGCCAGCCTTAGAGACAGCTTGGAGGAAACAAACAGCGTAATGTATGGAAATGGAATGAAAAGCAGGCAAAGAATAGGAGAGGCTTAGCAGCCACTAACAAGTAAAAAGCTGCCCTGCCCACAGCAGCATCATTTAAAGATAAATGGGAGTGGAACTTGTTATCTGAGCTATGTCTACATGTCCTAAAACCATGGTATAAAACGTGCTGTGACTTAAGACTGAACTTCCAAGATGATTGGCGAGGCCAGGGTGAGGTGATATCAGGCGGTAGGTACCCATTGGCTTCCTCAGGGCAAAGGGAAGGTTGGGCTCTGTTGGAAGTAGGAAGGTTGAGTCACCCACCGTCTGTTCTCCTGAGGGGTAACATGAAACACGTTACGAGCTTAGGTGTGTAAAGTGGAGAGCTGCCAACTGGTGACTGAGCAGAGCTGCACGGGAAGGGAAAATGTATTAAGGAAAATGTTTCCTGGGGTGAAAGTGAGTGGCAAATACATTGAAATAAATAAAATAGAAATCAATTAAAGTTAAAATTAACCAATATTTCTAAGAGCATTACATAAAATCTTCAGTGTTATACCATAACCAGTTTAGGTCTCTGTCAGTTACATGACTAACAAGTTACCATTTGAGCCCATTAACTTAAATTGTACACAAAATATATTGTTATATATTTGGAAGCTGGGTGGGGGTTGGGGTTTTTTTGTTTTTGTTTTTTAAATCATGGGAAAAAATTCTCCCTTTAAAAAATGGGTATTTTTACTTAAAGACAAGACCATTTGAGAATTATTTTAAGCAATATCATGCAGTTATATGGAATGTAGATATAATGCAATGCAATATTTTGTGGGTGTTTCATTGTTGTTTGCTTGTTCTTGCTTTTCTAAAAACTGTAACAGTGGGAGACCAACATTTTTGACAGGCATGCCACAAATTAGCCCTAAGGCCTCCCTGAGTAACTCCAATCCCCTTCCCTTGCCCAGTCTGTTTCTCTGCCCTGTGTACCCTGACCAATATGATGCTCTGCTTTCTGCTTCTTGCCTTGTTCCCTGTGCAGTTCACTGCCCCACTTCCTGCTCCTTGGCACTGAGCTGCCCCACCCTGGGGTCTCTTGTATGCTGTACGTAGGCTGCCCATATAACTTGTTGCCAGCATGCTGAAGATTGACTACCCCTGGAGTAAACAATAGGCAAAGTTTAAAAGCTTATTCATGTTTGAGGGAGGTTACCAGATTATTCCCCATTTTAAATATGGGATAATTTTCTGAAACTTTACTATATCACTAAGCCCAGAATCAATCTTCTGTCTGTGCACACTTTTTTCTCAGGAAAGATGGAAATCTAAATTCATGAATTTTGTATAAGAGCTTACTGTGTTTGATTTGAAAGAAAATTGCACAAATAAGCTAAAAATACAGTTCAAATTCAGAAGAGCTTCAATCTAATATTAGATATCATAGGAAGCACAGACTAAGGATTAGAGCGCTGGACTCAGGCTCAGGATAGCCGTGTTCAGTTCCTGGCTCTGTGACCTTGGCCAAATAGGCTAATCTACTTCATGCCTCATTTGCCCAACAATGTTCCTTCTAATGTGTAGCAATCTGTGAGCGCGCCACTTTGGTCTGTGAGCACGCTGCTTCGGTCCTTACCCAAATTGGTCCTGCCTCCCCTTTTCAGTGTGCGCTGCTTTGGTCACTGCTTACTTGTGCGTTCTTTCCCTGCTTTTATGCAGTCACTGTTTTATTTCCCCTATGTTTAATTTCCCCTACAGTAAATTAATGCTAGAACCAGTACTGCGCATTTCGTAACCACAAAGAGTCCTTTTAGGGTCATAACTCAACACAGTCAATTAAATGCTGGGTTTTCTCATTTCTATATCATATATAAATAGTAAATATAATATATTTATAAAATATAGTGTCCTATTCTTGGTGTTTGGGGTATTTTACCTGCTACCTGCATGTGAAGATTTGAGGGGATTTCTTGCATTTTTAGAATTTTATAAGCACTTTAGCAAGACTTACTTTTGTGGACAAGGCACTGAGGTACCAAACTGTGGTTCCAGCTAGTAACTGCTACCAGGCAGCCTGAACACAAGGCTATCTGCAAGGCTGGAGTCTTCTCTGGCTTAATTCTGATCGCCTGATAGGAGGCTGTAAAAAGCAATGGCTCCCTACAGCAAGAGACAGGTGTGGAACGGGCCCGAAGCAAGAACTGTGCAGTGTTTGTGTAGTTAATGGCACCTAGTTAAGGCTGGACTTTTCCTGTAGCAGAAAGCCCCCTTTTCCTCTTGCCTGCATTTGCTCTCCCCTCTTTGGGTATGTTTCTCTTCTTCTACCTTTTCTTCCTTCCTCTTTCTTTCAGTATAAGATAAGGAATTTTGTTTTAAAGTTTGTATGTGTGTATTTTGTATCTCCCCTTGTATTTTGACATTTTTATCTATTTGTGTGTCATGGCATTACTCTTGTAACTTATATTTTATACTCCTCACCTTTTAAGTAAATGTGTTTCGTTTCAGAAGTAAGTTATACATTGTAGCAATGTTAACAAGGGCAGGAATCAAACTGCTGCTTCTCCGTATCAGGCGGGCCCCTGAAAGAGCCAGTGAATCAGTGATTGAATGCATAACACAGTAACAGGCAGTAATTAACACCTAGGAAAACCGCAGATCAACCAACAAAGAAATCAATAGGAGACAATGTGGCAACCGGGAATTCTCTAAACTTCACTGTTCAAGGGCTAGAAGCCCCGGTCTGAGTTAATCAACACCGAGGACCAACTTTTGGGCTGAATATCTCCAGATGGCTCTCTCTCAGAGCCCTATTCAAAATTCATCAATGGACTCCCAAATCCACACGTACATGTGGATAACCCCTGGGGCTGACAGATACCATCTTGTAGCCACCAAGGGAGAAGTCTCATGAGGGTCAATGACCCCTGGATTGGGCAAACCTGAAAACTGGGGAGTCACCAAAGTCTGCCAAGGACAGATAAAGAGCAGTGAAAAGTGACCCTCAGTGGCGCTCTCTTGATCTCCAATTTGACCACCAACCGATCTGTCCAGCCAGAAGGACCAGCCAGTGATCCCCTCCTGGAGAATAACACCACACTGGAAGAAGCCTCAACTGGCTATCAACGGCAGACTCCAGTGCCTATGGGATAGGTATACCTGACTCTTGCAGCTCACTACTGTGTTTGTGGGGGGAGAGGGGGACCAGCCCCAAGGTTTATGCTTTAACTTAATTACAGTGCTTCAATCCACCTAATAAACCAGAATTTTAAGGATCCTGAGTTGGACATTTGTAGCCAACACTCCCAGCATGCCTAGAACAGGAGAGTCCACTGAACCTATCATAGAGGCATTTGATTGCATCTGGTGCATTGGTGTTTACTGTCAAGGTTGCTTCAACATACATTTATACGAGCATGTATGCTTGTGTCCAACACTTTTCTTCTTTTGCCACACCATTGTTATAGTATCATGAAGGCTGAGCCAAAAAACAGGGTGGCTAGAAGACAGAATATAGCTCTACAACAACAACTGGTGTAACAGTTAACTGGGAACTTGCCTTTAGCATCATCATAAATGGCCAAATCTTTATGTAACTCCAACCAGCACAATATGGTTGATTCACGTCTCATCCAGCGTAATCCCCTTGAGCAAACACATTTTAGGGAGTGTTCTGCTTTGAAACAGTTCAACCAAACACATTGCTGCCTTTTCAAGCTTCCTCAGCAGTTGGCAGCATTGCCTGTTTAGCGGCACTTGGCAATGGGCATCAGCATATTCTAGAAATACAGTATCTATCTGATAGATATGGAAGTGAATAGATAAACAATAACCATGTGCCTACTCCTCCTCCTATCTGGACTTTGAAATAAAGCTGGATGTCTTGAAGTAAAAATGTAGTGTGTATGCCTAATAGCAGAATCATATCTTTGGAAAGTTGGCTCTATAAAAGCAATATCAGAAGTGGCACATAATATAGTCCAGTACAAATTCACGTACTTTAGATAAAAGCGTCCAAAGCACTGTGACTGATGGCAGTACTGAACCTATTCTTTCACTTTTCTACTCTGCCATGATAAACTTCAACCAGCACAATATGGTTGATTTGGGTCTCAACCAGTATGATTCCCTTGAGCAAGCAAACTTTGGGGAATGCTCTGCTTTAGAAACAGTTCAATCAAGACAGACATTTCTTCTGGATGTATGTCCTCTGCCTGAGGACATTTGGAAGAATGTAAGAAAAGCTCATGTTTTTTAAAAAGTATGCATCAAGATGTTTTTCACTAGAAAGAGACTTGAAAACAAACTGATATACATTCATTGCAGAAACCAAAAGGGACGTGTGTGCTCTATTACTGCAGCAACAGGCTGGAGGAAGCATTACGATGTGTTACCTTATGGATTCATTGTGCATAAGAGGACTTAGTGTGAGGCATTTCCCTAATTCTGAAAAAAAAATTATGTATCTTTATCTAATCTATAGCTTTATGATAAGTAACAACCCAGGGCTGTGCTCTGAGGTGCCAGCAGCAGCAGCAGAAGGCACAAGTCAGCTTCAGTGGCTGGGCTGGCAGAAGTCCTGTTCACATCCCCATTGAGCAAAAGCCCTATTCTCATGGGAAAAACACAGCCAAACGCTTCAGTACTGAAGGTTCACCATATCTGCAGTAGGTTTGGAGTGGTGTTCTACCTGTGATGGGTCAGTAAAAGTGTGAAAAACAAGTTTATTTATTAGACCAACTCTGTAGTTGAGAGAGATGTTAGACAAGTGTTCAGGCACAAAAGCTTTGTGCTCAAAAATGCATCTAGCATGTCTCCCAGCTACACTGCTATTCCAATAAAAGATGTTATAAAAATAATCCCCCTTGCTTCATACATGTTTGCAGCATTTTATTTAGTGGTTTGTCCAAATACTAATGGTAATAAGCAATGTATGTATTCTTTGGCAAAGACTATACAATCAAGGTCCATACATGAGGTCTCTTGTTAGAGTAAAGGGATGGGAGACGGTCCAAGACCTATTCCCTTTTCCACTTTCTGTATCAGTCTGTGATATAACAGCCTTCTGTATCACAAATAATTTGATATCTATTCAAAGTTTACAGATTTGAAAATGAGTGTAGTGTTTGCCTGTGCTGTCATGAGAGAGATTCATAGACATCAGGGCTGGAAGGGACCTTGGAAGATCATCGAGTCCAGCCCCCTGCCCCAGGAGCAGGAAGTCAGCAGGGATCATAGGATCCCAGCAAGATAAACATCCAAATGTCTCTCAAAGACGCTCAAAGTAGATGCTTGAACACCTCCAGCGGCAGTCTATTCGGAACCTGGGGGACTCAGACAGTAAAGAAGTTCTTCCTTATGTCCAGCCTGAAATGGTCTTGGAGGAGTTTGTGACTATTCGAACTTGTCATTCCTTGGGGCACTCTAGTGAACAGAAGTTCTCCCAGATCCTGGTGAACACCCCTGATAAACTTACAGGTGGCCACCAGATCACCCCTGAGCCTGCACTTCTCCAAGCTAAAGAGTCCCATAGCTCTCAGCCTCTCTTCATAAGGTCTGTTTTCCTGACCGCTGATCATACACGTGGCTCTTCTCTGGACTCTCTCAAGCTTCTCCACATCCTTTTTGAATTGTGGAGCCCACAACTGGATGCAGTACTCCCAACTGCAGCCTCACCAAGGCCGAGTATAATGGGAAAATGACATCCTGGGATTTACTTGAGAAGCATCTATGGATGCAAGCCAGCGTTTTACTCTCTTTGCTTGCCTGAGAGAATGAAAGAGTCGATGCTTGTAAAGTGTTCTATAATCTTTGGGTGAAAATACAAATACAAAGCTTTGCAAAATGCTCAGGAAAATGTATCAGTTCAGACACAAAAACTTGCTGTTGCCCTTTACTTTCATGATAATGAAAAAGTAATGATAATTTATTTACTCATTAAAAAATTACTCAAACAAGGTAAGCGAGCAAGCTGAATTTTGCAAAGCTGCAAATGTATTAATGAAACTACTCTGTAGGTGACACAATGCCTTCAGACTATGAATGATCAGTCCTCAACACATATCTGAACAGGCACTCAAGTGCAATGGCTTAGTTTGTTCATAGTGTTTAAGGTGTAGGGCCAGAGATTAAGAGTAGGAAGGGAAAGAAGAATAAAGAGGGATGGGAAAAGATTGTCAACATATATGTGAAAGTTGGATGTTTCACACACACAAAAAATGAATTTAAACTTTTCATACTTTTGCAATAAAAAAATCAGTCTTTCATGAGAGAGAGAGAAGTCAGTTCAAATACACAGATAGATAGATAGATAAATAGACAGTCAAAAAAGCTTTTGAATATATTTTGAAGTTTATTATAGTTAGTAATTTTGACATCAAAAGTACCCTACCAAAAAGTGCACAGCACTGAAATCATGACTTTGGCTAGCACAGCTCAAAGAGAAACAAAGAAAGGACTTGGCTTATATACATCTTTACAGAATATGTAACATTTTTAGTAACATTTGCATTAAAATGTATATGAAAATAAAATCTACAGCATCTTCAACTGTGCCAAGTACAGAGAATTCAATATAACACTAACTCAGACAAGATCTTTAACTGCTCAGCTGTACGCCTTGTTACTTTTTTAACATAATATAGCAGGAGAGGAAAATCTGGAATGGTGTGCAGTAGAGTAGATGGGACCAAGCTTTCAGTGACAGTTTTATCAATAGTAATGAATGTTATCACCTTATCAGCATTTTTTGTCCTGTATCATTGAGATGAAGAAGTTGCAGACAGAGAACAAACTTTCTGGACAGTATTCTTCAGCCACCTTTCTCTGATCAATGTAATCTATGTCTTCAACGCAGTCATCAATGGCATTCTCTGGCTTTTTTTCAGTTTCAATAGCAGGTGCTGAAGTTTGGAAAACTTCTTTATCCTGGTGAGTTTTCTCTTCTTTTTGTGGAACAAGGCTTGAGCTGACTAAGGTGAGGTGGGCAGTTTGTGGCCCTTTTTTACATACTTTAGATTTTAGGACACTTTTGGGGTCTTGACAGATGTTTTTCTGTTTCTTTAAGGATCGAGAGATTTGTTTCCAGTAAGCAACATGGTTCGCTGCAAACTGAGGACAGGTGGAAGGGTTTCCTGAAAACTCACACCAGAACCTGCTTTCATCTTTCTTGCATTCCACTTTGAGAGTGACAGCACCTACTTCACTCACTGCCCAGCTACACTCAGAATTATCTTTGGTTGCAAATCTGCCTTTAAGTGAAGCTTTGCCTCCTTTGGCATTCTGTCCTTTCTCATTCTGTTGCCTAGAGCCCTTTTGGCTTTTTCTGTTCTTTTCAGTATTTTGCCTTTCTTTTGGTCTTTCTTTCTGATCTTCACAATTAGCTAATAGCATCTGAGAGACCAGAATCAACATACAAAGAAGCGCGAAACTTTTGGTCTTCATCATCTCTGATTTTCTTGTTACCTGTTTTGTAAATAAATAAAATAATTAGGGAAATATCTTAATTAAAACTGAACTTCATCCAGCTGCCATATTTTGAAGCTGTAGATAGGAGAGTAGATAGACAGTATATTAAAGCAGCACGACTAGGCAGATTCCACGGATTTGATAGGACCACTCTCTGGTTTATAGGATTGCTTCATTTTATACTTGTGAAAAATTCAGCTATAAAACATTGGTGTCACATCGGGAAATTACACCTTCATAAGGTTGCCCAAGCCATACAACTATAGAGTCATTCTCTCTCCCTCACTCTCACTCTAGTCCAAAAATTATTTGAATATTTATACAAATTGAAAAAGCTTTGACAGAAAAACTTAGGGGAGACACCCCTACATGAGAATACCTTATACCAAGGTATTTCAACCACTGGAATATAAATCCCTGCTCCATGCCAGGTAGAGAGAGGGTTTAAACCTCATCTTCCACATGTCAGATATGCATCTTAATCACTGGGTTATAGTGTAAATGGAAACTTGCCACCATAAGTCCTTTTTATCTTTACTGTTTTTGATGGCACCAGAGACCCTTTGTTATTCTCAAAAAACCCAACCCAAATAAAATGTAATAATTTGTTTCAGATTGAACAAAATGTCTCATTCAGTCTCAAACATGATTCTTTTAGTTTTCTGATTATTAGAAACTTTTTTTGCACAGAGCACGCATAGAAATAATTTATTTTTTATTATTTTTTATTCTGAATACTGAATAATTGACTATTTATTCAGAAAAATGTACCTATCTAGTTTTACTTCTGAAGGTCTTTGCAATATACTGAATCAGAAACCATCCAAATCTAGGAGAACAGAAGTTAAGTGATGACAGGTTATTCAATTTTAAAACTGTAGCAAATTCAAAGTGGCTAAAACACAGCTTTCAAAATAGGTTCCATTATCCAGCACGCTGCTTCGTATAGGTGCCTGCCTCCAAATTCAGTCCTGGGGTCATTTATACTGAGCAGCCTGCAAAAATCAGGACCCCTGGCTATGATAAAGTATATGGCAATAATTGAGCATTTTATGGTTTACAAATTTTTACCACACCCTTCCTGTAGTAAGGTTTCCAAATGAATAACTTAGCTTCAGGCAAAGCATTCTGGCAAATACTTTTATTTAACTATAAATGCCTTTAAACACAAATTTACTCCTCTGAATGAGTAGCCATCAGAAGATGAGAGCAGACTCCTCTTTTAGTGTAGCTCATACATGCTTTGTTGAATTACTATAGTGACTGTCACCGTCTACAACTGTAAGGCAGGGAGACCTCTAGAGCAAGAGTACTGCAAATATTGAGCACCCTTTTAGA
>JAGPOW010001338.1:27035877-27053623 GCA_030014935.1 Caiman crocodilus
AAAAAGGTTTGCCACTAATTATGTGATGCTAACTTTCTACAAGAAATGCAATGCTGGGAAGGCAAGATCATCTGAACACATACCTTGCAAAGTGCTTGCCTGGGTCCAAATGCAATTCAAGATGAATCTCTGCTCTTTCAAAAGTCTCATGCTTAGTTGTAAAGCGGGTGCTATTTATAAAGCCAGGGACACACCTTCCTCCCTCCAACAAGGAGATTACAACACAATGGAATATTTTAATGCCTTATTCATTTACGCCAACACACCTTCTTGAAAAAATGCCAGCTTGTCTAAAGTGGAAACATAGAAAAATGTCCCAGTGGGGTGACAGGTGTGTTTGAGTAAGTTAGGTGTTATGCTGGTTCCCTCCTTGCACCTTATGTTAAAAGTTGTATTCATTCAGAGGTTCTTTAAAAAGCTCTTCTCAGACATAAAGGGCTGGATCCTATAGGGAACCAAGCACCTTCTGTTGCCCACTGTGTTCAGTGGATGTTCAGAACTAAGTAGGATCAAGCTAAGCTGTTTGTAGTAGTTTTTATCATCTCTCTTTTTATGTTGTTATTCATGAGAAATTTAAAATATTTAATATTATTTATGTTAAATACCTTAACAGTGATGTAGGTGTGCTAAGCATAATTCTACATATGGAGATGATCTCAAGCCAAATAACTCACAATCAGATCCCACCTGCCTGAGGTTTCAAGGCATGAAACTCTGGAAATTCAGATCAGCCTATTAGAGTCATAGCAGCAAACTGCAAAATGTAGATCCAGGCACCTCATTCCTCTCCACTCTGAAGTAGTTTGATTATGAGATTTCAGCCTGATTTCTGTTAAACCATAAAAGAACATTAAAATCAAGTTGAGTTATCCGGACAAAAATTTTGGTGTTAATAAATTGAACGAAGAGTGAGGCTGCTTCAAGAGTTTCATAAAGAGTTGTTGTAACAACAAACCTCCATAGAACAGCTGAGGCTCCAGCAGCTTCCTCTGAAAGCAGAGAAAGGCATTTGATATACAGTGTTTGGTAGGTATTTTCAAGGACAAAAAGTGACATGGCTGCAGGGATGGAATTAGGATTAGGAGTAAGAAAGAGATGACATGCATTTCTCTCTAACTCCTCACCTCCAGGAGCAAATGAAGTAAGAGGTTGGAAAATGAAGACAGAATTCAGAGGCATTGTCTGAAGTGGCTTGCAGCCAAGGAGATGTTTGGACCATATGTGGAAGACCCCAAAGCAGAAATATGGGAAATGACGAAACAGAAGAGTTCAGTTTTCTCAATTTTTTCATCATTAGAAAAATGAAACTGAGGTACATGCTAAAATAGTGATTTTTAATCTTTTTAGACTCAAGGCACCCCTTGTTAAGCTCAAGGCTCACCTCCAAAAATGCCAAGTTTTTGCTTTCCTTTATTTTTTGACTATAGAAAAAATGACTGTGGTGCAATTCTTCTACTGCCAAGAACTCATTCTGACTTGTTATAGTCTTTCTGTTTTTGATGCCATGGATTCCTATTGGAAAGCTCTTGGTTTATCTTGTGAGTCATATGTAGATGTTTGCACACTGAACTGTGCTAACATTATGCGATACCCCATGGCACCCTTAAAAAGCTGAGAAGCACTGCACTCAAGTGACTGACCACTAACCCCCAACTCTGCCAGTTTATCTACTGATATTTAGCTACCGGCGCTGCAGACTGCTAACTAGGTTCAGCAACTGGATATGTTACCTGCATTTCTGAATTGGCCAAGGCAATTATGAAGCTAGTCACATCATTCACCTGGAGATGAAGGTTCCAGGGTTGACCTCGAATATGAGGATTAAGAAAATGCAGTTAAGGCACAGGACATACAGTTCACAGGCCTGGTCAAGATTGTGAAAGTGGCACAGAATCAATTAATTAAGAGAATAAAAAAGGGGAAAGAGATAGATGACTAAATTGCCTGAAGGATGAAGAAGAGCAGTTGGTCTTGGGAACCCCACTTGACCTATTTCTCATTAAGAGAAGTTATTCACACAAAATGGATCAACACTCATGACAGATCTGGCACTATAAGGTATTCTGAATGCAAACTCCACTGCCAGGGTTGACCTTAGAGTCTCACAATCCCAGTGCCAACATTCAGACATGCCTCTGATTCAGTGATAGACAGCTGTCAGGGATAACTTCAGCTTTTTTTTTTTTAAAGCAGTTCTAGCTCTTTTTCTTGCAAAATAGTCTTGAAAAATATAGTTAGTGTTCCAGGTTTGGAAGCTTTCCTTTATTTTAATGAGATTTTTAATCTATTCATGTTCTTACTGCTCAAGCTGTCAGGATGAGTTTCTAAATCTGCCCTACCTCTTCAAGTGAGAATCAGTGTGATGTCTGGCTGCTCAATAATATGGGTGGCATGACAGGACACTGGATCAGAGCAAGGATTTGGTTATGACACTGCCACCCTCTGCAACCTTCATCGAATCACTTAACCATCCTGACATATTTTCCTTGGTCTGGATTGAAAAAGGATTTGTTGACCTTTTCTCTAATGTGCAATTCAGCAAAGACATGCCTAAATGTTTATGTACAAATGAAATCCTTGGTGTTTCAGTGCAAATCAATGGCTTTTTTCTTCTGCCAAAGCCCCTGGGGGAGCAGGGGAAGAAATCACCTACTTTGTAACCAGTTGTCTAGTGGTTAGAGCACTTTCAAGGAAATAGAAATCCTGGACTGTACGCTATCCTTCTGCCTTAAGAGTGCTCTCCTTCCCAAGCTACAGCCAGGTTTTATCTTGTATGCTCTGGTCCCAGGAATCCCGTACTCCTGGCTGCCCCAGGCTGCACCTCCCCGGGGGAGGTGCAGGATGCCCTCAGCCTGGCCCAGCCCATAACCTGGTGATTAGGGTCTTTTTCTGGAAAGTGGGAGATATGCATTCAAACCCACTGTGGTAAGTGGGCCTGAAGTCAGGGCTCCCACTTCCTAGTCCTAGCCATTAGTTTAGTGGGCAAAAGGAGGGTGGGCCCCCCTCGGTTCTAAGTGAGGGGGGCAGGGTTCAGATTGTAAACCTCATATTAACTGAAATGCCTGTCTCCAGGCCGTAGGCAATAGTGCTGCTTAACCACACGAGAACAGCAGGATTGCACACATTTCCTGGTCCTTACCACATATTTCCTGCTGCCTGACCAATGCACCTCCCCACCTAGAGTGCTGCCTGCTATGAATCCTGACTCATACATGTCTCCATTTATGGTGTGCAGATCTCAAATGCATAACTGCACAGAGCTGCTATATTTGCAGTGTAGGGTAAAAAAAATCCTGACCATAAGTACCCTCCAGAGCATCTGCTTCTGTCTCCTGTGGCCAGTGGTCTAATTAAGAAGCAGGTGGTGGAGGTGATCCAGGTCACTCCCTGTACACATTGAACCCATCTTTTGAGAAACACTGGACATGTCTACACATTCAGTAATGTGCTTTAGTTACTGTGTGTTTAGTTTAGTACTTGCCTAGTGAAATAGTAACTAAATACTCAGTAATTAGAGTTACTACACAGTAGCACCAGTGCATGGTTATTTTCATATATTTTTCATGTGATGTAAGCCTGTATTTCATTAGTGTCCTACCTTAGTTAGTGCTACATACATTTGCAATACCTTAATTTCTAATAATTCTGAAGTCACAAGAAAAATAAAACTTACCACTTACCGATATTTTACAATAGACCTAAGTTCAAACATACCTTTTCAATGGGAGTATTGTTTGAAAAATATTTCTTGAGCAACTTGAATATTGGCGATAATTGGAGTAGCAAGCCGTAACTTGCCTTTGTTAATAACAAATGGTCCTGGGACATCACAGATATCAGATTGGAGAAGATGGATTTACAGATGTAAATTCTGCCAAACACCAAAGTGAGCCATAATCCAAAATTTCTCATGTTTGTTTACATGTCTTTGGAAAACAGTTTGAAAAAAAAAATCTGTTCATTTTTTTAGTTGCCTCAAGTGTGTGGCACACTATCCCAGTCACAATTTCTCTGGTTGGTTTTGAATTACTGCTTTAAATGGACAGTGCTTCCTTCATATTATCCAAATCTCAAAGCAGGATTTAAAACATCTTCTCTGATAGAGTAGGATAGTGAGAAATCAGACCCTCTGAAATCATTAAATTCCTCACAGACCTGTATATGTAAAGGATATCCAATAATCTCCTTGTGTTAGGGACAGAAATTACACATAAACTGTTAGAAGTGATCAGAAACTGGTTCAAATCTGTAACACAAAAGAAGTTCATTGCGCATAAGCTGTTGTCAAAATGGCTAAAACCAGTTTACTATAAACCTGGATGGATGTCATATTAGACTTAACTGATTTAGGTTAAATCAGTTTATTGAACTTCTGTCCCAGATCCCCTCCAGATTCAAGTCAACTCCCAATCCCCCATCATCCTAGGATGCTTTGCACCTCCCCTGCAAACCCCCTCCTCCCCGCCCTTGCAGGGTGGGCAGCCTAGCCTTGGCCCAAGCTATTTGCTCTAGCTGGACAGGGAGGCATACTCTAGTGGCCCCTGGCTTCTGGCTGGGGCCACTGCAGGCAGGTGGCTGCATTTTTGTAATCAAAAGTGAATGCCTGTTCACTTGCTTATCAGTTCAACCTATGCAGCTTAGACTAACCTACAAAGATTGAATCAGTTTAGCCTCAGGCTTTTTGACCGTCTGTACTTAGCCTTGGAGATAACCTTTAGATATTTCCAGTTTGCTATACAGTCCATTCACCTATCCACCCTCCTGAGCTGTTTTGTTTCTTTCCCTCCTGAAAGTTTCAAGTTCAAAGTATTCCACATAGTGTTTTAGAAAGATCAGTTTACACAGAAATGAGAGATTTTTTAAGTTTCTTTAAATTCATAAGTGCTTCTTTCCACTTTTTCCTTTGATAACCAAAGAACTTCTTTCCTGATATGATTTTTTCCCCAGGAATTTTCACCAACAGATCTCTTAATACAGTAAAAAAATATTTCTGAAACTGCTAGTTTCTAGGATGGACCTAAATATGCAATCAGGTATCAGTTCCCTTCAAAACCAATGTCAGTTCTAATAATATCCGTAGCACCCCTGGTTATAGTAGAAGAACAGTTCTGAAAGCCATCACACTCAAAAGTGTATGCTTGTGCAGTGTGAAAATACCACAGTCTTTTCAGTGAAGTTAGTTTCAAAGCTTCCTTGATTACCAAAAAGATTACATGGAACAGGCCTCCTAAAAATAAGCCATAAAAAAAACATACACATGGAAAAAATCCAAAGACAAATAACTACACTTTTCAACTATATCAAATAATTATTCTAACCTGTGCCTATCCATATTCACAATTCTTCTAGACATGGTTTGATTCAAAAAGGTGAATTTCATCCATGGGAGGACAGCTTGGAGGATAAAAGTGCCAAGTACTGGAAGCCCACTTTTCATCAGGGCATTTGGTGCATTGGATGAAATGTATAACATTTCTGGAGGTGCAGCTGCAAAAGCCAGGGATGTTGATGGTTATGTTGTGGGGCGTAGTAATAGTGGGGGTGGTGGAAATATGTTGGCAGGTTTTACATTTCTTGTCATGGCATGGTCTGGATCCCCTTGCCTACCCAGCCTGTCTCACCCACTGACTCCTCAATTTACATCTTCACTGACTTCCTTTCTTGCATGTATACCAGGCTTTGGCTTCTTTACTATTCATTCCAGCCAAGAAAAGCACATGCCAACTGCAGATGCTTCCTCAGCCTGACAAAAGATATTGCTAAGCTTGCTAAGAAGAATGTTTCCAATTATTTGAGTTACTCTAATAAACTATATCATATTTACCCAAAGAACCTTGTCTGTCTATGTCTTTAGACCAACATGGCTACAACCTACACCCCTGTTAAATGCAAAAGAAAAGCATACAGGCAATGTAAGAATGGGCAGGTCACCAAGGACATATACCAGGAACTAGCAAGAACCTACAGGAAAGACATCAGGAAGGCAAAGACAAAAAATGAGCTGCACCTGGCAAAGGGGTTTAGGATTCTATAAGTATGTTAGCAAGATAAGAAGGATCAAGGAAGCAGTGGGTCCTTTGTTAGCAAGCCAGGAGGAACTCCTAACTGGCAGAAAGACGGCAGAGTTACTCAACAGTTACTTTGCTTCAGTTTTCACAAAAAAGAAAAAAAAGCTGCCAGACACCTAATAAAGATTATCTGGACAAGGAAGCGAACAAGCTGAGAAGAGGAGATAACAAAAGAGATAGAAAGCTTCTGTTGGATCTGAATGAATTAGTCAGCAGGGCTGGATGAACTTCATTCCAAGGTCCCGAAGGAACTGGCAGAGGAGATCTCAGAGCACTTGACAATGATCTTCATGACATCATAGGAGATGAGCCAAGTACTAGAAGGCTGGAAAGGGGCCAATGTAACACCCCTCATTAAAAAGGCAAAAAGAAGGCTCCAATACCTGGGAATTTACTGGACTATATCCTAAGAAGGCCATTTGCAAGCATCTTAAGGAAGAAAGGCTGATCACATGAATTTACAAAAAACAAATCATGTCAAACAAACCTGATCTTATTTGACAAAGTAACTACTTGGGTGGGTGAAAGGAATGCTGTGAATATAGTAGATTTGAACTTCAGCAAGGCTTTTGACAAGGTCCCGTACAACCATCTCATACACAAATTGGAGAAATGTGGGCTGAATAAAGCTACTACAAGGTGGATAGATAAGTGTCAATGGCCATAAGCTATGGGTCCCTGTCAGAATGGCAGGAGGTTTTGGGTGGAGTCCCACAGGGATCTGTCCTGGGCCTGGTGCTATTCAACATATTTATTAAGAACTTGGATGATGGCATAGAAAGCTTCTGAAGCAAGTTTGCAGATTACACAAAACTGGGAAGGATTGTGAGCATGTTGGAGGATGTGAACACAATGAAGGATCTTGACAAATTGGACAATTGGGTTAGAGGATGAAGTTCAGTGCAGAAAAATTGAAGGTGCTACACCTCAGGCGGAATAATCAAAAACACAAATGCAAAATGGGGAACACCTGGCTGGATGGCAGCTCTATGGACAAGGACTTGGGAGTCGTGAAAGATCACAGATTCCATATGAGTCTTCAGTATGATGCGACTGCACAAAAAAGTGAATGCAGTTTTGGGATGCAAACATTAGGTGCGAGACACAGGAGGTGATAGTCCCTCACTACTCAGTACTGGTTAGACCTTATCTGGATTACTACGTACAGTTCTGGGCTCCACATTTTAAAAAGGATGTGGAGAAGTTAGAGAGGATAGAGGCAGGAAACACAGAAGGTCAAGGGCTTGGAAGGCAAGTTATATGAGGAGAGGCTGAAGGAGCTAGGCATGTTTAGATTGCAGACACTTACGTGGGAACATGATAGCAGTCTTCAAATACTTACAGAGTAAGTGTGTGACAGGAGTTTTGCCTGTGGACTTCCATGGTGTCCCATAGTTCGTTGGTTCTCAACCTTTTTTATACCAGAGCCCATCTGTGAGCATTGAGGGCCAGCCCTGACCCAGTGCCCCTCACTCCCAACCACTGCCCCCTGCCCTAAAACAGGAGTTCTGCCTGCCTGCAAGGGAAAGCCATGTTTCCCATGCTTTTCTTCTCTACAAGAGAACCCATTTTTAAAGTTTGTTGATCCATTTTTAAAGTTTGCTTATGACCCTTTTACATATTTTTGCAACCCACTTCTGGGTCATGACCCATGGGTTGAGAAGTACATCCATAGCTGTCAGTCTGACCCTGTCAGGCCCTTGCTTCTGCCTCCCAAGGTGTCACCCTGCTTCCTTTCCTGCCACACCTTATTGAAAGTAATGAGGGGAAGCTACCCTAGGAGGCTAGTGAGCCTAGGTTCTCTCTCTCTCTCTCAGTATTTATCCCCTCAAGCCCTACATGCCTTAAGGGATAAATTCATGGCCTCCTTCTGCCTCTACATCCATGGCCATGCCTCACAGGTGTTACACCATTGTCATTTGATCCCTTGTTAGGACTCAGCTTTACTACCTTTGGCTTGCAGGTTACTCTGGCTATTGCCTGATGACCCACGCCCTCTGTCTCTGGCCTGGCCTTTCCAGTCTCCCTGCTGTCTCACTAGTATCCAGGTCTCTGGCCCTTTCTTGCCCTGTTTCTTCCTTCCCTTCCCCCACCCCCTGGGGCAAGGAGTCTCTCAGGTCCGCCTCCTTCTGCAGCATTTGGGTTCCAGCCCTACACAGCCCACCAGGTCCCTGACCCTGGCAGGTCTCTATGCTGGCTCACCTTGTAGCACCCTGGTGGCCTCTAGTCTGCCTCTTATAGCCACCTCTGGTCCTCTGGTATAAACTAAAACAAAATCTCAAGCAGCTGTTTTAACTCAAAGTCCCCCCTCTGGGTCATCCTCCCACTCCCTAGCTCTTCCTGCCTTGGGAGTACTGTCCTGCATCTCCCATTCCCCACCATTCTGCATGGCAGGAGCTCCTCTCTCAGCAGAGGTCAGGACTGCACTGCCCCCCTGCCTTAGGGAGCCAAGCTTATATCCCCTGAACTTCTCACCCTTCTGCTCAGGTGTTCTCTTGACTGGCTGCAGGTTTGTCCCCTCACCTTAATGGGAAGCTTCCTGTCCAGGCTGCAGTTTTCCATTGCTGCCTTCCCTCCTGCAGCTACCCCTGTTTAACTGACTAGGGCTCTTTTTGATATGGTCTCTTCCCTAAAGTAACAGAAGCCCGTGGCTTGTGGTTACAGGTTGCCATGAAGAGGGAAAGCACTTTTTCTTTCTTGCTGCAGACAGGAGGACACAAGCCAATGGCTTGAAGTTGCAGCAAGTAAATTTAAGTTAGGATATCCAGAAAAACTTCTTCACTGTGAGAATAGTGAGGCTGTGGAATAGACTGCCTGGGGATGTTATGGGCTCTCCATTACTAGAGGTGTTCAAGAAGAGATTGGACAGCTACTGGTTGGGGATGATCTAGTGTACTATGCTTATTTTCTACCACGGATATTTCCCATGCTTCTGGGCTTTGCTGGTTGTAGGGTGGCCATCATAGAGGACATTCCGGTTTTCTGCTACCCTGTCTTCTACTGATACAAAACCCAAAGCCTTTATGTCTTCTATTTTTCTTTCTTCAAGAGAAAAATAGAGGACAGAAAGGCGTTGGGTTTCATATCAATAGAGGACAGAGGACAACCAGACCATCCTCTACAATGGCCACCCTAGCTAATTGCCCTTTTCTCCCCCGCCTCCCACACACACACTCCTATTCTGCTCTATGTATTAGCACAGTGTTTCCAAACATTTTTCACCATACGGCACACTTACATGGCCTCTCCCACCCCATCGCACACTGGCCAAATGTGAAGTGCAGAGGGAGTGATGAGCAGCTGAATGTGGAGCAGGGGGAGGTGGTGAACGCCCAAAAGCCGGGGGGTGGGGTGGGGTGGGGTGGGGAGGAGCAGTGCACAGCCCAATGAAGAGCGGTGGGCAGCAGGTAGCATAGCACTTGAATCACTGCCTGGAGCCATACTTCCAGTGTGGTTGGCTGGGGGTGTGGTGGGGGGCATGGCTCCAGCCCAAAATGCTGTGGCACACCTGCACATGCAAACTAGCGTGCCATGGCACACCGGTTGGGAAACATTGTGTTAGCATATATGCCACAGAGGCATTAGCTTTGCTAGCCTAGGGACTTCAACTAAGGTGTGCCAATTCTCCTGCTAGGAGGACAGCCAGAGGTTCCTGTTTGGAAAGTCTTGCCCCACTCAGGGTCTGACTGATCACCAGATTTTCAGAAAATAATTTTACCCCATGGTCAGATTGGTATAGATAACAGGGATTTTTGCTTTGCTTTATAGCAAGGGCAGGCCCTCTACCCAGGACCTCTTGAGCATATATTGACAACATTTTATAGAAGCATGACATTGGCTGCCATGGTTCCCCTACTTTACCTCTGGCATATTAGTGTGTTATGTCTGTGTTGTGCCAGACTGCAGCCCTGACCTGTGCTGAGAGAGGAGCTTCTGCCAGTTCAGATACTTTTATGTAGAGTTTAGATTATGGTTATATGGGTTGGTTTGG
Source organism: Caiman crocodilus (assembly GCA_030014935.1). NCBI lineage: Eukaryota > Metazoa > Chordata > Crocodylia > Alligatoridae > Caiman > Caiman crocodilus. Next base: position 27,045,937 of record JAGPOW010001338.1, read on the forward strand.
ATAGGGATGATCCTGCCTCAGGCAGGGTGTTGGACTAGATGACCTCTGGTGGTCCCTTCTAGTCTTACTGCCCTATGACTCTGATGCAAGTGGCAGAATCTCAAGATTTTTGTCAGCTTTTTCATCCCTGAAGAGACATGACTCATTTCCATTGCACACAGGTTTAGTATAGAATCATTATTAACAGCTTATTTTAATTTTCTAATTTAGGCACCACAGAATACAAAGCAGCAATACTAGGTGTTTGTTGGGTGTTAAGTGTTTTGAAAAATCCCATCTGCTTCTTAACTTTCATTTTCAAGGTGTGCATAACTGCTGCATGAGCTCTGTCTACATATCTAGCATTTAATGTCATATCCTATTTGCTAGAAGATTTATACTATACTCTTTTGTGCATGGAAACATCTTGAAGAACACAGAGCACAGAGATTTCCTGTTGCTCTTTGAACAAGCATTTTACTCCTCCAGTGCTTCCCAAACACTCTGTTTATCATACTGCTTTTACACTTGTCCAGAATTCTGGCCTATGCAAACACCAACCAACTGTGCTAAAATAGTATTGCGACTCCCATCAGATTATTGCCCCTCAGTTGATAAAAGGTTATTAGTCTTTTGATATTACTTGTGTTGTTGTAAGGTTAAGTAACGTGACTGATAGCATAGAAAAAGTAGTGAAGTAGCAGAGAGTATATGTTCTTGTTCAAGGTAGCCGTAAAGAGTTAAATGCCTCTGACTCATTTAAAATGATCGAAAGGTATAGGCATACTTCTAGAAATATCCATCAAGGGAGCCTTTTGATTGGTGGATGAAGAGATATTAGGGACTGCACGCAGATTCTAGTGCGCGCGTTCCCTGAAGAGAGAGAGCTGAGATGGTTTGATTTTCTCTCGCACCCACGCTGAGGAGAAGGCTTGAGGAGAGTGAGACCACTCTTAAATGCTCACTTCTCTACTCAGCCCCTCGCGTGTTACTCTCGAGCGGCTAATCGAGAGCAGACTGATCCTGCTCAAGCTCCGAGAGGCCTCTAGAGTAAATAGAGGATTACCGAATAGCAAGCACTACAGTACGCTTCTACCTGGCTGCAGCCGCCGCGTCGATTAATCGCATTGTACCGACCAGTATTGTACCGAGCAGTGAATTGTACTCACGTCTCAACTCCCTGTAAATAAGTTGGCCTTTGAATTTAAGTAAGTAAATTTTCTTTATTACTCTACTTATGTCTTTGGAGTCATCTGCCCCCTCGCGCACCCCCTGCCCAGGACCCCAAACACACCTGGGTCGGCACTGCCAGCCAGGCACCTCACTCGGTGCGTAACCTGTGGAAGCCCTCCATAGCCACCTGGAGAGACCCCGCTTCCACGACACCAACGTTGAAGCTGTGTTTGTACAACACCAGCTTCATTGGACAGGATATGCCCTAAGGATGCCTAACAACCAGCTCCCAAAACAAGTCTTGTACTTCCAGCTCACTGATAATCACTGCTCTAGAAGTGGGCAGAAAGTGAGATTCAAGGATACCTTGAAGGCTAATTTGAAGAAATGTAATATTAACATCAATACCTGGGAGGCACGAGCACCAAATTCTCCCCAGTGGCGCCATGATGTATGACAAAGAAGGCATCTAGCATTCTGAGATCCGCCTCCTCAGTCATCTCCAGACTCACTGATGACTTCCCTATTTACTGGAAGACAGTCATCCACATAATGAGGTACTACCTATGGTGATTTTCAACATGACAGCAGTCATTGTGCATAACCTGTGAGAACAGTTCTTACAAACAACTAGAGTTACTCAACACTTCACTTCTGTCACAACATGCTTCCTTCATTGCAATATGAAGAACGAGAGACAAGTGCTGACTAGTAAAGTGATATAACAGTGGCAGGCTTGTGAAGAAGGATGCCAGGTTGCAAATTGATTGTGAAAATGGCTATATTCAAAGCCTATGACCTGGATATGCCTACATTGCACAAGTTAGCACTGAGACAGCTTTGCATGTCTTAGCTCTTGAACAGGAATCAGAATAGCTGTGTTAGCCTGGCACTTGTCACAGGCAAATTAACTCAGCTGAGAGACAGGGCTTCTGGTGCCAGAACTAGTGTATACACAGCTAACATGAAAAACGTAGAAGTCACACCTGGGATGTTTTATACTGGTCTCAAATGGATAGTGACATTGATGAAGCTATGCCCAATGCTGCATATGACAAACTTGCAGACCATAGCAAGTGAAAGGTATTAATCAGTTATTGCTCTCCCAGTACAGTGGCAGGGCATTGCCAGTGCCCTTGTTTCCCTTCCTTTTATCTGTGGTTGTTCTTCGTGTTTCTAGTTTGTGACTTGTAGTTGTGATGCATGAGGTTTTGAAGTTGGTGATTGTTAGGAGTCTTTGAGTAAATGAACCCACTGGATTAGCTTTGATGGCCCAAAAGGCCCCACTTAGTGCTACATTCCTAAACTGAAAGTGCCTTCAGGAAGCAGATGCTGTTCTAGCCTGTCATCTCTATTCACCACTGCTAAATTACAGAACAGCATCAATAAAGACTGTGTCACCATGTGCTGATATTTAACTCAACAGAAAACTGAAAACAAAAATGCCTGCATCATTGGGAACGTGGAGATGAATATAGAGAGAGATGAAGCAAACCAACAAAAAAAATATCATCAATATGATTTTGGGTCCCAGAAGCTACCATCACTTCACAAGCAGAACAGTCTAAGGGAAGTTTGCTTTATTCAGTATCTAACTAATCAGTGGTATGTAATGGGAAAGCTTGTGCACATGATTCACCAGTGAACAACAGCGTATATACAAAAGTGTAGTTTACACACAGCCGCATGCCAGTGTAGTTGAGGCATATGATTTTCCTAATATGGTAGCAATATAAACATTCTTCTGCTGCTATAGGTTATTAACTTCCCATATTTCCACATCTCTAACCAAAAAAGTAACATGAGTGCAAAAACTGTGTGCAAGCCAGGCTGCATGGAAATTGGAAGCTGGCTGTTCCAGCATCAGCACAATCCAAAGGCAGGTGCTCTGGTTAGACACTCAAGAGTCTTATTTTCAAAGGTATTTATGCAGAAAGGTTGGTAGTGAGGCTCTGAAAAGTGCAAAAGCAACCGAGACATTTGACTTCCTTTGAAGCGATGTGCCTACCTGAACTTTTGAAAATTTGTTGAAGCAGTTACTTACTTGCATAGGTGCCTAAAGACCTATAAAAATCTGGCTCCACTTCCAAGATGATAGCCTGAATCCTTCCTCAGGTCTCCAGTCCTCCTTGTCAAACTCATATTTTGACCTTTTTTTTTCAAAAGAGAAATAAAGTCTGTTCTTTAATATTATGATTAATTTATCCAACAGTGCAGATAACATCTGGTTGGGTAATGTCTCTCTCCTTTAGTTGAAAATCACATGATCATTATCTCTGGGGAATCCAACAGTCATCTGTTTCAATTTATAGTAAGGTACTGTATTGACTTGAATCTAAGATGAGGTGTTTACCCCAAGGGAAAAAAGCTCCTCATCTTAGATTTGCATACAGTGTGAAGTGGGAGGAGAGGAGGAAGGTCACTGCTGTGGCTCTGACTCCGGCCCTGAGCCCAAGTCAGGGCCAGAGTCAGACCCACTGCAGCCACCTGTCCCCCTCTCCACCCCAGCTTCCCCTCTTTCCCCTCTGCCCTTTGGACCCAACCTCTGACCTCTTCTCCTGCCTCACTGTCAGGTGCAGCTGAACTCCGGCTCAGGCTGGGTTCTCTCCTGGGTAGGGAGCACATGGAAACTCAGTAGCCTCCATGGCTGATCAGCAGCACTGTCACTGCTGCATGGCCTGTCAAGATCTGAGCTCCCACATGCTGTGCCCTGGGAGGCAACAGAGCGTGAGAGTAGTCTTTGACAGCAGGGGGGTGGGGGCAAGGGGCAGAGGCTGTGGGGAGCTGAAAGTGGAGGGGCAGAAGGTATGACCCCACAGGACACCTGACCCGCCAGCTACTATTTTCTCCTGCTGTAGCAGTGGGAGCGGGTTGAATTCAAGACAACCCTCCAAAAAATTATATTCCACACCCCCTACTCCCAGAGCAGGTATATAAACACCTTGAGATTGCAAGTGAGAAGATAGTTTCTAACAATCGGAAGACTGAAATTCTGGAAAACTCTTCTGAAGTAGTGGGGGCAGGACACATGTATTGCTTTAATATAGAGCTCAACATATTTATGAAGGCAGAAAGTCAGGTCAATGCTGAACAGTTCCAGCTGTCTTTCTGCTGCTTTTTTGATTTGGGACATCTGATCAAAATATGCATTGAAATTAGATATGATATTGATAATTCTATGTTTTAAGGCATGAATTAATACTTTTCCTTTTTTTAACCATGACAAAAATTATTAAAAAGAATGATATTTTGGGGGAATTTACTGATATGTGATGAATGGAGTGGTAATCCATGACACTCATTTAGTCCTTTTTATTGGTCATACATTCTTTACAGATATGCTTTAAAAAAAAAAAAATAGCATTTGTTATTGCTTGAACTGTTTATTACCTGCAAACCCTGGGTGGCATACAAACCATACTGCTTAATCAGTTGCTTTTGCTCACCTTAACTCATTTGGTATTGTTCCTGCTAACTTTTAAAAAGAACAACAAATGATGAAAAAAGGATTCTATTGATCCTATCTTCTTGGTTATTCAGAAAAATGTTCACAAGTTAAAAGGGACAGCAATACGAGTGAAGTGAATAACTGTTCGGAATTCAAATGAATATTCATGCACACTGTTTTGCAACATTCAAGCGTCTTATCTCTAATCATGGTTTAATATAGTCTGTGTGAGAGTTTGTCACTACATAAAGCTGCTGTTCCAAGGATGTACAAGGCAGCTACGGGCGCCTATGCACATTCCTGATTCCTGCTCTGACCCATTCTCATTAGAAGGCTCCAGCAGCCTTAGTGTCAGTTATAATTCTGCATCTCCCCTGTAGCAGGCTTACCTTTTCAGAGCTTGGGTTGAGTCCCAGGATCGAGGATCTGATGTTTGATTGGCAGAGGCTGCCCACCAATCTGGAGGCAGCACAAGGGAAGCCATGGCCCGCCCTTTTCCGAAGGAGGGGGGCAAGGAGCAGCTTGACCTGAATGGCAACTGTACCAGCCAGGTCCGGAGAACTTTGGGGTGGAGCCCCTGAAGAGTATAAAAGGGGGACATGCTCAGCAGGCTGGAAAGAGACAACAAAACATGGCAAGGACAGAGGAGCTCCAGAGACAGCCATCCTCAGGACCCTGCTTGAGCGGAAATTGATGCACAGGGATCGGGCTCTAGGAGCCACTCGAGGCAGCTTGAGCCTGCAAACCCAGCAAGCAGCTGGGTAGTTGGTATGCAGATTGGCACAGAGAGCTGGCCTTGGGAGCAGCTCATGGCTGCTCGGGATCTGCACAGTGTGCAGGTTGGCGCATGGAGAATCGGCTTGGCAGCAGCTCGTGGCTGCTCATGTTAGCCTCAGCCTTAGGCCGAGTGACTGGAGCCCCGTAGTATGGCTCCACTTTTAACTAAAAGAGCCCCAGTGCCCAGAGCAGGGCCCAGAAAAGGAGAGAACCCTGGTGTGAGACTGGGGAGTTGGAACTTGGAAGGCCTTCGCTCCCACGAGAGACATAGAGCCCTGGGTGCCCATTGCGGGGTGCCGGGCCATCAAGGAGAGCCAAAGATGCCACTGGGGAGAGGGTCTTGCAGGATCGGACACCAGGGGATGAGCCTTGACTTCTCCAGAGAGGAAGCGTGAGTTACTGGGGAAGTGGGACCCTGCAGGGGAGGCTGACACAGGTGAGGAGGGTCAGCCACCTCCACCTTCCATTACAGGAGGGGCATGTCCACGTCCCAGGGCCCTAAAGGGGAGGGGCTTCAGGGAAACCCCTCGGGGAGGTGCTGTTGTGTTAAGGGCTATATAGCTAGGGGTATTCTTTAAGGGGGGTTATGTGGTTTATGTGTTTTAATGCCTCGATATGTATATTGGTATTGTTATTTGTGAAGGTTCAAAGAAATATTGTGGTTAAGTTACTTGGGTTATATAGGTTAATATCCCTATGTGTTAATTGGGTTGTATAGCTTCATTTGGTTCATATTTGGTATTATGTGTGAATTGTGGACTATTATATATAGTATTATATGTTAAGTCTCGTAAATAGTCTATGTTTTATATTGTCTGCATCTATTGTTGTAATAAAGTGTACATAGTTGAGCACTTGGTTTTGGCTTAGCTCTATAGAGAGGGGAGGAGGCCGCTGTAGTATCTGACCCCTTCCTCAGCACCCTGCCTGACCACCACCACTGTCATCGGAGGACTGGGTACACCCCCCAGGCATACGCGGGCTACATCTCAATTCAAAATGGTGGAGGGGCTGCTTGACTCAAAGCTTGTCAAACAAGCTTTAGTTAAAGCACCCCCACCATCATTTTGAAATGAGGGAGTGCTAAATACACATGACACTGCAGATATTTTAATTACAGTGGCTCCTGAGAGAGCAACTCTAATTAAAACAGCCCCTCCCACCCCACCCTGGAGTATGCTCTTTTATTCTAACACAACCCAAGGGAATACTCCTTCAGGAATACTCCTTCCATTGCAAAGCTTTTCTCTTAGTTCAGCATGTTCACACAGCTCTCCCTGATGACGTGTGTGATAAGCTTTACCTCAGTGTACAGGGGGCATACCTGCAAAACTCATTAAAAAAGCAGAGACAAGCAACTCCTGCACACCATTTAAAAATATGCAATTCATTCTACTGTGTCTTTAAAATTTGTTGAGTGACATGGAGAAGGAATGATATTATAAGAATTATACAATATTATAAGAATTGTATATTTCATCTGAGTATTTTATTTAAAATTTACTAGACGGATGGAAAGAAGAATGTTACAGAGCCGCAGGGTTGTTTTTGGCTTAATTAAGCATACTTCTAATGTTAATTTCACAATTTTCTCTTCCAAGTAAATAGATCCAATTCACATACAAATTTTAGAGAAAACATCATTTTTATTATACAAATGCTATAATAATATCAGTGCAATACTAACATGCAAGCCTTAATATAATTAAAATAGCAATGCTGTTCATGTACTGTTAATTAATAGAAATGTAATCCCTCAGGCATAAAATACTTCACAACTCTCTACTGCAAACATCCACAGAAAGACAAAGGATTTTGTACCAGACACATGATATGCTTATACATCTAAGAGCAATATGCTTCCTAGGATGAAAATAACAGGGTTTTTTTCATTGAATAAATGTAATAACTGTGAAAGAGACTGGTTGGACTGCTCTGAAGATCCAAACACTGTTTTAGATGGCAAAAATATAAGTACTGCATAGACAATGGCAATACTACCACCATCTTCTCTATACCTCACAGTCAACAAAGGACACTGCCAGTATAGTTCAGTCTCCATGGCCAATATTTCCTACTAGTATTCTGCTGAGAGGCTAATTAGCATCCATCCTGGCAGGAACTTTGGATATGTACTAAAGACCATGGATACTCTTCACAGCTAAGAATAACTTTAAGTCACTTCTGACCTTGACCTGGATTCATCTTGGTAACAGGAAGGCAAAAAAGGCACCAGATCCCAGGGTAACTCCCAGAGCCAGTCTCTCCACACTCCTGCTGCTTCATTTTCTTTTTTCTTTTTTTTTTTTT
>JAGPOW010001338.1:27053723-27067605 GCA_030014935.1 Caiman crocodilus
CCTGTCTGTAAAGTTCATAAACAAATGGAGCTATCTGTAAAAACTAAATAACCTGGGAGCTTGACTGAGGTTCAATCTCTGAACAAGGCTGCATACTGAAGGGCAGGCAGAGCAGAGGAGCACCACTTGGTGTCTGAAAGGGAACACAGCACCCTGCAGGGAGCATTCCCTCAGGGTTTTGGAGCCTGTAGTCTATTCCCTCACAAGTCATATGCTGCTGCTGCTTTGCATATTGTTGCATCCTGTGGCCTGCCTGTACCACTACTGGTAGGTAAGTAGGCAGGCAGTAGTCCTTATTTGGGGGTCTATGGTGGGATGGAGAGGTGGGGCTGGCAAAGATAAGGCTGGAGGGGGCAATATGGTGCAGAGTGTGCTTAGAAGCACCAGAGTATGGGGGTGAATGTGAGGTAGGGACAGCACTATGTAAAAACTCTTGCTGCATTTAAACAGGGTTGCCACCCCAATATTTATTTTTACTGACATAACTCTTTTTAACGTAACTCTTTTTCAGACTTTGGACAAGGGTGACAAGTTGAACCCACCCTTGTCCAGGGTCTGGCAGAAGAGTTACATTTATATTATGTAAAATGTATGCCAGTAAAAAAAATTGTCAGTAATAAGATTACAGATCATCAATAACAAAGTTGTCTGTAGGAAAGTAGGGCTGGAAGGGACTTTAAGAGGTTATCTAGTCCAGCCAGCTGCTTAAGGCAGGATGATCCTGACTAAACCATCCCAGACAAGTATCTATCTAACCATCTTGAAAATTTCCAGAGACAGAGATTACACAGTTTCACTAAGTAATCTGTCAGGAAGTTCCTTCTAATCTCCCAACTAAATTTACCCAGCTGACGCTGGAAACCACTATTCCTAGTCCTGTTCCCTCTAGTCAAAGAGAAAAGCCCATGCCCATCCTCTATAATTTCCCTGCAGGTATCTGAAAACCGTAATCAAATCCCCCTCAGTCTTCTCTTCTCTCTACTAGTTAGTTAGCATGTTTTCTTTGCCCCTAAGGACAGGCAAGGACAGCTATGTTTTGTAAATCTTAGTATATTCTAAATAATCCTGAGACAAATGGTAATCACCAGCCATGAGCAGCCAAAACTTTAAAAAAAATGTGACTATCTTTGTCTGCAATAGGATAAGGCAGATGCTAAATCTCATTTCATGTTTTATAAAACAGTTTAGGTACCATGTAAGGTAAGACAATATATTTTCCCTTTGTAAGCTAACCTTAAGATCTTGGCTCTCCCTGGTCTGCATCTGGTGACTAAGTGGCAGGTGAGCATAAAGGCAAAGCCTAGAGTTCAGTCAATTCTCTCAAAACATGAACTAATATGAAATCAATTTTCAGTGTTATTTCTTAATTTTTATGCATATGGAAGTTAGTATTTTTGAACAAGGGTATTGCTCTATATAAATGCATTTCTTTATATTTCTCTATATATCATATTTGTCTGTATAAGAAAGGACAAAAAACAGGTCATGTCATATAGAATATGAAATGCTACACAGAATTTCATAGTGACATGTTGCTATTTTCCCATATCTGACTGGTTCCAATTTTACAATTTGCCTTTGGCATATTTGTTTTAATTTTGACTCTGGTGGCAATTGTGACCTGATAATATATTCTTTGTCTCTTGTATGTTTAAAAGTTTCCTCATTACAACCAGTTCAATGTCTCCATTTTTATTTGGGTAATCTGGGTGCTTGATTTGTTAAGTTAAATTTACTATTTTTATGGTTTGTTTGAGTTGCTGTGGCAGCCAGGGGAAATTAGATGTTGACTAAGCTGCAATCCAAAATATTTAGTCTACTAAGGATTTTATGGCTTAGTAAAATATGGATGCCAGCCTGTCTGACCAGAAGAGTCTAACAGTTCTAAACATCTCAGTATGACTACAAGCTACAGCAATGGATATGGATTCATCACACAATGGGTGCATCTTTTACCACATGCATTCAAAGAAATAATTATGAAATGAACTATATTAAAAAGAGACAGCTGTGTGTTGCATTCTGTCACCTGATTGGTCTATGCAATGGCTACAATACTCTAACAGCAGTTGCATATCTATCTGGGAAGGCCGGATCTGACACATGAGGATTGCTTTATATCTACTGTTACAGAAGTAGGCCCGGAGTTTGAAATGTGGTCCATGGTGCAGCTCTTCTGTCCGCAAATGGTGAGCTTCAGGAAGAGCAAAGCTTCGACCCCACCACAAAACTTTCATTTTTTCGAAGTGCACAATCACCAGGAAAAAAAAAAAGTTGCAGGCAAGAAAACTCCATGCACTACTGAGAAAAAGCAGGGACAAGTCGCTATACTCAGAAATTAGCTAGTTTGATATTAGTTAGGAATTATTTGGCTCAGGAATGCAAGTGTGTGTGTGTGTGTGGGGCTCAGTATGGGATTAAGATAATTACCTTGGTCCCACTGGAGGATGGGCTATCTAGCTGAAGACTGGTCTTCAAAAGGCAGTCTAATGTATCTGCCTGATTCCTTGTATTGTATCTTTCATGGCAACAAGTGCACTTCTCAAATGTAGGAGAGTACAGAAAAGACCTCTGCATCTCACCTGTAGTTCTGCTCTAGGGAGCTTTCCATAGCCTTTTCTCATATCTGCGACCTTGGTGGGGTTATGGAGAGGACAGTGGAGTTAAAAAATAGCAGGGGATGAGCAGGGAGAGAGGCAATGACTCCACCGCACTCCAGACTCCTATTTGCAAAGGGCTGCCCTTCTGTGAGTATGTCCTACCCACCTGTTCACTACTCAGCCACCAAACCCAGACAGATGATGGACACACTGCTCTCAAATATGCCAGAGAAGGGGTCATCAGAAGATCTGGGGTTTCCACCAAAGCAGCTTCACTGGCAGATTTCTGGGTTTGACATGCATAAATGGGAGCGAATGGGCACAGTGTGTCGAAACACCCCCTCCCCTTCTGGCATTGCTAGGGATGCAGTGACGATGTGCCCTTAGACACCTGCTTTTATTGCCTTTGCTTTACACTTGTTTACTCAGAAACTGCAACTACATTCAAGGATACACTGTATTTAATCGGTTTTCTTTCTTCCTAAAACTTTGTGAAAACTCAAGTCCTTTAAATTAGCTTCCTAAATCCTCCCCACTCAGATTTGCAGAGCCTCTTAAATTAATGGTTGCAACGTGGTACAAAATAGCTAGACTTTCCCCAACACAACCAAAGAGCAGAATCTGGTCTACTGACTTCAGTGGGAGTTCTGGGTTAGCTGGTATAATTCAAACCAGTTCCCTGGATTAAATAAATACCAGGCTTTTTTTTTGCTGGTAGAATTATTTCTGTACTGAGGGCTTTTGCTGGCATAGCTATGACAGTTAGGCCTGAGAGACAAATTTACACCACTGATTGACATAAGGCCTCGTGACACCTTCCCCTGTGAGCTGCACAAATGTTGATGGGCGTTGGTGCTAGCTTGAGTTTGGAGGAGTCACTTCAGACCACCAGGGGCCTGGAGGACTGAATGGTAAGAATCCCTCCCTTTTCAGGCTTCTCCCCTGACCCCTGCTCCCCAAGGCCCCTCCTGTTCCCCCCTACCCCTTGTGCTCCCCTGCACTCCCCTTCCCACTTGTGGCTGCCTGTGCTGTCTGTCTCAAGGGAGCAGGCAGGGAAGGGTTAACCTGCCTGCCTGGCCACCACTGATGCCAGGCTGCTGCCCTTCTGGTAGCAGCAGCAGCTGTTGTGGCCAGGCAGGTTTCACAGTTTCATAGTTTGTAGGGTCGGAAGGCACCTGAGCAGGTCATCAAGTCTGACCCCCTGCCATGGCAGGAAAGAATGCTGGGGTCAAACAATCCCAGCTAGGTGACTATCTAGCCTCTTTCTGAAGACCCCAGGGTAGGAGCGAGCACCACTTCCCTTGGAAGTTGGTTCCAGCTCCTAGCCGCCCTGACTGTGAAGTAGTGCCTCCTGATGTCTAGCCTGAATCTACTCTTCGTCAATTTATGGCTGCTATTTCTAGTTACTCCTGGTAGTGCTCGGGGGGAACAGGGATTCTCCCATAGCCTGCTGGTCCCCCTTGGCTAGTTTGTAGATGGCCACCAGATCCCCTCTCAGCCTTCTCTTGTGGAGGCTGAACAGGTTCAGGTCCCGTAGCCTCCACTCATAGGACCTGCCTTGCTGCCCCTTGATCATGCAAGTGGCCCTCCTCGGGACGCTCTCAATGCTGGCCACATCCCTCCTAAAGTGCGGCACCCAGAATTGGACATAGTACTCCAACTGTGGCCTGACTAATGTCATATAAAGGGGGAGGATCACCTCCTTGGACCTGCTCGTGATGCATCTGTGGATGCATTGCAAGGTGTGATTAGCCTTCTTGATCGCATCCCCACATTGGCAGCCCATGTTAATCTTGGAATCAATAATAACACCAAGATCCTTTTCTGCCTCTGTGCTGACTAGAAGGGAGTTTCCCAGCCTGTAGGTATGCTGCTGGTTCTTCCTCCCCAGGTGTAGTACCTTGCACTTGTCAGTACTGAATCCCACCCTTATCTCATCCGCCTACCCCTGTAACCTGTCTAGATCTAGTAGCAGCCTGTTCCTTTCCTCTAGTGTGCCCACTTCTCCCCACATCTTAGTGCCATCCACGAATTTGAACAAGGTGCTTTTCACCTCCTCATCCAACTTACTGATAAAGATGTTGAACAATCTGGGCCCGAGGACTGAGCCCTGGGGGACCCCATTGCCCACTTCCCTCCAGGTCAAAAAAGACCCATCCACCACCAACCTCCGGGTGCAGCCGTCCAGCCAATTTGTGACCCATCTGACTGTATAGGCATTGACACAACAGTCACCTAGTATTTTTAATGAGAATGGGGTGAGAGACAGTGTTGAAGGCCTTCCTAAAGACCAAAAAGACTACGTCTACCGCAACACTTGCATCCAAGGATTTTGTGACCTGGTCGTAGAAGGCCACCAGGTTGGTTTGATAGAACCTACCTTGAATGAGCCATGTTGGTTGCTCCTAAGCATAATCTCCCCTGCTGGTCCCTTGCAGGTGTGCTCCTGGATAATTTTCTCAAAGAGCTTCCCCAGGAACAAGGTAAGACTAACGGGCCTGTAGTTTCCTGGGTCCTCCTTCCTCCCTTTTTTGAAAACAGGGACCACATTGGCCCTTCTCCAGTTCTCTGGCACCTCACCAGAGCACCATGAGCACTTGTAAAGCTGTACCGGGGTCCCACAATGACCTCTGCTAATTCCCTCAGCACTCTGGGGTGGAGGTTGTCAGGACCTGCTGATTTGAACATGTCTAGTCTCACCAGAAGTTCCCTGACTAGGTTCTCACTGACCCTGGGCCTGGCAGCACCTCCCCTGGGTCCTTCAGGGATCCGAGTGTGGGGGATGCCCCTGTCCCTGCTCAAAAAGATGAAGGCAAAGAAATTCTTAAAGAGGTTAGCTTTGTCATCTGGTGTGACCACCAGATTTCCTAGAGTGTCCTGCAGAGGCCCTATGTTACCCAGTACCTTCTTTTTACTCTCTACGTATTTAAAAAAGGACTTCTTGTTATCCTTGATCTGGGTCGCTAGTCCCAGTTCCATCTCCACCTTAGCCTTCCTAACAGCCCCCCTACAGTCTTGAACAATGGAGGTGTAATCCTCCTTGGTGATGGTTCCTCCGTGTATGCCTCCTTTTATGCTTTAAGATGTTCCTGGATGCTTTTGGTGAGCCATGGGAGCTTTGAGCACTCTTGCCCCCTTTGATCTGCATTGGGTTTGTCACCTTTTGGGCTTGGAAGATAGTTTCCTTAAGGAACGACCACCTTTCCTGGACTCCCAACTCCCTTCCCCTCCAGATCCTCAGTGCCTCCTCAACTAGTCTCCTTACCTCATTGAAATCTTCCCTCCTGAAGTCTAGGGCTGTTGCCTTGCTGCAGGCCTTTGACACCCTGAGCTGGATGGTGAATTGCAATAGGCGGTGATCATTATCACCCAGGTGGTTGAGCACCTGCAGTCCACTCACCAGGTCATTGCCCATGGCCAGGACCAGGTCAAACAAGGCATTTCCCCTGGTGGGACTGTGCACTTCCTAGTTTAGATGGAGATCCTGTAACTTGGCTAGGAACTTACATGAGCAGTCAGACCTGGCTGACTGCTCTTCCCAGAAGATGTCCAGTTAGTTTAGGTCACCAATGATAACCACATCCCTTGACATAACTGCCTCCATGAGCTGACCTGAGAATTCCCAGTCCAGCTCTTCCCCCTGGTTGGGCAGCCTGTAGTAAACCCCTACTGTTAAGTCCCTTTCCCCCCGCCCCCCTTGTATTCAGACCCAGAGCACTTCAGTCTGCCCCTCCTCTGACCCAGTGCTGTTTGTTGAGGATGTGTGAGGATGTGCTCTTTGATGTAGAGTGCCACACGCCCACCTTTCCTCCCTGTTCTATTCCTCCTGTACAGCCTATAGTCCCTGATGTTTACTGCCCAGTCACGTGTTGGATCCCACCGCGTTTCAGTGAGCCCCACTATGTTCAGGTTCATGTTAGCTAGCAGGAGGGCAAGTTCCTCCTGCTTGTTCCCCATACTACAAGCATTAGTGTAGAGGCATTTGAGGCCTCCTGGAGGTGTATGCACTGCCCCACTAATTCCAGGATTATCTGGGCCCCTGTCTCTTACCTGGGTATTCATTGTGTTTGTTACCCATCTTGGCTGGGCTGTTCTTGTGGGTGGCTCTTAGTTTGGTGTTCTGTGGCTCCCTCCATCCTCATCTTCCCCTTCCCTCAACGAAGCTAGTTTAAAGCCCGCTGGAGGAGATTGGCCAACCTGAAAGAGAACACACGCTTACCTTTGGGGGAGAGGTTCCCCCAATGCTTCCTTGCCTGGTCCCCCAAGGCAGACAGTGCAGGCAGCCACAAGTGAGCTGGTGTGGAATCAGAGAGGACAGTGAGCAGAGTTCAAGGGGGGAGTGGACCCATTCTGGACCAGCAAGAGAGGGTGACAGGTGGGGTGGTTACACTAAAATGTAGGCTACCTAGCATGGCTACACCTTAGTGCAACATGAGCTGGATAGCATGGATCAAAGATAATCCTGCTCTGGAGTGCCATCACTTTTTAAATACCTAAATAGTATTTAAAACCAGTTTCAGAGTTAAGGTATGGGTAATTCAGGGGTTAAGCGCTCCAGGAGCTGCCCCAAATTCCCACGTAATAAGGCCCTTACATTAAGGTGTAGCCACACTAGGTTACACCTTAATGTAAGCACCACACCCACCCGCTCCCTCTAGCTCTGATCCAGCCCACTGCCTCCCTCTGCCTTCCCCAGCGTCCCAGATCCCAGCTCGCTCCCCTTGTCCCTGCTTACATGTGGTTGCCCATGCTGTCTGTCCTGGGGGGGGTAGGCAGGAAAGGGTTAACATGACTGGGCCTGCCCAGTCATTGCCACTGAGCCTAAAGAAGAACAGCAGCCTGGCAGGCAGGTGGTGGTCCAGGAGGTAGAGGTGCACCCCAAGAGGCCGAGGGAGCCCCTGGGGTGGGGGGGAGCATAGAATGGGAGGGGGAATTCTTACTTTTCAGTCCTCTGGGCCTCTTGGCTGAAGTATGACTGCTGTAAGCCAGAGCTAGCCCTAATCCCAATCAACATTTGGGCAGCTTCCAGTGTAATGTGGAATGCAGCCCTAACGCAATCTGGGTAACATGGACCAGAGATAATTCTGTCCCAAACTGGCATAACTTTGAGCTTCCTAAAGAGTGCTTAACATTAGTTTCAGATGTTACTGAGTGGACAACCCAGGTGTTAATTTTGGGCAGATCCTGAAGCGCTTATCATGTGACAAGTCCCATAGTTAGGCTAGGAAAACTTTTAGGTGGAATTTTGGCTTTCCTTAAAAGAAAATAATTACTATAACAATGTGTTATACAATGCCAAACAATGTTGCCAAACAATGCCAAACAATGTGTCCTGCCCAATTAATAAAATATAAAAACTCAGCCCCATCGTCCATAACAATTAAAACAGATATGGGGTTTTATGTTCAGCTCATTGCTCTCAGACAAAAAGCTGCTTATTTGCTACATGGCTTCTCTCACTGTTTTATTTAATTTAGTTATCTATTTATTTAATTTTGCAATATTTTTAACTCTACAGCTCCCCCAAGTGGAAACCACCAGCATCCAGGAAAAAAGCAGTCCTCTGCATACTTCATTGCATACATAGGGAAACATTATTTTGTTTATAGTATATATTAATATGTTAGGAACGTCTATTCATTGGCCCTTATTTTAGGAGTAACGTGTACTAAGGTCCCATTCGAAAGGACCTGCAAAACTGATACATCCACAACAAATGGATGCGGATAAGTGGCTAATTAGAATCCTTCTCCATGGTGGGCTCCTCATTTGCAAAGCCTAACAGCCAGTTAGCAAAGCTGTTGGTTGTGAGGGAGCTGTAGGCTACAACTTTAGGTAAAGCTCTACAATGATGGATGCTCTAAACATTCGCTCCACTTCATACACTGTCTATGCTTGTCCTTTCACAGTATCTGATGAAGTGAGCTCAAGTTCACAAAAGCTTGTGTTTTCTATATATCTTATTTAGTTAGTCTATAAGGTGCATATCTACCTTGCCTTCTAGTTGCTTATCATGAAAAAGGATCAAATTGCCCCTTTCATGGGGAACAGGACAAGTTCCTCCTCAAAGCCCTATCAAGAAGCAGCCTTATTTGGTCTCTCTCTCCTAAGAGGACTCCTTGAAGCCAGCTCTAGCATAGCTTCACAAGTGGCAAGCCTCAAGCTTTGAGACCCTGGTCCTTATCAGTCTCTGGCTTTCCCAGTGATTCATAGCACCCCCACCTCTGGGGGCTCCTAATTATCAGTCAGCTTTCTGGAAAGAGGGAATGTTTTCTTGTTTTAGGCTAGGGACAGATATTCAAAAATCCTGAGCCTGAATTGATTCAATCTTTGCAGGTTAGCCTAACCTGTTTGTAGCCATACAGGCATCATCGCTGGACTGAGATGCAGCAGCTCATGCTAGAAGCCAGGCGGTATTAGAGCAACCCTCCCATCCCTTCCATAGTGCTGAGCTGAGAGGTGTGTGGCCAGGCCCCTCAGCCAGGCCAGGCCCCTGCAAGATGCTCTGATTAGGGAGGGGTTCCCTCTCCCCTTGATAACAGAGCATTTATCAGCTTTGTTATCAGCATTTAGCACCCCATTAGAATACAAAGCCTTACTCATTAAATCAAGCTTTTCTTAGCTTTTTTTAAAGGAAGAAATGCAGAGACATTACCAGCTGACATGTTGTTTAGTTCCAAAAATCCCTAAACAGACACTGTCTGTTACAGCGACACCTCTCAGCATTAGCTAGCATACCACATGCTGGCTATGGTCTATGCTGTGGGAGAGAGCAGGAAGGGATCTCTACTTATGCAGTGAGGGTGGTGAGGATGGCTTGGGGAAGCTGGGCAAACTCTGCTGTGTCTGCAAGTCTCTGCTGGAGCTCCAGCCAGGGAGCAGAGGGGATGGGCCCGCCCAGCCCAGAGAGCATGCTGGGATGCTGAGGGAGTCTGGTTCAACTTAAACCAGGAAAGGATCTGGGATAGACATTGCATAAACCAGTTTGACCCATATCAGTTAAGTCTGATACTACATTCAACCAGGTTTATCTCAAACTGGTTTCTGGTTTATGTGCACTGAATGACTGTTCTGTTACAGATTTAAACCAGTTTCTGATCACTTAAACCAGTTTATGTGTAATGTCTGTCCCTAGCCTTAAAGAGGACAGGGTCAGAGTGTCAGTGTCCCAAACAGCACAGCAGACTGCTTCAAAATAACCAGTCTTTATTGTGTCATTACAGTTCCTTCCATCCTCACTCAGACTTGCTCACTCCACTTTGGGACTTTCTCTGCCCACAACTCAGAGCTTCACTCGTTCTTCTCAAGCCCAATCTGCCACGCTTGCAACAAAGCAGCTACAAAACTATAGTCTGAACCTGGGGACAACTTCACCCAAAACACTGTGACATGCAAAAACAATAAAAGAGAAGCCTCTGTGGCCTGCATTCAGGCCTAGATTGCCATCTGCCCTTGGGGTGAAAAGTGCATCTAGGTATCCTACTCAGCCCCTTCCCCCTTACACATTACAGGTACCTTGCAATTAACTGGTTAATTGTGCAATTACTTGGAGACCAGTTACGTCTGTAAAGTAGCTATCAAATGATAAAAAGCTCCAACCAGCTACAAAGTCAGACCTCAAAAATGTGTTGTCCAGTGCTTTGAAAATTCAAAACACAAAGTAGGTTTTAAGCATGATTACTACTAGTACACAGTTTTTATCAGTTTATTTTCTAATTCAACATTGTTGAAGTGATAAAGGAAACTATATGGAAAGGATCAAAGAGTAAATAGTTCAATTAAATGTAAACGTCACTAACCCAAGAAAACACTGTTGCGTTTAGCAGCATGATTTACTTTAAACTGTGCTGTCACACAGAGAAAATATATATATTCACTTAGTGTACTGTATATATTAGGGTTTGCTTTGCAACATGACAGATTTACAGTAGAAATAAAGAACTAATCAGACACAGAAAAAGAAAAGATGTGCATACAGATTACACAATTGAAAAAAAAAGCAAGAGGCAGTACCTGGGAAGGCAAAGGCGCTTGCATTAGAGAATGTCATTATCATTTCTAATGTGCAAAATGGTCCATTCTGTGAGTTTGTCTCATTAAAAAAATTTCCCCGCACATCAAACTCAGACATAATCAAAGATCACTTCAGTCTCTTCAGTCACTTTAGGACTTGATCTTTTCATCTCAAGCAGAAGAAATGATCCTGTGAGGCAGGACTAGATATAAGGAGACAAGAAGAAGAAAGTTGCCAAACTAGTAGTCTCAATATCCATCCAGCTGTATCCTACATTTATCACTGGCCAACCCCAGATACTTCAGAAGAACTACCCCACGGCAGACAAAGGTGGATAAATTGCCCCCTACTCTCCACAGGTCTCATCCTGGTCTTCAGATAAGACTTTTTCCTCTTCTTGACTTTGCTAGAAATTCCATGGTGAAATCTTGGCTCCACAAAATCACAAGCAACATTCACAGTAAGTGAGTCTGGGGTCAGTGGGAACCTTTGGTTGTCACTTACAGCCAGCTTTCAAAACAGCACCTCTTTTTATGAGCCTGAAAATATACATATAGTTACATTTTTTGTCTCTTCCCCCAGCATAGCCACAGACGTGCACATACAGATGGCAGACTGGCCCTACTTGAGGGAATTCTGTTTGCTTGACTTTTGGGCACATACAAGTTTTTTCACCTGTGTGTGACTGATAGACTCTGCCAGGTGTCTGTGAAGGTGACAGCATTCAAAATGCATTCAATTCATTGCACATTCTTAACTGCAACCAAATTGGAACTGTTTTACAAACCTTGCACAGCTTCCTAAACCTTAATGAGTGGCTGCCAATATCTGCTTACCTTGGAGAAGCATGGAAAAGCTGTATTTAAATTCCATTTTGTAAAGATGCTTTGAAAAATGTGAATGGAAGGTGCTAGAGAACTACAAGATAGTATGGTATGAGGCAATTATAAGGCTAAAATAAGCATATTGTAGCGCAGAGAGCAATAATTTTCTTTAATCCATTTTACATTGAAGAAAACAGTAAGAACAAATAGAAATTGAAGTCCCCAATTTCTTTTTACTGGAACGAACCTCTTTCCCTGCCTATATTTTAGGGTATGCCTCTTCTTGCTATAACTGGAGGCATTTTAGTCTTCGCTCTATGGGATCTATACTTGTGCAAGCCAGGTACTT
This sequence comes from Caiman crocodilus, assembly GCA_030014935.1. Classification (NCBI taxonomy): domain Eukaryota; kingdom Metazoa; phylum Chordata; order Crocodylia; family Alligatoridae; genus Caiman; species Caiman crocodilus. The sequence continues at coordinate 27,065,511 of JAGPOW010001338.1, forward strand.
CCACAGTTGCAAAGGAGTAAATTGTTATTGGAAGATTAAATGTAAACTGATAGCAGTGCCTTAATTATATAGTACAAAACAGTGGTGATGCATAGGGGGTGCACATGCACCCCCCGAGTGGCCACTCTTGCCACTTAGGCAATGGGCAAGGGGGCAGGTGGGAGCTCTGGTGCCCCCTCAAGCATCAGCCAAGGTGTGGAGAGCCATTGCAAGCCATTGCATTCCTGGAAGTGGCTCCAGCAATCGGCTGTCTTGTGATCAGCGGCAAGGGGTCAGCAAGATTGGCTGTGGGAGGACTCCCCTCCACGCCAGTAACTGTGGGGGTATGTGCCCCCCCCAACTAAGGCAGCACCAGTAGTCCATGGTATAAAACATACACATGGACTTCAGAAAGGGTGATCAGAACACATCTACATGCAAAATGTATCCCAGGTCAGACAGATGAATATGCTAATTTCAAAAAGACAGTCTGGTAACAAATTTCCCATTCTGGATCCTGGCTCTTTCCTGACTGAAAACCTTTGCAATATAGTCAGCACTGAGGATGTGGGAAAAATAGGACAGGAAAAAATGCTCTTACCGTTCCCTAAAATCAGTAGCATGACTCTATTCTAGGTTTCTGCACAAAACACCTTTCTGCTAAATTAACCTGCTGTGCTGAGGACTGGGGGTGAAGCCTGTAGTGTTTTATAAGAGATTTGTATGGAAATTGAGGTGACAGCTTTGCTGATTTCCTCTGTAGTTACTGAGGCCCATTCTGTCCAGGAGAATGCCAAAAGATGCATTGAATGTAATCATTGTGTCCACAGATGCTTATGCCCAGGTAAAAACAGCAGCTGCAGATGAACTGATTTTACAGGATTGAGATGTTTCAAGTCCAAGAATATGTGGTAAAATAAAATGAATAAGGATGTATTCCCTTTCAGTTCTACTAGGGCAATTCATAATAGTTTCTTACATATTTAACAATGTGTGCATCTCAGACACTGAGGCTTTAGGCAAAATAAAAGAAGGTTGAGGAAGAAGAACTAACCTGGGTTAAAAAACATGTTAATATCTTTCTGCAGTAGCTAATCTTCATGGCAAGTGCTTTAAAGCTCACATCATCTATGAGCATAGATTTCAGAACCTGGGATCAATGACCATATATTTCTGAAGAAAAAATACAAGGGTATAGAAGTCTTAGATTTGAACAAACAGGTCCTAAATAATTGCATCATTTAGGGCTGGTGTCAGATAAAGAAATATAGGTTCTTTCTGTTGGACACACCTATTGCTCTAAAGACTAATCCTTACTGACTCGGACTAATAGGTCAATAAACCAGAGACTTAGGGTGATACCATATTCAATGAGAAGCATATGCATATTCAAGCAGTTTATCACAAGTGCCCTTGTGGCATTGCAAAGTTGTTACCCTTCAGGCAAGGGGTATCTCATTCGCATAACGTACTAATAGGTCTCTACATTCCAGTCACTTGCCATTTGTTGCAACTGAATCTGTGATCACCCTGTAAGAAAATCTAGGGCAGAGGTTCTTAAACTCACGTCCACAGACCACCACTGGTCTGCGAGCTCCATTCGGGTGGTCTGCAGAAAGGTGACCTAAGGCTAAAGATGATAAACATTACACCCAACTTCCCAGAACTTTGCTCAGAAAAACCAGGGAGATCCAGCACATTAGAAAGGTAAGACTACTGATATGAAAATATGAGTTGTGTACTTTGATTTGTAGAACAAAAAAAAAAGTTTATTTAGTGGTCCACCAAGACCCTCAGCAATTTTCAAGTCGCCCGTGAAAAAAAAAAACTTGAGAACCATTGGTCTAGGGGATGCAGAATGCCTCATTTTTCTGACCTTCTCATCTTAATACCTATAAGAAAATTGTGTCTATACTTTTACCTGCTGTGGAAGCCCTCCGGGAGGTTAGGAAGACATCTGCTAGTTTGGAGCTGTGGCTCAAATCTTTCATGGGATTTGACACACTATACCAAACTGTCGACTTCAGGCTGTTTGGGGTGGGATGCAGGAGCAGATTCTTCTGTCTGAGAAAATGAATTGCAGCATCCCTGACTGTTTGGCTAGGTCTGAAAACCC
>JAGPOW010001338.1:27067705-27095141 GCA_030014935.1 Caiman crocodilus
GTTACATTAGATCAGTTTGGGATGTCAAGAACAACCATCTCTTCTACCTTTGTAATAATCCAAATGACTCCTTCTAGCAGCAGAATAGGAAGGAAATTTGAGAGGCTTTTTGTCTATCTGTTAGCCAGAGCATCCATTTCCACTGATCTTTGATCTGAGTCAGTCGTGAACAAAGGGTATTTTTTTTCATGCTGAAAAGAGACGATTAGCTCCATAACTAGCAGATCAAAAAACTTACTTCAGAGTCAATAGACGTGGATTATCTACTAGCAATTGAATAGTCCTGCTCCTGTTCTCTTATATCAGGGGCAGGCAATTATTTTGGGCAGAGGGCCACTTACTGAATTTTGGCAACCACAGGGCCACATAATAGGCAGCCAGGGGCAGATTAATATTAATTTTCTAAATTTTGGGGGGGGGGCCCACGGGTCAGATAGAATGGCCTGGAGGGCTGCATCTGGCCCCAGGCCACATTTTGCCCACCCCTGTTTTATACAGATGTGCCTAATGGAAGCGGATTTATATTCTTCCCAAGAGAGGATCTTTTTGATGTTTATTCCTCAAGCTTTTTAGTGCCTTTTCAATGATATTATACTATGTTGGAACAGCTTCCACACATCAGCTTGACTGGACCAATCTTCTAACCAGCTGATGTTCTGAAAGCCCTCTATTATGTTGACCATGTTTCTTGTAGCTCACTTAATTTACCATAATACACAAAACCATCAGTATGAATTTAGAATCTGGACGGAGAAGGGAGGGTATTTGGCTTTCTTTCTCCATAAATAAAGAATGGGTATATTCTATGCATTCTCCCTTTGGTCGCTGTCTCTTGTTAGAAATGAATACAGGCCCATAAAAGCCATTCCAAAAATTCCTTCAGTCTTATACATGTAAATAGCTTTTATTCATGAGGCTAGAAAACCTGTTTATGGAGATCAGCATCTGGATGCTGTTAAGCTTTTCCTGCTTGGGGAGGAGTCTCACATTTCTGGATGATCCTGACATGTAGGTGAAAAACTCTGAAAGAAAAAGGGAAACTCCTCTTTAATTTTACTCCAAATGTGCTTGCTCAAAGCACAGAAAGCACCCCAACAGCACATGTATGCATGCTCAAGAGAAGAAGGGGGAAATGCCATCATTTAAGCATTATTTTTTATGTGCAACAGCAATGACATGAGAGTGCATTCAGCCATCAGCAATCGTAATAGTACAAATTAGTTTGCCAGCTAGCCAGTCTTAAAAAGGCTTCTTTGTTCTCTCTTGACTACAATCATTGTCAGGCTAAAGGAATTGGAGGAATATGTACTGCAAGTAGACGGTTGGGCAAGTGGTTTCATAACATATTTAAAAGGAGAACTGTGTCAGCTATAATTCAGGTGTCAGCTGTTTCTCACTTACGTTACACATAACTGTAGTACGACTGTTCTGAAAACGTAATTGCTGGCCTCTTCCTTAACACTTACCTAATAAACTTTATAGGCAGGTTGTGAAAATAATGAGAAAAGGCTTTCAGTACTAATAATTTTACTTATTTGTTGACAAGGTAGCAGTGTGACAATACCAACTGTGTTCCACTGTGCTTTGCACATTGTACGTTTGCTAAAGCATACACCATGATGTGCTACTACAGAAATGTGTTCATTAAGTCTGGGGAGGTACTTTTTTTGCTGATTACGAAGGAGGCTATGACAGATGTGATAAAAACCAAATTCCTTAGACTTCATTCATCAGCTCCAGAAAAACAAGTAGGGGGGCACCGAAAGAGATTTTTGGGCCGATTTAGATGGCCAATTTTTAACAAGACTTACCAGCCGATACTGATCCAATTGCTGATATGCATCTGGGCAGCTGGGAGAGAAACATCGGACCGGTAAGTCTGTTGGGGTGGAGGGGAAGGGTGTGGGGGAGCAGATCAAGGCCCCTGTGGTGACGGAGGGAGTGGGCCTGGGGCTGGGGCAGGCACCGCCCAGCTGGGATGGGGTGGGCAGCTCCTGTCACTGCATGCACCCTGGGAGGGAATGGGGGGCGTGTGCTTCCAGATCTGCACATGGGGTGAGAGTGAGCTGGTGCTGCAGGATGGGGCCAGGGTGATGCTGGGCTCTTCCTGGTGGGCGGCTAGGCAGGGCTGCGATGGGGTCAGGCAGCAGCAGTGCTGGGTGGGGGATAACGGGGTGGGGGGACTGCAGCCACCTCAAAATTTGCTGTAGGCCCCCAACCTCCCTTCCCAGCACTGGTACTGCCTGCTTTGAGTGCAGCCCAGCTCAACCCCCCCACTGGGAAAAGCTCAGTGCAGCACTGGCCCCAGCCTGCAGTGGAAGCCCACCCTTGCCCTGCATGAAGATCTGGGAGCACATGCCCCCCATGCCCTCCTGAGGTGCACATATTGGCAGGATCTTCAGATGGCTCAGCCCCACACCCTGCCCCAGCTGGGCAGTGCCTGCCCCAGGCCCAGCTCCACTCCCTTCCTCAACGCTGTGCCTTGATCTGGCCCTGGCCTCCCCTACTGCTTGCTGCATGCCAAAGCATGCTTGGCACAGGTTTTCCCTGGGGACAGGTAGCTGCAGTGCAAAGCATGCAGCTGCTAATTGTTCCCAGGGAACCAAATGTCCGCACTTGTCTGGATGCAGCCTATAAATCCATCACAGGGGGATATCCCAGAGTAAAAAAACGCCCACTGAAAAATAAACCAGAGCAGCGCATACACAGGCAGCGTGCCCTTGCAGTGCAGCGAAGACCTCAGCATGTGGCATGCGGTGCTGCAGATGTGTTTGCGGAGCCGCATACCACACAACCATGCTCACCTGGACACACCTATAGCATCTTTCTGAGACAGGGATGTGAGGGGTTATCAGGCTAAGATCAAACCCAGAAGAGATGGAGTCAGTGGGCACATCTACACATCACCCTTTGGTGATGTAGCAACCTACTGCATTGCTGTATTTGGCAAGCTACTGTGACACAGCGATTGTGTGCGCCTACATGTGATCGCCAGCTATGTTGCCATAGCAGCTGGCATGGCACAAACAGCCCCGTGCTGCACCATGGTTTAGCACTTCCAAAAGGAACGCAGCGCTGTAGCAACATAGTCATACGGCAGCACGTAGACATGCGCAGTGTATGTGAAGTTGGGACAGGAGAAGAAACAGCAGATTGCATCTGCAGCCTTGTTCGTTTTGGAAGTTCTCAGCCCAGAAGTCATTAATCTCTAGCTCCTTCTAGATTTCTGAGCAACAGAAATTCCCAAACATACCTATCCGTCTCCACTCAGCAGGAATGCCGTTTTCTCTTCGGAGAGACAGATGTTCATAGAGCTTTCTCCACCTCTTTCATTTTTCACATCTTCACAATGCTGGTTTTCCCCCAGGCTCCTTTACAGGAGCTGCTGAGAGGGCTGTAAGAAAATACAAAGTGGAGCTTTTCTAGCGTAGGAAGGTTTTTAATAGCTGTGTGAAGCACTGGGAGCTCCACAGACACACCTGGAAAACTGTCCTACAGCAGCTCCTGGGGACTCCCCAGCAACAAGTGGTAAGGGTGGCATGAGCTTTGGGAGAGGCAGAATCACAGTGTTGTAGCACTCCTGCCACAGGAAGCCTCAGTGCCCAGCAAAGTGGCAAGACTGAAGTTTTTAAGAGGGCACAGGTTGGTAACACATTAAAAATAACCTTCCCCCCCTTGCTAAAGTGATATAGACACTTTAATGTCAATCATATCTGTTTGCATTTAATTTGAAAGCTTATTTTTCTGGATGCAGATCTGGATCCAGCAGCAGGTTCTACCCTACTTCAGAGGCCAGAACCTGAAGGCAGACTAGTCAAATCCCTTCTCCCTCAGTTCAGTGTTGTTTCCCTTCTCCCCAAGCTCGCAGAAGATCCTAATGGCACCTACATTTCTGCCAAGACACATTTGCCCAGTTGAACTTTTTAAGGAGCTGTTAACAGTGAATTGGATATAGTTCATTTTTGCTGCCTCTTGCCCTACTACTTCATCTCAGCAATGGGTCAGAGATCTCTTTATCCAGGAAAAAAAAACATTTGGAGAGTGTGCCCACAGGCACTGGGTTTTCTAGCCAAAGTAAAGTTTAAATAACTGCACAAAAGGGACTGTGCAGGAGAAAGAACACACAGCACATTTTACTTTGTAGGTACCATGAATTTGGGGGAGAGAGACAGAATTCAAGTTGTACAGTTATTATATTTAAAAATCACTTTGAAACGTATTGGGATTTCCATTCCTTTGAGGGCAAGTATTCCTTGACATCTGTTTACTTAGAACAACCACCTTCGATTCATCTGAGCACTGTTCCTTCTCCGTTGCCCCATTCCAACTCCTCCGCTTGACTTCCTTGTGTGGATCCTTTCACATACAGAATCACCTTTCACATATCAAACTTGTTGGAAGAAACACGAGCAAGGTCCTGAAATAATTATACTATGTTCTTAAGTAGAAATCAAGCAAAAACAGAAGCTATTTCAAAAGTATATAGTTGCTGAGTTCAAAATCCCAGGTGCAGCCTCCAATATTTTCTTTAGGATATTTTCCTAAATATTCCAATATTTTTTTTGAGGAAAATAATGTCATACATCAGTCTACCTCACCTTTAAAAGAATAATATTTCCTTCAATTTGCAGCTATATATTTATAAATCTGTTTTCCAAAGCATTCATCCTGTATTGTGCTCAGATCCCACAGTAATGGGCAAACTAGAATGGGAATTTGACACAAGTCTATTTTCACATCTCCCCACACTTGAAGCTACCATCAAGACGCTTTCCCCAGAAGTAGAGTTGCTGCTAGAGTAGGGCAAATTAAATTACAGATGCAGGTTTACCCATTAGTTTATGAAGATTAACAAACTCAGGCTTTTGAGTTCCCTTTCTTTGAGTTTCAGTTAATTTCAGCACCTGTTTTTCTCTCGCATTTAATTTTTTGTCAGCAAAATGCTTTCTTGCAAGAAATTAGCATTTCAATTCAAGACACCAGGTAAGTGTTTGCAGAATGAGTCGCAGCACAACATGACTACTCATGTAACCAATTCCCTGGACTTCAAAGTACTCAAAGGAATAAAACTGCATACGTGCTTAACTACTTGGCAGGACTGTAGATCACAATACTGAACACATCTGGATTTAAGCTAGTTACGTAAATACCTCCTGCCACTGTGTGACAGGTTACTGGGGAAGATTGTCTGACCCAGTAAATGGCAATTCTTATGTTCTACGAAGACAAAACAGCAGATATCCAGCCACAATCATTTTCCCCATTACTGAATTTCTCAATTATGTTATGCTGAGAAAGACTCATTTAGGGGCAAAGGAAAGTATTGGATAGGTATTAAAAGTAATTTCAGAAGATGTAGATTATGCAAAATATTTTTTGTAACTACAGTCTAGAAATGAAAAGCAAAAAAGTCCTTTCAGGGCTTGCCTTAATTTATGAAAATGTTTATGCAGAAGCAATGTGTAATTTTGTGAATAGAGGCAGGCTGCCTTTCCCATCCTTAAGATCACTGTGGGAGACAAAGGCACACAAATATCCTTGTTCACTACATAACAACAGTGATGAATTTGAATGCTATTCTGTTGTCTGCCCCTCATATTCTGTATTTTGGAGCACATACTTACGTTTGCGTTTCAAATTTTTCATTTAGTTTTTACAGCTGAAGCTTCTTACAGCTGGGGAAAATACTGGTTCATTCTGTGGTTTCCCCATCCTCCCATACGCTACAACAGCTTCTTAAGAAGCTGACATTGATATTATAAGCCTTAGACATTTACCTCCTTTTATTTAAAATTGCAGCAAACTCTAGACGTTTTCAAAAGTCATTTTTTATTGCAGCATTATCTACAGCTTTTTTCTCTCATTAACTACTCATTCAAAGCAAATCGTGCACACATTACTACTTAGTGATATAGAGCACAAAAAAGGTTAAATTGGAGTCTTGGATGTGTATATAAATTCTCATGTTTCTACATCTCTAGAAGAATCAACAAATTTAAATGATGAGTTTATCATAATACTTTCAGTACAATTATTCCAATTCTATGCATCTTCGGTGCTTGCTATGAGAACTTGTTAAAAATAGTTTTATTTCAGAGGTACAAAGCAAAAAATAATTGCAACAAGATTTGCAGAGATGGTCCCATTTTGGAACTAAAAGCCATTAATTAGTCTACAAACTGCATTAAACTACTGTAGGTATCTCTTTTTCAGCAGTAAAAAATTTGCCCTGCAAAACACACGCACACACACACAAAAAGAAAAGAAAAAATTAGTCATTTAGCAGTTTCCCTTATTAAGCAGACTTGGGATTTTCAGCAGTCTAAACATATCTAAAGTTAACTAACATGCTGGCTTATGCTGTACAAATTTCCATTTCTGCACAAAACATCAGTTTTTGTAGCCAATTCTTGACGCACTCAAAGGGAAAATGTAAGTATAATTTCTTCTGTGAAGTGTAAGGTGAAATGTAAGGTACAAGTACTTCTGTGAGAGGTTTTTTTGTGTGTGTAGACTATCCCATTGATATTTACCAGCAAAGATTCAGTAGGGCTCACCTGCTCTTACTATGGAAACCTAGAAATTGTCTATTTTCATTTATAAATGTAAAGTATGTAACTTCTTTAACCTTAATAAAATAGTTTGCAGTTTATTAAATATTCCCTAGTTCTGGTTAACAGCCAGCCACTGCCTTCTCAGAATTTGGATTTCTCTCACACCTGTGTTAAACGTTTGTGCCATTTCAGTTAAGTCCTGAAGCAATATGCAGTGGGAGAGAAAGCTAAGAGCAGTGTATGCAGGTTTAACAGATGTACTGCTTGGTCAGAAATCATATTTTGTAGAACAGAAATGAACTACAAAGTGGTTTTCAACGCAGTTATTTTTATCACCTGACATTACAGACATTCCATGTTAGTAGGCGTTAAAAACCGGATCCTGAAGATGCTACTCCTACTGATTTCGGTAGGAACTGTAAGTTTCTTTTCAGCATTTCAGCATTTTCCAGACCATCTAAGTTCAGGTTCTGGGTTACTGAATCATTAACAAGTTCAAATCTTTCATGCGGACAAGTTAGTCCACCAAAAACATTTCTGAATTCATTACACTGCATCCTACCCTGTTTTTAAATGCTCTGCTTTTAACTTTAAAGAACATCACTGCAAGGGATACTATGTGTTGATCTTATCTAAGGGGAGTGTTACCTGAAGTAATTAGCCTGTAAAGAAGCTAATGATGTAGGAGCAGAAATTGTGCAGCGATTCCCAGCAATGTTCTCGTGCCAACTTCATTGCTTCAGTTTCATTTTCAGATGCCTGACTGTGCTGGGTTGGTTTTATAAGAAGCAAGGTAGATGGTCTAGGTTTCCCTGCTTTTTTGATAGAGCTCTTTCCTGCCTGCTTCAGAGAAGTTGATGATTTCTGGACCGACTTCCCCTGACTGTTGGTATCTGGTTGTTGGCTAGGATTCTGAGTTGGCTTCAAGCTGGAAGCTACTTGCTTCATGTGAGCATCTGTGGGAGCCTTTTGGCACATAGGAGGCTTCAGCACTGAGGTAGACAGGCAAGCATTTGGAAGTTTTCTCAGTTCAAGGGCAATCTGGTTCCAGTAAGCCTTTGGATTGTTATTGAAAGCACGACAAACTGCAGGTTTACCAGTGTACTCACACCAATATGACTTGTCTTGGTTTTTGCATTCAATTCTGAGTTTAACTTCCTCATCACCAGTCACGGTCATTGTGCATGAATCTTTGGCTTTAGTCTGAAAACGGATTTCTTCAACATTGCTTCTTTTCTTTGGTCTCAGCTTCTGTCCTAATCCTCCTAGACAACCGATCATCATTAGGAGAAGAAAGATAACAGTCTTCATGGTAAAGAGCAGATTAAGGTCCTTAAACAACGTAATCCAAAAAAGCAAAAGGAAAATATAACAGGCGGCTCACCATTTAAAGGTTTGGTGCACAAAGAAGTCTCTCTTTCAAGGTGGGCTGTATTTTTTTTTAAATAAATCACCTTACTGTATGTGTATGCCCATAATTTATAGCTCAGGGGAGTGTCAAATAACCTATGAACTCTCAAGAAGGTAACAAGATGCATCTTGCAGCTAAATACAGCATGATGGTTGTATAACTGAACCACACATTCCTGCCCAATATGCACGTCACATTTGATTTTTAACAGATCTTTTCCATTTTCCAGCTGCCTTATAACTATTGCTATGCCAGATCTTAGAGGACTGCACTGAAGTACTCAAAATAAGGCCAACCCAACTGAACCTTAGATAATGTTATCCAGACAACTAGAAACTCAACCCACTAAGTTAAACTGGTGGGATTCTTGGGGTTTTGCACTTGTATGCAAATGGTTTTTGAATTTCATTATGCCAGCAGTTCATAGAAAAAGTATTGGGTATAATAAATCCTTGGGAAGAATCAACTTCTTGTTGCTTCATTCAGGAAAGATTTTAGAACTAGGCAAGCATTAGCTAGGCAAGACCATCTTTTTTTCTTAAGAAGGTTTATATCATGGGATATTTTCTCATTGCCACCACATACACAATTTTTTAAACTAACAATTAAGACAACATTCAATAGCCAGCAGAGCATGATAATATCCTGGAATAAATGGTCCCCAGAGAAGGAAGTCAGTCTTAGATATTTCCAAGGTATACATGCCCTTGAAATTATTCATTTAAGTATTTCTGTAACCTTTTTTCTTTTCACAGTGACTGCTGTAAGCACCTCAAGGTGACATTCAAGAGGACTGAAATTTCTTAAGTGCAGTCATCTTAACTGAAGTCTAGAGAAACTGAAATCACTATTTTTAGTAGTAAATAAGGCAAACATCTCTGACACCTGAAAACTCAAATTGTGCACAGCTGTACAATTGTGCACAGTACACATGCCTGCACTGATGTGCCTAGGAGAATAAGGGCCAAAAGCATTTCTACCTATTCATCTGTAGTAATAGATGCAATTCAAAACTCAAAGTCAGTGACACCGATTTCACTGGGTTTTGGATAAGCCCCTGAAAAATGTTCCAGCTCTTTAAAACATGGAAGAAAAGTTGAGCAATTGAATAAATCACACTAGAAGTTGAGTAAGTAGAAAGAAAAAGACAAACAAACACATGACTACTGATAGATAATGTGGAGTTTAAGGATTTTCACTACAGAACTCTGCCGAATTCTCCCATCCCTCTCCTGCCATTTGCAATTCTTTCATCTTGGTTGAGCTGGCCCCGTCAGTCAAAGCTGATACTACAGCAGTTTATTATGAGGAACAAATTTACTTTCCATTAAATCCATTTTCACACATGATCTAATCCAATGCACATTCAAGGCCTGAAGCAGACTCAAAATCAAACAAAATAGTATTTATGCATCAAAACACAGGTTAGTTAACCAAGTTTTTTTTTATTTCAATGTATTGGGAACATTTTCTCAAATTAAAAATAGAAACTTTAAAATCTACAGTCTGAACATAATATGTACACATATGCTACATATAATCAAGTAGAAATATTTCCATTTATGATCTAACAGTGAAAAATGTAGGAAGTTATTTCAGATAAAGACTGGTAGCACTGAAAACCTGGTAGCACTCTTCAGTTTTCATCTTATATATTCAATGGTTTTCAGGAATACCCCTAATTGAAACCATAATTAACCTTTCTGGAAATAAAACTAAGAATAAACATATTCAAGACATCTATTTATTTCATCTTCCTTTGCCCCTTGTGCTTTATATTTATAGTGTAGACATTTGCAGCCCTTTTAAATGAATTTATGCAGCCATCTCATCCAGCAACACAACTGTCATGCCCAAATTCAAGGCAATCCCCCAAACAGTAACAATGTAAATCAACTCCCCCCAAAGTGTTTCTAAGTTTTATGTGAAAAGTTGCATTTGCAAATGGATTAGCAAAAATAACTCCTGGCTGTTAAACAATTTTCAGTGCTCTCTCTTAGGAACTTGGGTTGTACAGGAGAAATGGAGCTTTCAAAAACAGAGATCAGCAACATTTTGCTACTACTAGCTATGCTTGTGACCCAGAACCCTCCCACGGGCCACAAATCTATGCCCTCCCCCCACCCCAAGAGCCCAAGCCACCTGCACCTACCTTCACCACATATTCAAGTGGCCAAGAGTGATGCAAAGGGTTAATATTTGGCGGTGCTGTATTTGGGAGAGCAGAGTGGCCAGCAGACACCGCGGAAGGAACAGACAGAGCACAGCAGATTGTAGGATATCTCCTCTAGGGCCCTGGCTACTGCAGAAGGAACAGAGGAAACAAGGCAGGTGGTTGGACCCCCTCTGCTGCCCCAACTACAGTGTGCTGCTGATTCCCCAGGTTGCCCTGGGAAAGATCCAATCTCTTCAGGGACCAGATCCAACTCCTGGGCTGTAGGTTTCCAACCCTTGTAAAAGAACCAGTTTCATGACATCCTACTCCATTTGAGTATTATTAAACTCCAGTCATCAGGGTAGGTTTTCCATATTGTGCAGTGCAACCACACAAAGACAAACACAAACTTGTAGTTTTAAATGAGTTTCTCTGAAACTGCCTTCTTTTTTTCTATATTTCAAACATCACTACATATGAAATTATTCAAGGAAAGGAGAAAATAATTCTTTGACTGATTTAATTTTTCAAAGACACAAAACAGATATTGTGAGTTTCATATATTTAAAAGTTCAGTCAAAAGTGGTCATTCCAAGAGCACCAAATATCAACACTGATCATGCTGGTAAGTTCTTTTATGAAGTATATTATACAGTATTAAAAACTTAGCTAAATACTTATAAGTTGTAAGAAAATGTATATACAAAAGTCTCTGTATATAAAATGTATTCTTTATGTAAACGTATTTAATACATTCCCAACAAAATAAGAGAAGATTTTGAGCAACCACGGTCAGATAGTTAACTTGAAGTAAAATCTATGCAAGTGAAATTAATATCTTTATCATGATTTGGTTTAGAAAGCCCAGTGTAAAAAAGTAAAAAAGAAACAAAATTACACTTTATTTTAAACTCCGAATGGTAGTGAGCAAGAAGTGGATGCCAAGTACCCTGGTCATAAAATATTTTGTACAGTAGTTTATGGTATAACATTCAATAGTATTTGCTTGATTTACAGGACAAGCTGCATAAAGCAAGTGGGTCAGGGCTTGGAAGATGAATGCAGATCCCAATACAGTTTCAAATGTCATGCTGTCCCACAGAAGTCTCTTGAGCACCACATTTAGGGGCTGAAAACAGAAATTCAAGAAAAAGTTGAAGTAATTTGCATGGAAGCTGAGATATGGATGAATTTAATGTAAAAGTTACAGATGGATTAGCACAACTTTTACCTTGCAACAATCATGCTACTTAAAAAATATAAGCCTTTGCTGTTTTTTTCACATTTTAAGATCACGTTTTTGAGAAAAAAAAATGCATGAATTTTTAAATAAATTAAAAAGCTCGTTACTTACCCCCGCAATGTTGCCAGGATCTGCTACCACTGTTCCACAGAGCTGTGAAAGAATAAAGGATATCATTTGTGATTTCCAACAAAAGAATTAGAAATAATATGTTTATAAGTGGCAGTTTTCAGCACAATATGGTCACCAATCACACCTATCTCTGAAACATGTAGGTTGTCCAGAAATGACTCCTAAATTGTCTTTCTGGTTACTGGACTACATTACATAGAAAGGAAATAAGTTAGCTCTGCTCTAGCATTCACTTTTGTGATCTTGTTTGGGTTTTAAGATTTGTTCTGAGGATGTAGTTTGGGGAAGGAAATTCATCAACAGGCAATGCAACAAGAGCCCTAACTTTGATGGGGCTTGACCCTTTCCTGCTTAGCTTAGACAACTAATGCCATATGCACTCAATGCCATTTGAATATATAAGTACTGCCTTGGAGAAACAGGTCAGGAAAATGTACAACATGCAATTATTTGTACCATAGCACTACAGCTGCAAAAGTTAAAGGGTCTCTTATTACCAATCAGACCCTCCTATCACTTTAAAATATCATGGTTAAATTGGAAACAGTCTCATTCAAAGATGCTAATGATGCTGGTAAAAGGATCTGTAGAATGAAGAAAAAAAGTAGGAATGTAAGAAAACATGAACAGATCAGAAAACAACTCTAGTATCCTGAAACCCTTGGCCCCCAGAATACTGATCACATACTCAATTTAATCAACAGCTCTTCAACCTATTTCAGATACCAAAATATAAGGTAGCAGAAGTTTTGATTAAATTCTTGTATCAGTTATAGGCAATTAGAAGCAAGTCTACCGAATAAGGGAACTGAAGTAAAAATCTAGCTCTTAAGTCTTCACTTTGAAAGCAAAATTAGTCTGCTTTTATTTAACCAATGTCTTTTATGTCAATGATTTTAAGCCTCTCATTAAAATAATACTGAATTATGAATAAGTCACTGAAGAAGACTTCTTTATTAAAAATTCTTTAAAAAATATTTAAAGTGCCACACAGGTAATATAGCATATAGCTCAAAATTATTGAAATCCATATTAAAAAAATTCAAAGATCAGAAAGTTACTTCTAAAGTCTGAGTGATTATAAGTTATGGAAAATATCAAAAGCCTTCAATGTGAAAATTGTCTGATGTGCCACCGGGGCAGAGCTTTGAATCAAATACCTTGCAGATTAATTTAACGAGTCCCAAAGGCATACAGTGCAATATAGAGCATGCCACAATACTGAATATAACACCACTAATAATATTATTATATAAAACACTTCTTCCAAAAGGGAACAGAGGAAAAAGATCTGGGCAATGAAAAGATTCATATAAAGTAACTTCAGTTTAACTCTTATAGTCATGAGGGTTGCCAAAACATACCTCAGTTTCCATCAATATTAAGTACCTCATACATGACTCAGAGCAGCAACAAATCATTCCAAAATACTCGTCCTCTATTTTTTGTTATGTATTAAAAAGTTTGAGGCTTGCCATTCTGAATTGTTCATGTACTGCCTCTCAACTGAGGGCTTTAGAAATACTTTACAAGGCTCAATTAACGAAGTTTCACAACACCATGTTTTATAGAGACAAGGAACTTGGAGCTAAGAGAAGCTAACTGAATTGCCAAGATTTTGCAGTAAGCAAGCAAGCCTCATAAAAAGAACCCTGACTGCCTGTCTCCCAAACCTGTGACTTGACTATTCAACCCTGTAAGCTTAAGAGACTTTTGATCATGCAGGAACATCCATCTTCTCTCCACACACTTCCACATACCCTGCACTATCTGGTGCCTACATACGGCAAAATCTCCTTTCTTCACCTGTTTATAGAGCCATACCATATAGTCCTAGATACTCATGCCAGAAGGACCAATGAATGATTAAACACACATTTATTGAAAGCTTAGCTACTTACTGCTGTTACAAAAATAAGATTTTTTCTTGTATTCCTTCTTTCTATTATCTAGTCTGCATATTTGATGCATTCTCATTTAAAAAAAAAAGGGAAGGGATAGTCTGCCCAGAGACACTGCAAGCTTTATCAGCACCTGAGCTGGAGGAGGGTGGAGGCAGGAGAGGAAGGGTGCAGGGAGCAAGTGGGGTCTTACTTGCTTGGGCTCTCCTCATGTGAATAAAAGCAGCAACAGTAGCAGCTGTAAAAGCATGGGCTGAGCTACTATGGTGAAGGGGCAGGCAGCAGCTCCAGGGCCTCTCTTTATGTCCCGATTGCCACCCCCACCCTTGAGGGAAGGATTTGCCCTCTCATGGCAAAGCCTCCTAGGCAGAAAGGGGCACTGTTTCACTCCCCACTCCTCCACCAGATACACTTCTGGACATGGCACTGTTCCTGCCTGACTCCCTTTGGCTGGGTTGCGCAGGGCTGTGTGCAGTGGAAACACCCCTGGGTTGAGGGGGTAATACCGACACCCTCTCTCAAGTCAGAGCCCAGGGCTGATGCTCTTCTTGCCCTGCCCTAGTTAAGCTAGTGCATCTGCTCATGCCCCAGATAACACTATATATGCGTTTTTGAATATGTACACTACTCGCCCTACCGATCTTCATGTAAACATGTAAAACCCAAGTAAATTGAGCATGCATCCCACAGCCTTTCATTTGCTACACTTCAGTAGGTTTACAAATTTAGGAATATTAATTCAAAGAAATTTTTAAAAATTATCTGGCTTCTAAATTTAAAGCTTATAAAAATCATTATTAAACTACTGAAGCCTATTACATCGTCTACTGCTTAGTAGAAAACATTTAAACATACAGCACTTGGTACAGTGAATAACCATGCAAAAAGAACATAGAAAATTATTTACTTTAAAACATGCAGAAAATTGGAAAGCTGATTAATACAGTACACTAAGAAGACGTGTGAAGGCATGCAGTTTCAGACTTGGTTTACCTTGTCATAACAGGATTGTGTATACCATATAAATGCTCTTTATGATAACCATTATTACCATTTTCCATACTGTAACAAAATAAATACACCAAGAAAGACCATGTTAAGCATAAGATGCAGTATGTACAACATGGCTAGAAAGGCATGTAAATGGATGATGATACCATATGTTAAGGTTAGTTGTATCTGTACAAGAGAAGGTAATCTTTGCAACATTCAGAGTTACTTGAATGATACAACAATAATTTACAAAATATCCTTTATTTTAGCATGCTCCAAATTTAATTATTTATGGAGATATTTATGTTCAGTTTTATGTTTTAATGAAACCCAAAGATGTTACTTCTTAAAGTAAGGAATTGCATTTTTAATATAAAACCTCCCGCCTTAGTAAAATAATTTTAACAAATACCAGTAAAAATGTCTTACTTTTTCATGGGTATAGTTTCAACACTAAAAAATATAAAAAAGGAAAAGCAATTAACTTATCACTAGTATATAAACATTTGTTGTATTAGGCTACATGCCCTGCTTGAGCTAGTTATGTGTGAATGTAAAGTGTAAATTGACCAAATGTGAAATAAGAAAAATGCAGTGCAGAGTCTTGCTGAACAATGAGTAAAATAAAGTAGGAAAAATAGTAAAAATGAAAATGAGTGAAAATAAGTAAAAACAGTTATCATAAAGTAAAATGCCAAGTCCCTGAGACAGAGGAACTGCAATTGAAAAAAGGAAAGACTAGTTAGGGATACCTAGGCTATAAAGCAAAAGGAAACAAAGAATTAGCACAGGTAACTACAAAGCAGGCACCGTTTTCCCCTGATGTTATAGCCTGGCACAGATAGCCATTTACATTTTGGAAACTTTTTAAATAATTATTGCACAAAACTCTGAAGTCCTGAACCTGAAATATGACATCTGCCCCCATCCCAGTGCAAAGTCCCACTGAACAAGGTCCACATAGGCTAAACACATTGGTATAACAGGGCCCAAATTTGTATTATCTGAAACGAACGTAAAACATTCATTTTGGCTGCAATGAAGGGTTATACAAGGAACCATCTACACCATGCAGAAGACTACATGGTACAGAAAAGTATTCATATCATTTTTTGTAGCCTTTTAAAGATTATATACTTACTCATCATACACATCCTCTGTATCCATTCTACGATAGTATTTGGATAGTTTTACAGCAAAAATTATGGCAGGAATTAAAAATATTGAACAGCCTCCCAAACCAAACCAGAAGGTATTCTGGAATAAAGGAAAAACAAAACCCAGAAAAATTACATTAAAGAAAACAATGCATCATGGAGCACTTTAAATCTCTGCTACTTCTTCTCACATAGTGTCTTAAAATTGACCCTTAGGAGTCTTGCATTTTGGATTAGTCTTATATTGTAGTACTCTAACAAAATTGCTATCCTTGATACTACTTGATTATCAACCATGTGGGTTGCAAAATCATGCAGGAGAAACTACTGGCAAGATTCGGTGCACTGAAGGGCCCTTCTTCATCCTGAGAGAGACTGGTATGAAATATCACACCTTAAGAAAAGTAAATAAACTGCAGGATCACCTGAATCTGCATAAACTAATTCCACAAACCATAAAAATATTCCCCATGCCAAAGTAAACTAAAGTATGAGCACCATCACCACCTAGCTGCACCCAGGCAGTACTCAAGGCAGACATCCAAATCTACTCAGCTGTAGTGCTTCCAAGACTCAGCTCAGCCAACCAACACCAAGCCAGAAGGTCCTTGAGTCCCTAGAGATAAATCTGCTGCTAACCGTGTTTTTTCCTACCTATATGTTTTATAAGAGTAACCTTATTCACATTTTCTGCGGTGAGCTGAGTTTTCAGCAATTGAGAGAGTATCTGATCTGAGAGCTGCAGTTCATATTTGTGTGAAGAATTGAATTAGCACACAGATTAGCTGAGTTAGCTCCAGTTGTTAAAAGGATATTTCATACTTCATTCGCACGAGTTGGAGGCACTTTGACAGTTTGAGTTCTATGTAGGCCTAGCTAGATTCCTTCAGCAAGAAAAAAAAATGTGGTACATCCAGAATTAACTGAAAAAAGACATAATGCAGGATAAGAAGGGGAGAGGCTCTAAAATATAAATCCAGTGCTCAGTGATTATAACTTGACCTTAGAAGATTTCAGGGTTTTAGATGCTTTTAACTTTTTTTATAAAACAAGATGTGGTTCTTGTGTTAGTACTGATTATCACTTGACTGAAATTAAGGATAAGTAAAAGCTAGGAGATAGCTTACAAGTGTATGGTTTTAAGTCTTACTTTTTAAGTACACACAGCCAGCTTTTTAGGCTTGTCAGAGTGAGAAAAGCCAATATTGTTCTTACCATACCACAAGTCATAACTAAAGTCTCTACTATGCATTAATGATCTGAGATTTGCTTTCCCTAGAAGCCAAATGAAAAACTTCAGTTTTTCATTCACATTTTCTAGATTCCAGCAAAGATGTTTGAGAAAGGTTATTTTCAATACTTATGTTCTTCTTATATTCTCAGATTAAAAGATGGATCCAAGATGACACTTCAGACCTTAAATCCCTTTACATTTTACGAACTTTCAAGTACTAAATATTAATCACCCTTAAAATTTGAAATCAGAGTCAGATCCCAAAACCAAAATTTGCCTATTTAAATTGATATTTAGGAATTTCATGTGAACATATGATTTTACAAGATATCCTTGCTGTATGCGCCATAGGAATATAGTGAAACCCCAGCCTCAGTCTAACTTCAGACTGGGTTTCAAACCCTAAATAATAATCATGTCCAGAATGGAATATTGCCTTCTGTAATAAATTTGGTATTTCCCCCATCACAATTTAGAAATGGCACTGTCAAAAAAAATTAAGTGCAGAGACCTGTTTTCACAGTTCAGTGGCAACACAGTTAGGAATTCCTAATTTTAAGCTCTAATTCTGAGAAAAATGGGAAATATTTTCTTACCACAGAATCAGTTACATAGCTACATAAAAAAATATCTACTGCAGTATCTATCACATTGGCAATTGGCTTGCATGCAGCCACATCCATGGTTACCTACAAGAGATTAAGATATTGTTCAAGGCATTTTTTAAACAGAAGCTGCACTACCTGATAAAGGCTTTTAATCAAACTATGGTATTAACCAAGCTTGCTCTTATTCCATTCCTAAATAGCTTCCACAGATATACTCTATCAATTAGGCCAGGGGTAGGCAATTATTTGGGCTGGTGGGCCACATAAGGAATTTTGGTGAGCTGTTGAGGGCCCAGGGAGGGGATGATGCTGACTTGACCTCAGTACCCCAGGTTTACACTGCCTGACCCAGCATGCTGAGGTGTGGGGTGAGAGAATGAGCACCAAAGAGATGCCAGTTGATCCTATCCGGCCCCATGCTTCACAAACCCAGTGCTGGGGGTGCTGGATGGCAGGGGTGGGATCTGTGGAGTCTGTGGAGACCAGCACAGGACCCCAAGGCTCAGCTGGGCAGATGGGATGGGGCTCCTGGTAGGTAGAGAGTGGCGTCCAGGAGCCGGATGGGTGGTTGGAGCTGGGATTGTGGGATGGTGACAGCATGGGCCAGGGCCTAGGGCAAAGCCATAATCCACTCCTTCTATATCTCTGCAGTGGGCCCCAGTTCCCTGCAGAACCAGTGGCTGTCACAGGGACGTGCAGGGAGTAGACCTCCAGCCCCAGCCCTGCCCCGGATGCTGCTCCCTACTTGCCAATGGCCCCATTTCATTAGCCTGGCTGAGCACACGCCATCCAGCCCACCTGCCCGCTCTGTCCAGCAGCAAGTTTGGCAGTGGAGACACTGGCAGCAGCAGCCACAAGTGTGAGGGCAGAGCGAACTGCTACTGGGAAGTTGAATCCAGCTGCTGTGCTGCCCCTACCTCATCTGGTCTTGTGGACTATAGCTCCTGGAGAACCTGAGACATGCAGATAAGGTGGGCTGCACTCCACTCCAGGCAGTAGCTCTGTGCCCAGAGGTGGTGGGACCACATGTGCCAGAGCCCAGGTTGTCCCCTGGGCTTGGGTCTGGTGGGGCAGGGCCAAAGGACCCACCAGGGCCAGACAGAATCACATGGCGGGCTGCGTGCAGCCCACGGGCCATATTTTTCCCATCCCTGAACTAAGCACAAATTATGTCTTGTTGATTTGGCTTTCTTTTTTCAAGATAATGATGAGCACAAATCTTAAAACAAGGGCAGCGTCAGCAGAACAGATCGCAAAGGGGACTTTTCCTATCTGTTCCCCTAAAAGCTCTCATGTAATTCAATTTGTCCACATTCATACACCAGAAAAGCTGATGATTTTCATACTATTAATAAACACAGCAACATTATTTAGTAGGGCTGTGGGAAATTTTACCGGGTGTTTCCTTTTGAAGTTGTTTTGATGTGTTTCAAGCTCAAAACAGCAAAATCAACAAGAAATAAAAGGCTTCAGAACAGTTTGGAAATGAAATGAGGGCACTCAAAACATTTCAAGTTTCGAAGCTGGGTTTGCCTGGCTTCAGCGCCAGTCTCAGCTGGCAGTGGCAGTCTGCCGTCATCCTGCACACAGATCCGGGGGCCGGTGCCCCCAGGGAGAAGTTTGGCACAGCTCCGCAGCCCTCCTGGGGGGATGTGGGCTCCTGGATCTGCCCACATGACCGAAGGCTACTGCTGCCACCTGGTACTGGCACTGGGTGCAGCCCACACCCAGCGCTAGGAAGACTGTGGCCGCCGCTGCCCCTAAGCAACAGCAGCAGCAGCCTTCTGTCATCCTGCAAGCAGATCTGGGGGCCCACACCCCCGGGAGGACTGCAGGGTTATGCCGGACTCCTCCCGTATCTCCATGCAGGATGATAGGAGGCTACCGCTCCTGGTAAGTGATACGAGTTTTCCTTTTAACTATTTCAGGTGAAGTTTCCCAGAAACCTCTGCACCTATCTCCTTAAAACTTGGCAGCCTTCATGCCCTCAGAAGGGGCTACCATTCCTATAATTTTCATCTGAATTAGGCAAAGAATGACAAAGTTTTAGGCATTTTCACAATTCCCCATTATAGTCTGTGGGTAAAAAGTCGAAATGCATTGAAACAGCAAAACAGTTTCTACGAAATGAAATGGAACAGTGCTTTGAAACGAAACAACAAAACACTGTCCCTTTAAAACAGAAGTAAAAACTAAATGGTGCTGTTTTGCACAGCCCTGTTATTTAGAGGAAACCCACTCTTTTTTTTTTTGCTATACTAGGCATGTAGAATTTATTAAATAAAATGTAAAACAATTTCAGAATAAGTTATCCTTTTTATTTGTTCTCTTTACAAACTTAACTATACTTTACATTTTCCCCCCCCTCTCAATGGAGTAAATGCATCTTACCGACTCTTTGACCCAGTTAACATATTGCTCGAAGTAGCCTATAATCATATCCATGTACTTTTTAGTCTCCTTAAAAAAAGAAAAGAAATAAATATTAACACCTGAGGCGCTATAAACCCAATAAGCTAATTAAAACAAAAGACCGTTTACCTGGACGATAACTAATGAAGCATTGTTGTTTATGAGGAGCTGAGCAGCATTAACAGCATTAATCACATTTTTTACTTTTTCCTGAAAAAGAAAACATGCAAGTTAAGCCCCTTCCAGAGCTACTATAATGGCAATACTAGTATTGTATTTCCCACCATTTTTCTAAGTAAATAAATACCACTGTCTTGATAAAGATGCTAAAAAATGTAAAGGCAATAGTGACTCTTCATATAGCAAGTGCAATGTTCTGGCACTGCTGGAATGTAAGGACTTGCTCCATATCAACAGACCCATCACCAGTATCAGAGGCAGGCATCTAACTGTTACTTCTCCCATTCTCCTTTTTTATGCCTATCCATGCTTCTAGACCAGGGGTGGGTAATTATTTTTGGCGGAGGGCCACTTACTGAGTTTCAGCAAGCCATCACGGGCTGTTTGACAGGCAGCCAGGGGCAGATTAATATTAATTTTCTAAATTTTTTAGGGGCTCTGTGTGCCGGATACAACGTCCTGGTAGGTTGCATCCAGCCCGCGGGATACATTTTGCCCACCCTTGCTCTAGACTTTATTGCTTCTTCCTAGGAGTAGATTTTAATCGTTCTTGACAGCCAGACTCAGTAAGATATGGATCCCACATCAGCACAGATAAAAAAAGTGAGGCTTTATTTATTTAAAAGAAAATTAAAATGAACTTTTTTGATGGCAGCAGCATTTGTATATCCCAGCCTACAACTCAAAGAAGAGGGAAGGGAGAGGACAGGGTCATGTACTATCATAGCTGTAGATTACCATATAGAAGTTTATTCTCTTAAAATATACAATCCAAAATATAAAAACATAAGAACTGCCCCTACTGGGTCAGACCACAGGTCTACCTTGCCCAGTGTCACACAGTGGCCGAGTGCGTTTAGGAAGTTCTGATTCAGAGGTTGTACCCTTAACTCCTATGTTCAATAACTACAGGTACCCCTTTCCTCCAGGAATCTGTCCAATCCCTTTTGGAATCTGGTAAACTGTCAGCTTCTACAACACCTTGCGGCAATGAGTTCCACACTTTAATTACATGTGGTGTGAAAAAGAACTTCATTTTGTTAATAATTGTTACACGTGGTGGATGTAATCTACTTAGACTTCAGTAAAGCCTTCAATTTGGTTTCCCATGGGATTCACTCAAACAAACTCGAGGATGATGGACTTGGCCAGTCCTCAGTGAGGTGGGTGGACAATTGGCCGCTCCTATTGGGTGGTAATTGATGGGCTGGCCTCATCCTGGAAGGCCGTCTCCAGTGGTGTCTCCCAGGGATCTGTGCTTGGACCCATGCTCTTTAATATATTCACCAATGATCTGGATGAAGGGATAGAAAGCTCAATTATTTCATTCACAGATGATACCAAGCTGTGGGGAAACACAGGCATGCTGGAAGATAGTGCCAGGATCCAGGAAGATCTCAACAGGCTGGACTTGTGGGCAAAGCAGTATCAGATGAGATTTAACATGGATAAGTGCAAAGTCCTTCACCTGGGTATGAAGAACCTTCACCACAACTACACAACGGGTGGTGGCACACTGGCTGGCACAGAATCTGAGCGAGACCTATGGGTTACAATTGACCAGAAAACAAATGAGCCAGCAATGTGATGAGGGCACTAGGAAAGCAAACAGAGCTCTGGTGTGCCTTAGCCGATATGTGTCCAATAGATCCAGGGAGATGCTTCTCCCTCTCTATTTGGCACTGGTGAGGCCTCCGCTGGAGTACTGTGTCCAGTTCTGGGCACCATACTTCAAGAGGGACATGGATAAGCTTGAGAGGGTACAAAGAAGGGCCCTAAGAGGAAAGGGACCTGTTCAGTCTGAATAAGAGAAGGCTGAGGTGACCTGAGGGCTGCCTACAAGTACATCGGGGAGAACACAAATATCTGGGGCAGCAACTCTTCGGGACAGCACCTCGAGGGAGGACAAGGACAAACTGTCATAAGCTTATAGAAGGCAAATTCAGGCTAGACATAAGGAAGAACTTTTTATCCATAAGGGTCGCTAGAATCACACTCCCACCAGAGGTGGTGCAGTCACCATCATTGGAGATGTTCAAGAAGAGGCTGGATAGGCACCTTGCTGAGCTTGTCTAAGCCCAATAACTTCCTGCCCACAGCAGGGGAAAGGACTTGATGATCCTACTGGTCCTTTCTAGTTCTACAATTCTATGGTTTTAAATTTACCACCTGTTCAGTTCATTCTGTGACTCCTAGTTCTTGTATTATGAGAGATAGTAAATAATCAATCCCTATTTACTGTCTCTTCACCATTCAGTATTTTGTAAACCTGTATAATGTACCCCCCCAAGTATCTCCTCTCCAAACTGAGTATGAAAATGTTTTAAAGACAGACAATTTTTCATTTTGAAAATAAAAATCCCAAATTACTTCCTAATGAAACACAAATGATAATGTTCACACAGACCTTATTCAAATAACCTGCTAAGTTTTCACTTCTTCCCAACAATCCTATTCTTACCAACCCCTTACACATCAAGGCCTCTTACCTGCTTGTGTCTGTTCAGGGCACAATAGTTCTGAAATGATTTCATAGGGCTAAAAATTAGTTCTGACAGGAACTGGAGCAGATATGGGCTAAACAGGCTCATATAACCATGAGTACTGCTGGGCTGCAGTTAGACTGCTGCACTGCACCTGGACTATTTCTGCAGGAATCAAGACAAGTTGATGGTGATCACTACCATGCAGCTGATCCTTAAGACTGATAGAGCATGAAGAAAGCTCCTCTCATGGCAGGCAAGCACTAACTTCTAGTAAGGCAGGAAGTATGTGGGCGGCTACAGGGAAAGCCATTGCGCAGTTCAAACCTCCTGAAGTTTAGCTGATGCTGTGGAAGTCAGACAGGGTGCTGACAGACAGGCAGACAACCCCACCCTGCCTGTAACTCATGGCACTTTACATAAAGGTGGGGAAAGGGTCAAATCAAACTCTACTTTGAAGCGAATTGAACTGGAGAAGCCTGCCTGCAGCCTCTGACCCCTAGTCCTGCCACCCCACCTAGCTCTCTTCCTGCATGCAGCCACAGAGGAGGGATGGTGGAGGGGGAGCAGGCTTCAAGCTGGGGTTTGCCCAGGCAGAGCTGGAAAAAGAGGGGGTGGGATGGGGCCGTGAGGAGGCTCCAATCCACTCCTCTGCCCCCCAACTCAGGCCAGGCAAACCCCAGCTGCAGCTTGCTCCTCCTCCTCAGCCCTGCTCCCTTCCTGCAGACAGCCCAGATCATGCAACAGATTAAGCCTAGGGAACACAAGTTCCCTAAGCTAAGGTATTCCAATGTGGAGTGCCTTCATCTGATCCCTCACTTGATGAGGGTCATTTTGTCACACAATCGGCCACTTTAAAAGTGCTCTGCAGCCAAGCACGTGCATTACGGCGTGGCTCTAGAGAGCACTTTCAGGGGGACAATCACACAACAGATGCACTATGCTATAGGACAGATACCCAACTGAATGCTGGGGCCCCCTCCGCATGTTATAGGTATCACACAATTAACTGGTTAATTCTAAAATTACCTTTAGATTAGCCACATGTGCAAAGTAGATATTATGCCATAAAAAGCACCAACCAACTATAAAGTTAGAGTATAAGAACATGTACTAATTTTATAACTGGTTGCTATCAAGCTTTAATTTGCACATGTAGCACAGTCTCCCTTGAGGCTCGGAGCCATGTCAGCTGGCAGGACTCCCAGCTGCAGGAGTGCACCACATCCAGCTGGAGTGGGAGTCCCACAACTGAGGGGACTCTCAGCCTCAGCAGCTGCACATGCTGGGCCCTGGCAGTGTGCCTCCTGGGCACACTTCTGATCTCCCAGCCCCAGTGGTGCATGAAACCCCCAGGGCTGACAGACTGTAGCTGCCACTGTGTGTAGCATGGCACATTAGATCCCATTGTGCCCTTACGTGATGTGTAGAGGGGTCCTGGAGAACACTCTCTGAAGGGTCTCAATGAGCTAAAATGTTTGTGTAAGTTTTTGTTTGTTTGTTTGTTTTTAAATAAGGATGTGTAAGGCAAATTCTTTTCATTCTGGTAATGGTAGCCAGCTGCTGAGTAACATACATATCACAAAACATAAGACTGTACCAATGCTTTTTTTTTCCCCATGTGAGAATTAAATTTTCAGTAGCATGTTTATAAACCTAGCCAAAAGTGTCATGATTTATAGCTGCTTTTTGACCATGATAACTACGTTTGATCACTAGTACTCAGGACATTGAGTTTTATGTGGGGAATCCAAAGCATGCAGAACCCTATAGAACAGAATCCAGACCTCCAGACATCTAGCCCCCCACTCCAGTCTTCATTCTCGACAAAAATTAGTAAGGAAAAAAAAGGATTCAAAAGTTATAGGCAGTGTCAAAGCCCCATGTAGGATAGGACTAATTCAAATAGTTTACAGTCTTATCACTAAAAGACAAACCTACCATAAGTTCAGATGATGTCTTCTGCAGTAATTGAATGCTCCGATTTAAAGTGCTCTAGTTAAAGGAAACAGAAAGGAGAAAAAAAAATATTCCACATATCAATGCAAATAAGAAACATAATGCTTTCATATTGCATGTCTGAGCATACAGAGTAAAACCACCAACAAAAAACCAGATCGCATACCACTTCTCATAGATCTTAATATTAATGGAATCAAAACAGCTGCACCAACTAAGAACAGATGACAACCCTTTAATGAAATTAAGTCAGTATTTGTAACTGACAGTCTTAGAACAAAACTCAACAATACTTTAGCTAAAGCATATGGTAGCTTTTAAATTGTGTATCTAAAATATAACCAAAATTAGTAACAAGAGTTCGATATTGTTTTGTTGAAGGTAAAATGGTTAAAATTAACTGAGCGTGCCCAGTATGTTACACCAGAGGGGGAAATATTATTGTGGAGCTTCAGAAAAGAAAAGCACTTACCCTAGCTTTAACATATTTCTTGACAGTCAGTTTTGGAAAAAGGAAAAGAAAAAATGAGAATAATTAAGAGTTAATTAGAAAAGATACAGCAAAGAATTAAGAGTTTGGAAAAGAACCCCTATTATTTTTCTATGAGAGGAACTTGACAGGGACAGAAATACAGTGGAGTTCTCTCAATTCCCAATGATTCTGGAAAAAAAGTTGTCCTGTACCTTCCAAGAGGTGCTGTTCACTTAATATAACTGGATATATAAGACACTAAAACAAAATAAACTGAAACACTTAAGCAAAATATATATAAGCTGACATCTGGTGGAGATATAGTTTGAGTTTGACACTTTTAAAAAATGCATTGCAAATCCTGTTAAAAAAGCCAAACATTTCTGGATCTTTTAAAAGGTTTCTACAAAAAAATATTTCTTTCTTCAAAATGTAGCCCCATAAAATTCCCAAATCAAACACTGAAGTAGTAGGCTATTCCTACACTCAAGAAAGTAAATCCGTCTCTTAAGTGCAAAAATTACTACCATTTCCATTACTCAGGATGAATGAACTGTAAAAGGAAAATCTAGTAATATACACGCTTAGAGGTTTTGGAAGTCTCTTCCTTCCCTTTCCCCACTATATAATACTATTTGTAAATAAAACCAAAGAAGAAAAGGTAAGTCTTATTAAGAAATATTAGTAACTAATATTAACCAATACTAACATGTGCAAAGCAATTTCTTTGTTAAAAACATACTTTAACCTGACCATGCTCTACCAGTAGTGCCCCATCTTTTTTCCTCCCACTTTCACACTCTTTGTCTTCTAATTGTGGCTTTCTGTTTAGAAGGTCTGCTTCCTGCAGTCCCTTCATAGCATCTGTAGAAGCAAGCTGCTGCTTGAAAAAGCTTTTCATAATGTATTTGCTTATGCATTATGATTTAATTGGTCTGTAAGGTGAAAGTCTACCTTGTCTTCTACTTGACTTGAGACTAAAAGGGCTAACTACCTCTCCATACTTTGAATACCATAAACTATATAAAACCTATATTTAGATATAAAAAATAGAAAAATATCTATTTTGAAAATACATAATATGTGAAGCTAAGTCTGTTGTGAAATCTGCACACAAAAAAAAATCCTTCCACTTTGATTTTGCTAATATTTTTCTAATCTGTGTGTGTGTTCATAAAGCATCATGTTTTGAAAATTTACCATGGCTTGCTCTAGTGGAATAACTTGCTGATCATGAATTGTTCGAATACTGTTTGCATGTCCCTTTAAGGCATTTTCCAGTGCTCCTCTGGGCTGCAAAAATACATAAACATAAAAATCAGTATGCTGGTCTGTACTTATAACATGGTAAAACAATGAAAAAGTGCATTTGCAATGCATGACAACATACTTTACAAACTATGAGCAACAGGATACAGTAAATCTAATCCCATAACAGGGAAAAAGACTACTGAAGATGTAGAAACTTCAATAATTGAAACAAATATGCAAGTCTAGTAACAGGAATGTTGAGAATATCTGTACAAATTCAACAAAATCAATTTTCATATAGTGCTCTAAGCTGTTTTCTTCTCAGTATAGAAAATAAAGAAGCCCATTCTTTTATTCTAATCATTGAGACACCCATGAAGAATAACTGATCTTCTTAAAGTAGCGGTCTAGTTATTTATTCAAAATCTGTCGAGGTCCAGGGGCGCCCTCCACTGGGGATCAGGATTTCATTCAGAGATGAAACTGAAAGATCTATGCATAAGACAGAAACAGGAGCAGAACATATTTCTTAATCTGTATACCTTGTGTTGCTCCAGTTATTCTAATCAGATGTTACCTCATCCTTAGAATTGGCAGGATTCGATTTTTATAGCTAAATGTCGATTTTACTTCATACACACAAACCAGACCAATGGAAAAAGTATTTTCATTGATAACTATCAAAATGTTTGGAAAGGGGATATAACAGTAAAGAAAAATCCATGACAGCGGTAAGGAAATTCAAGGTGGGGGTGTCGCACACACGCGCGCTGTTGCAGACTGCTATCCACACACTGCTCCTCTGGCAGCATCTTGGGCAGCTCCTGCAGGAGCTGGGGGCTGTGCTGGGAAAGGGAGGGGTGGATACTGCTATGGGGTCCTGCTGCCAAGAGGCAGGGCTTTTGGCAGCCAGCAGACTGGTGCCACTGGCTACTGGCTTTGCCCAGGTTCCAGCTGGGGTTCAAGCACCAAACTCTCATTGAGCCCAGCCCAGCCCAGCCCAACCTCTGCATTCTCAAGGCGAGTGCACAGGGGTGCCCCTGGGGCCCAGCTGCTGCCCCATGCTGCCTGAAGGGGTGGGAGGCTCTAACCATCAAGGGGCTGCGTTGCTCCTCCACTGGTGCCCGCCAGGTGGAACTTGCCCCTTAAGGGCTACAGGGAGCAGAGAGCCACTTCCCGCCTTGGGCTGGGCAGCTGCTGCCTCACGGTGCAGTGTGGGGCTTGGGGAGTTCAGTGGCAAGTGACTGCCAGGAATCCTCTGACAACCCTCCTTCCATATCGAGCACCACCA
>JAGPOW010001338.1:27095571-27111084 GCA_030014935.1 Caiman crocodilus
GTCAGCAACTGGCTCGCTGGCCGTATAAAAGGCTTGGGTGGTACCCGTCCAAGTTGGAGGAGTGCTCGAACACACACAGGGAGAGATCTCCACATGTACTTCAGAGCCACGGAGGAGGCCTGATCACCCACCAACGACTCCCCGTCGCGGTCACCACGACGTATCCCATCCCTGCGTGAGTGTGTGAGCATCGGTGTGCCCGTCTATAGTTTTGTTCGGTCTGTCTACGGATTGTGCCTACACTGTCTACCTCATGTATACAGCTTGTAAGTAAAGTTTTTTTTGTTTCAACCACTGCTGCCTCATCCAACCAATTCCGCTCTATAGGCGGCCCCATTCTGCCGGCGTCTCTCGGCCCCCACAATTTTATAAAGATTTTAACAGTATACGGTCATTGATAAAAACTCTGCCCTCCACACTCTTCATTCTGTGCAATCCTGAAAATTTAAATGGATAAAAATCAGAATAAATGCTTAAAAAATAAACACTGATTTTAACCATCAACCCCCCACCCCCCAAAAATAAAAATACCTCCCCCCACCACCAAATTCTGCCAAGCCTACTTATCTTTTAGATCTGGCTGTCCCCCAACACTGATCATTTCCAAGTCCAGAACTTCAGAAGTTCAGATACTTGTATCATATGCCTGATTACTGAGAAATCATGCATCAGTTTAATCCTTTGCTTAGGTCCTTGAATTCATTGTCCAGTTGTGAGACAAGTACTTATACGACTCTCTTAATTCTAACTAGCACAATGCTCCAGTATAACTGCTGGCATATGACCAACTGAAGAGGATACAGTTTGGTCCAATCTGCTGCCACAGTCAGAGAAAAAAATTCTAGTTGGATTATAAAAGAACAGGAAAAGGCAAGAACTTCTTCAAGGAACTTTGTAGGGTCTGTAGCTTCTTTGAAGTATAAAGCCATGTATTTGGGAGAGATTTACCATCTCCCCCACTGAATCACTCTGTTTTGTAGATACCATCTAGGTAAACCCTGTTGAGGATAAACAGTACAAAAAATAGGAACATGGTAATATTAAGCCCTCAGATCTCATAGTTACAGGACACAAAAGGAAGAGACACTCTTGGAGACTCACAAGCTGACAAATCTAGATAGAGAGTACTTCTTCCAAGAAAATAGTGAATGATTTATTAATAAAACTTCATTATGATCTCAGCACTCATTCCTGCCCGGGACAGGGAGTCAGACTTAAATGATTTGTTCAGGTCCCTTCCGACCCTAGAAACTCTGAAACTACGAAACCACTTGCTGAATCTTCCTGTGTCTTGCCTCAACACTTTCTTCCCAAATCTTATCATCTATCATAGCCTCTCTCCCCTCACTTTAAACATGCTGCCCTTGAAACTTCTTTCTTACATTTTGGGGCGGCATAATAAGGTAAAACTCTTCCAAAACAAGACCAGATTGCAGCAGCATGGGTACTATTATTAATTTTGTTTTCCTATCACATGTTCTCCCCATGAGCACGATTTTTGCATATGATGTTCCACATAATTCCTCTGTGGAGGAATTTAAACCCCTGCACACAGCCGGGCATGGGGATTTGAACTCTTTGATGGGGAAAGCCCCTTGGCTCTGCCTGCTAGAACCTTCTGATCTTTTGCACCTGGTCACCCAGGCTGGGCTTCACCAGTTATGCAGTTGGGATCTGTTCCTGATTTTCATAATCATACATCCTGCTATGGATGTTGATTTGGGGTCAGATCTGTCAGGGGCTCTTTGACTAGCCTACCTTAAGAAGAACTCTCATGTAGGTATTGCTTTGCTGCAGGTCCAGGTTAAACTCTGCAGAGATTCCTAGAAAAGTGACTGTTGACATACTGAAGTTCATGACACTGTCTTTGGTCACCCCATAGCAGCAACTCTGCCCTTTTGCACAAGTCAGCTTGATAGAAGAGCGCTAAAGCAGTGCTCCATCCAGTAAAGCCTCTCAAGTATTAAACAGACAAAAAAAAGGAAGAAGCTGATTTACTTGATAGCAACCACTTTCTCTTGCGTGTCTTTATGGTCATGCCTTGAACTCACTGCATAACATTATACCTAGAACAGCCTCTTTTATTTTAATTATCATCATGAGGATGGCATTATTAGCCACTTTCTTTCATGTTGCCTAACAGCAAGTGCTCTAAAAATAGTGCCAGCTCATAAAAACAAGATGGATGGGATGAAACAAGAGGAATCATTGGAATTATTCAGTTTGACCCCAAGCTTCATAACTATATTTCTTTCTAGTAGGAAACCCAGAATACACAGTGCAATACATTCCTGAATGCCTAGAGCAGTACTTCTCAAACTCTTCTTCAACATGACCCTCATTTATGACCCCATTTCCCCAGCATAACCCCTCACTCCCAACCCCAGCCCTCTACAGCCACATCTGCTAATGTTGTGACCCCATTTGGGACTGCAACCCACAGTTTGGGAACCACTGGCTTAGAGAATAGCAACAATGCACACTCAGCAGGCCATGATGTATTCCTAAACATTTTAAAACATTACTGTGCTCTACAGCAGTAAAGATTCAGGGAAACCAATGTCATTTCAAGATAAGGATGCGGTATGTATACACTGCTCACACAACAGGTGGTGGAAATTACTAGACACAGATATAGGTAGGTGTGGATTTTGTCTAACAGTGAATATGATTTGAGATAATTGGTCACTTAGTTCATCCAGCAACTCAGCCTCTCCTATCCAAATTACAAACCTCTGACTTAGAGGAGGAGGAAGATAACAACTATCTTGCGGTCTTCTTCCTTAAAAGATGAACAAGCCTAAATTCTCTCTTTTTAACCTTTCCTTGGTTTTCTTGTTTATCCTCCTTCCATGCAGAGATGACAAGCCATGCCTTTTTCCCTTCAATACACAGTACCTTACTTGTCTAGAAAAAGAGACAGCAGCTTAATATTTCTGAATAGACTGGTAGACCTGGAGTTTCTGCCAAAAAAGCAATCAGGGAAGTAATTAATGTACTGCTAAAGCAGTGATTCTCAAGCAGGGTGAAATGGTAGCTTAGGACACTGAGGGATCCTTTCAAAGGTGCTGCAGGGTGTCTCACAATATTACCACTGTTGGGTGTGCAACCATGAGTCACAAGATAAACCCAGAAATCTCAAATAGGAATTGGTATTGTTAAAAACATTATGACCTGTTACAACCTCTCTGAGTTCATTGCAACAGAAGAATCTCTATAATTTTTCTGTATAAAAAAAATAGTTGAAATTAAGAGATGGCATTTCCTGAGAAGTACCTTAAGTTTAAAAAGGATGAGAAGACTCACCACTGAAAACATTCAGTGCCTGTACTTGGCACCCAAATGTAGACAAGGAAAGCCAGCTTTGTTCCAGTAGACACTGCTTCCATTGCTGAAGTTTTAGTTTTAAAGGCAACTCCCAAGACTGGGGACACTCTCTCTGCTCACTCATTCCCACTTTCATGGAGGAATGGGCAGAGAAGAAAAATCAACCCGTTTCTTTCAGAAGGGAAGGGGAAGGCTCTTCCTCGGGACTTTCCCCAGAAGCAACCTTATTTGGTTTTCCCCCTCTGAGAGAACCCCCTGCAGGGTCAGCCTTAGCATGGCTTGACAAAGAAGATGACTCTGGCTTTGAGACCCTGGCTCTTCTCAGTCCCTGACTTCCCCAGTGATCTGTAAACACCACATCTCTGGGAGGTCCTTTTCTGGTCAACTTGTAGAAAGAAGGGAGGGTGTTTTCTTCTTTAAAAAAAGAGGGTTATCAGAGTGCTGATTGCGTGGAAGCAGAGTCCATTGTGCTTTTGGGGACAGCCTTTATTTGTGCTATTCCAGGCCCCTCTTACCTCTCTTGGATTTTACTCTATGCACACTGGGATCATTCCTTTTTTTTTTTTTTTTTTTTTTTTTTAATCAGCCCTGGGACCTTCTCTCCCCACAGCTCCTCTTCTCTGTGTTTTACTCCTCCTCCTCAAGCCCTGTCAGCCACACTTGCAACAATGCAGTTAAAAAACTATAGTCTTAACCTGGGGACAACACTCACTCAATACAATGAAAGATTATATCATGGGGAACCAACATAAGAGCAGTCTCTGTGGCTTGCTGTCAGACCTAGATTGCCATCTGCCCCCGAAGTGAAAAGGGTATCTAGATGTCCTACTTGGAGAACTATTTACAGACATTATTCACAGTAAAGTCTGCCCACAGTGAACCCTCTGAAGTTCTCCCCCCTGGACCTGCAAGCTCGTCACCCACTCAGTGCATACCAAACCCAGAAAGCAGATAGTGTTGCCATCTTAGTGTGACCTAAGCATCCCTTAGCAGCTCCAGCCTTGTGCTCAAGACCATGGTAATTCAGCCATGTTGCATACATCTGAGGGGTTTGGTGCATGCTCCTCTGCACCACTCCTGAGATTACCATAAACCTATCCATTAGTGTAACAGAGTGGAGACAGACCTCACCGGATGTCTAATTTGTGCCGCTATTGATGCCCTTTGTCATTCCACAAAGGAAAAATCAGTGGCATGACAAAAGATAGTAATAGACTGCCACTTTATTGCAATGGACATCTATTAGCTCTGTGGTGAGAGAGTATGGACAGCCTGAGCTGCTTACATCCTTCACACACCCTGGGCAGGTGCTCTGGAGGCAGGAGATCCCCACCCAGGGAATCTCAGGGTGCCTCTCCACAAGTGAAGTAGGTGTTCCCCACCCAGCCAAACTTGCTCCTGTGATCATAGGGGATAGGTCTGGATGAGTGGGGAAAGTGGAGTTTTCCTTGCATAGCCAAAACTGCCTCCAGAGATTGTATCTCTCCTTGTCCAGCACCATGAAGGGCGAGACAAGGAGCAACATGTGTTACACATGGCAGCACAGCTGAACTGCTTCATTTGGAAACTTCTATTTTTGTCCATACAGTTTTTCTGAAACTTCCCTACCCTTTAGGAGGTAGTTCTACCTCTTGCATGCTGGACATACTGGAAAATCCTTAGGCATGAAGAGAATCTCTACTTCAACCACTGGGGGCAGGGGAAGAGGAAGAGACAGAAAGACAAAAACAGAAAAGACTGTCCAGAGATTGGACAGAGATTGTCCCCTTTGGTTTGGAACCAGCTTTATCTGAAACATGGCTCTCAGAGCTAATAACTTGGTATTTTTGACACCACCAACAAATTAACAAACTGCAAATTCAAAATCAACTCATTCAAAAGGCAGTATTTTGTTTTGTTCAATTGAGTTTAGTTTAGTTTGTTTTTTTTAATCTACTGCATTTATATTCCTCCAGAGTTCTTATCGAGACAGAACGATCATAAAACATTACATTTTTGGAAGCCAGTGACAATTTCAAAGCAGTTTAGCTTCCTGACATTCTAACAGCATGCTGTCTCAAAAGTGGTCTCCTACACGCTGAGCAACAGCACAAGGGAGTGCTAAATATAGCCCAAACTTCCACACTGACAAATAATGTTTTTACCTATTGTAATTTTTCATTCCTTACCTAGAGATTTTCAACCTTATCTTTTCTCAGTTTAAAGGTTTTTCCCCCCACCAAACATAAATATATAACTAGAAATACAGTAACAAAATACTTTCTGTCATACAGAAGCTATGCTTAAGATGTCCCTCTCAGGGGCAGCTCTAGGGAAACCACTGTTTGAAGAATGTAGCATTCAGGAGTGCAATGGAGAGGTAGACAGGGCAATATCAATTCAGTCATGCTGCTGCAATGCAATTCCTTGACTCTTAGGACAGATCTTCTATGCTCTACTATACCTTTAATGAAACAGCCCTCTGCTTGAGGGATTTTTACAAGCAGAAGAGACAATGCAGAGTCCCACACAACAGTCCCTGGGGCCTGCCACTCATCACCTAACTTTTTTATAGGAAGGGTTAAGTTAAGGGAACACACATTTCAACAAGTTGTAAAAAATAATAATCTCACCTAGGCAAGAAAAATGTGAGACTACAATGAGGAATTGCACTTTTTTGAGAAGTCCTAGTCGGTATTTTAGCACTGTATATAGGTTTGTGATTTCACGTAAATCAGCCATGCAAACCCAAGCCCACTTCAAAGTCATTCCCGTCATTTCTTGAAACTCTAACCGCTCATTTTCCTTTACTTCAGGAGTGACCAAGTTAGGACTGGCAGGCTGAATCCAGCCAGTGACACCACGTTATCCAGCCTGCCAGGCTCCCCATGCATCAGGAAATTTGGTAACAGGGGAGTGGTGGCAGTGTCAATTGTAACAACTCCCAGAGCCATGAGAATTAATGCTGCCACCGCTCATCCTGAAGACTGCTCCGAGGTGCTGGATTGGGCCATGGGGCCAGATGAGCTGGGCACCACCACTCTCTCTCTTTAACAAATCTTAACAAATATATCTAAACAAATCTTAACAGATATGAGAGAAACCATAGGACTCTACAGACCTGTGCTTAAAGCCCCAGCTCCTTAAGTCAACCTGAAGACAGAAGAATCACAGTTCCCATTTAAAAAAAGCTTCTAGCCTTATGATAGCCAAAACACACTTGAAAATGGGAACCAATGTAACTAAAGCACCAGGACATAACAAAGCCTGCAGGTGGCCTAAATCAAGAAGTGTGATGCAAGAGGACTATGCATCTCAATAAGATGCTAAGTGAAAGACAAAGCCCATGACAGGAGCACAACCATCACCACCAGCCAGAGAACTGTACATGTGACAAAGCATAGCTGGGCTGGTTTTCCCACTCAGGTAGCTAGCACTATCTTTGTTGTGCTCTGAAAGAAAGGGAAATTCTTGATTCTCCCAAAAAGAAGGAGAAGAACCTTGTGACCTCTTTTGGGAAGCAGAATATGGTCCCACACCACTTTCCCTGCCTCTTAGTAAACAGAAAAGAGAGCAGGCTTCACACTATGGGAGTCCCCTACCTTCCATACGGAGACATGCTTAAGACCAGAGCAAAAGAATCTGCTGTCCTGATCAATTCTCTTGCTATCCAGGATGGATGAAAATATGAAAGTATTTAATTCAATTTAAATGCCTAACAAAACAGCGTTAATTCTTCACCAGATTTGCTTTTACATATCTGTATCCACATCCCTGCCCTTTGGCTGTTTGCATCTTTACACAGTAAGGGCAAGCAGAATCTCTGCTTTTATACATTTGTACACCTTAATACAGTGATTCCTAACAGGTGCTGCGGCACCCTCAGATATCTTGCAATCATAGATGGCACTGTTTAGTGTGAAAACAAGATTTGTAAGATGAATCCAGAATTTTCAAATAGGAATCCACAGTGTTAAAAGCATTCTGACCTGTTGCAGTCTACTTACTTACCCGAGTTCCTTTCAACAAGACTTGCTCTAATATTTTTCTGTAGTTAAAAATAGCGAAAACCAAGGAGCTGGCATTTTCCCAGGAACGCCTTGTCTATTAAGGGGTGCCTTGAGTTTATAAAGAGTTGCTATAATTGGACCTGAACACTGGTTGTGGCTTTTGAGCACTAACACAGTATTTGTTAACTACAAACAAGCACCACAGACTAATCCAAGAATGAGTTTAAATCCTGATACCCATCTCTGCACCACGACTTAGGTCAGTTTTCGCATTCAACTAAGATGGTATAATATACATGGTATACATGAAACTCTGTTGAATTGACAGGACTTACCCATTTCTTAAAGAAAAAGCAGCAACCACAATAAGAAAACAAGAGGCTTCTTGTCCTTGCAGCATCAGAACATAGACAAGTGCCCTCATCCCCCAGCCTCCCAGCACTTTAAAAAAAACCCTCAAAACCAAAACTGCACTTGTTGGCAGTAGCAGCAGCTGTGGGGGCTCTAGAGCCACATGGCAGAGCCCCGCCTGCACAGCCCTCGCTCCCCAATCTCCCCTACCTCTGCCTCATCCCCAATGGCTGCCTTGCTCAGCCCCAGCATCCCAGTAATTGAAAAAAGCCCCGCACTCACCAGCTGCAGCAGCAGGGATCAGGGTCTCTGGACACTTGTGGCAGAGCCCCCCTACAGAGTGTGGGGATGCATCCCACCACCACCCCAGCACCAACATGGCAGCTGTCACCCCCAACAGACTTACCAGATTGAGACAGCTGTCAGCTGCCTGTTTAGTCTATGGGCGAAACTCCAAATTGGCCAAATCTTTTCAGAACCTTTTCCAAATTGATTTGGATTTTTCAAATTGATTCACTTGGTCTCCCCATTCAATTCAGATTTGGAGATTCAGTTCCCAGATTGGGCCAAATCGCCTCCGAAGCGAATCGCCTACTGAAGCTTCGCACAGACTAACAGGCAGCATGGTGTAGCTCTATGCCACTATTCTTTTGGACTAGATGAGACCCTTGCAGTCTAGATTCAGCCCATGAAGCATATGTCTAGGTAAGGTTGAGTCCGTGGGGCAAGGGGATATAAAGGAATGTTGTTTAAACAATGAATCACAAAATGTATAGATGTTTTTGTATCTCTGTGTAGAATGTCACAAAAAAAGAGAACTAGCTTTATTATTATTATTACTGTGCCTTTACATTAATTAAAACTCACCAACTGGTCTGCTCTTGCTTCCAAGTCATTAGCAAATGACAAAAGATCCACTTTGGTAATGCTTTTATTGATCTGATGAGAGCAACAAAAACAGCAGTTGAATAAGAGTGTTTCCCAATCCTGAACTCAAAACATCTTAAGTTGAAGACATACTTCAGTATTTATGCAGTAGTTGTACAACAATTTTAAAGTAATTATAAATGTGGTAGTAAAGGGATTTAAAATGTTGCCTGTATAACTTAGAAAAAGTGTCCCAAAACAATAAATATGTAAATAGTCTTTACTCTCTGTGTCTATTAACACAAATATACAGCATTGTATTTTGCTCCCAAGGTACATCTGTTTCCAAGTCTCAGGTAATCATAAATCTTACCTCTGTTAGATATGCTGTAAAGTTGATTCCATCAACTCCAGAAGAGCTAAAGTTCAGAAGGTTCTGCCTCCCAGGTGCATCCAGTAGAATGATGCCACTGAGATTAATATTAATACGTTCGATTTTAAGTGATACTTCTTCTGTATACTAACGGGGAGGGGAAAAAAGCAGATGCAACAAGTTCTCACTGAGTTTACATTCCTCTTATTATAAGACACTCCTCCATATGAAAACAGCTGCTCTTTTAGACTTAGGACTCGTCACTTAAATCATTACACAGGAAGTCAGTGATCAGATACTACTCTTGGTTACAAAGATGTAAACCCATCTGAATTTGGACATAGTGGCTAGGGACAGACATTACATAAAAACTAGTTTAAATGATAAGAAATTGGTTTAAACCTGGAACAGAACAGATGTGCAGTGCACATAACCCAATTTGAAAATGGCTGAAACCGGTTTGAGATGAACGTGGGTGAATGTAGTTGTCAGACTCAACTGATTTGGGTTAAACTGGTTTATGCAATGTCTGTCCCAGACACCTTCCTGGCTTAAGTTAAATCAGAGTTCCCCAGCATCCCAGCATGCTCTCTGGGCTGGGTGGAGCTCTCTGCTCCAGAGAGCTGGCCTGGCCCCTCCCCTCTGCTGCCTGGCTGCAGCTCCGGCAGAGACTGCAAGTACAGTGGGGTAATTTTTTTCCCACTGTCCAATTATTATTATCATTATCTCTAGTGAAGAAGGGCCCAAATACTAAAAGTTCACTTGAGGCCACCAGAAGTCTATGTACAGTACTGCTTCTGGCCCAACAGCTAATGTCTATTGGATAGGGAGGATCGGTCTAACTCATGGAACTTTCTGTGAAGCACCAAGACTTAGACTGGGGAGTTACACGGCTGTCTGTGCCTTGAGTGGTGCTGACAGAAACATGACCAGGCCGAGAGTGAGGAGACTCAAATTCTGTTCCAAACTCTGCCGCTAGGCTGCTACCCAGGGGTAGGTTAATTCACATTGGTCTCTCTGCTGAGCTTTTGTCTGTCTTTTCTGGACTGTATTCTTTTTTATATAGGTACAATGCTCAGAATAGCAGGACACTGATCACAGCTGGATCTATTGTAAAAGAAATTCAAACTGCTAATTTCCCCAAATGCCATTTAAATTCATCTTGACCAAAGCTAAACAAATTGCTGAAGAATTTTAAATGCCACCCTCCACAAATAATTTCTCTTAACTCATGACTAGAAAAACCCTAAAAGAACTCAAAGGTCCTGTTCAAGACCAAGTGAAGAAGTAAGATGACAACTGCAAAATGCCCTCCCACTCCAACAAAAGTTCTCTCTCACAGATGGACGTTTGAAACACTTACCATGCTAATATTTAGAAATTCATTTATATTGAAGAGACTTTCTAGATGAAGTGAGGTATAAATTCCTTTGTTTTCTTTGCAATCACTATGGAAATAGATAAAACATAAGTCAGTTAGAAAATCAGGTTTACTGATACATTTCTATTTTTAAATGATTAACAAAGTAGACCAATTAGGCCAGTCCTGTTTTTTTAACAAGTTCTAGCCTTCTGTTTTGGAGTTTCAGAATTGAGGAAGGAGAGAAGAGACAAAATTAGTAGCTTTTAATAAAGGCAGCTGGTGTTGTTCCACAACATTAGATGAAGAGTGCCTCTAATAACTGGTCTGCTTGTAAGACATTCATTTTTGTTAGTGATTCACTACCAAATTGGAAAATGATCTTATATGGCTTACAGGATTTTTTACTGTTGGAAATCTGAAATGTGGAAGACAGCAGGGACCACAGAAAACAATGCATACAAAAATACTACAAATCATGGCAGAGAGGTTTTATACCTGTAAACTTTTTCAAAGGTCAAGTTAATATCTGGATTCTTTAGCAAGATGCCGGAAAGGTAGTTTTTCCAATGTTGATTCAGTAAGTAGGGAGTATCGAAGACCTAGAACCGAAAATGTAGTTACTATTATCATTAGATCATAGGAAAGTAGGTCTGGAAGGGACATCACAAGTTCATCTAGTCCTGCTGAAGGCAGGATCATTCCTAACTAAACCACCCCAGACAAGCATCTGTTTAGTTTGCTCTTAAAAATGTCTAGGGATGGAGATTCCACAGTTTCTCTAGGTAGCTTGTTTCAATCCTTGACCACCCTCATAGTCTGAATGTTCTTCCTAATCTCCCAGGAATTTTTAGTGCTGTATTTTTCAGGTCCAGCGTGCATTAGTTTTTAAACAGGTTTTCAGTACATGTGCATGGGCACACAATCACCTCCATAAACACACACAGGCTCATACAGACTTTATGAGCTGCTGCTAAGGAGGTCGAATGAACAATCAGCAATGTCTCTGATGTGGGAAGTACAAATCTGAACTCCACATGTTACCAGAAGCCACTGTGTTCGAAAGACATTTCTCCCCCAAAGTCAACAAGCAGAAAGTATTCATAGTGCACTGCAGTATTCTAAGTTAAAAAAAATAGGTGAATAAGTATCAGATCCCACACTATCTCATATGATGCGTCTCCCCTTTTAAAGCTATTAAAAGTTAAATTTATCTACCCACCACTTGCAGGGTGTTTTGTGTTATTTGTTTTAGTATGTTGGATGTGTCTGACTTCACCTTGAATAAAGTCTTGTCTTCAAATGGTTCACAAACGAGTTTTTCTACATTTCCGCCTGTAACAAAAGTGACTACAACTACAATCATCAGCACCCAGGAGAAAATGAAACTGAATCCAACGCCACTGAAAAAGAAAGGAGTCTAGTGAGTTTTTAAAAGTATGTGCATGAACAAGATAAATCAAAAAAAATTAAGTGTAGCAATTATCAAAACCGTAAGATGACTATCAGATGAATAAATCTGTTCTTTCATTTTTGCCCCCCAAAAACTGTTGTCACATGACTAATTGGAGACATAGTACATTATAAGCATACACCTTCCAGATGTCAGTTCTCCCAAGAGTTTTGAGCTCAAGCGTAGAAAATACCATGGAACCAGCATTACATGTGCATCAGGAAATGCAACATTTTCTCAACACAAAAAGCAAGCATACAGGCATTCAAGTAGTTTACAATGGAAAAGAGATAGCGATTCTGCCACAAACTGCTAGCTCTTTCAAGGTGATGACCCATCAGTGCACTCCGTGATGCAGCCCCTTAACCCAATGCCACTGATCAGCTGGACAGAGGAGCTATGTTCCGGCTGCTCTACCAGCAGTCGCAGTTCTTCTGGCCAGTGAAGCAGTCCCCTGCCCAGTGTTCTGGATGGTAGGATGGGGCTTCCCAACAGCGCTGCCACAGCTGCTAAAACTGGAGCTTGTCTTTGAGGAGTCTGAGTATCCCTCCAGTCAAGGGGCTGGAACACCTATACTCACATCTCAATCTATTTTCCTACCACTATGAATCTCCCAGAAATTTTTAGCACTGGAACTGAATGTTTGTCTATGCAAGACCAGGTCATTTGAAGGGCAGTGCAAATACCTAGGTTTACTGGGAACAATGTCTGAGAGACCCAAGCTTGGCCTCTCGCCCAGGTTGTCAGTGGAACATATTGCCCAGGTCAAATTAAAATTATTTTTTTAAATTCA
The DNA here is from genome assembly GCA_030014935.1 of Caiman crocodilus. Classification (NCBI taxonomy): domain Eukaryota; kingdom Metazoa; phylum Chordata; order Crocodylia; family Alligatoridae; genus Caiman; species Caiman crocodilus. The sequence continues at coordinate 27,108,085 of JAGPOW010001338.1, forward strand.
GACGGCCAATGTTCTCCAGAGCAGTCTGGACAGAATTCAGACTGAATCATGCTCTGTACTCCTCAGCAAAAAAAGGATGGATTAAGCCAGACGCAGATATTTCTAAGGATCAACCTCATCGACTCCAAAAACCACACACCACACACAACCTAAAGACAGAAATGAATCAGATATCTCTATTCTTCTGAAGCAGCTATTGTAATCCTTCCTTCAGGGTTCTAATCATATTTAACTATATTTTATATAAAACCTCTCTGCACTCTAATTAGCTCAACATAATTCACAATTTTACAGTTTCTAATTTGGTTTTAAGTGGATATTTGTTAGCTGTAGTATTTTCATTAGTTCAGTAAATTAACATAATTTATCTTCTCTAGTTATCTCGTAGAAAGAAATTACTGAATAACAACTCTAACTTCATTCAGTTTTAAAAGCACACCAGGGCTTGAACTTGCTTTCATCAAGATAATTTCCAAACATTTAACAAATATTTTCAGTTTAACGTTTTTTTGTTCACAGTATTCCAATGTATTTATTTCTTTATAGATAATAAAACCATGCCTTTTCAAATTGTACTTCCTATAATACTGCACTCATACTCCATGAGATATTTCTTTATTTCACTTGTTTGTTAAAAATAAAATATACTCACGCCATGAGAAAATTCCCTCCAGTATTTGAAACACAGCCTCTTGTTGTTGGAGAAGCATGCCTGTCATAACCACAGGTGCCACATAGTAACCCCAGGTAATAAAAGACCAGGATAAGGATCACCATGCAGCAGAGAATTAGACAAGCCAGCCACCTAATGAATCAAATTAAGGGATTAAAATTAAGGGATTAAAAATGTAAGACACAGCGCTCCAAAATAAATGTTACAGACTAGAGAAGAAATATCAAATAGAAAGGAGAAAAATATTATGCACTGATGATTAATAGTCCAAAAGAGGCTGAATCTTAGTAAGCTATTAACAGCAATATGCAAAAGGCAACTGAAAAATATGTAAATATGATTCCAACTTTGTTATAAAACTTCCACTATTCTTGCTGTAGGGATTGCTTCTTAACACCAGGTTTCATAATTTTCTTTTAAGTAATATTGGAGTTTTGGTATAGCCATGATGGCCCAGGACATATGTGAGAGGCAAGAAGTTGACCTGAGTATGAGTGTACTGCATTAGAAAGCTTTTCAAGGTCTAATCTCAAGCATGCAGTGGGACCAATAACAGATATCACCCTTGCTTCTCACAATTTTCTTTTGAAATTCCTGTAGTTATAACTTATGGGCATTCATACATATACCTTTTCATTTCACAACGTGCTGAAGATCCAGTGGGTTGGATCACACTTGATAAATTGAGTCTACTCCACACACAAGCCAATATGCGCTGAGCTGCGTTGTATGTGGTTGTATAAACAGCAAAATGTGCAGCAGTGTGCAGAAAATGGAGGTGGTGCACATTTGAACAAATACACCTCCAATGTGTTTTAGTTCAAAAGCGCACTACCACCATTTTCTCAGGGCTGACATGCATTTCACCACTTATATAACTGTGTGCACTGCAGCACCAGGTGCTTTTAAAAGCGCCCAGCGCTGTGGCGCAAACATATGTACAAATGCCCCATGTTGTAAGTGCCTGTGCTGGCACTCCACAATGGACTGCTGCTGTTACAAAGATATATAATTAAAGGGATATAATCAAAGGAATAGAGAACCTTCTTTGTAGGAACTGTTGTTTCATTCTTACTCATAACAGAACTCAAACAACAGCTTAGACATGTAGAATTTACCACACTTTCAAAACATGATCCGGGTCCCTCTCTGTCCTTCCCTTAACACCAATTATTTTCTCCCTTCACTTTCTTTCTTTTGTTTTCTCCTTTGACCTATTCTCTCTCCTCTTCCCTTTTGTTACTGTTACTCCATAGTGGGTGTGTCTACACATGCTATTAGTATGGTACAATAAAGTCTGGTGCATACTGGCACTGTAGTCTACTGCTCCTGGGCACCATGTTTACATGACTGCAGCATGGTGAGCTGGGTTGAAGCTGCCCCAGCTGGTAGAGGGCCTGGCTCAGTGTATTGCGAAGCAGCTGGCTGGGGCACAAGGGTGCTCCAATGCATGGCTAGCCAACAGACAGCTCCACACAGACAGACACACACAACCTTGTGTCCCAGCCAGACCTGTCAGCATCTACACATGCATTAAAAAAAATCTATGCATTAAAAAAACCTCTGCCATAGGATGGTACCTGTATTAATAAGTACTAACGTGCAGCAGAGTTAGTTTCCTGCAGCTTAACTGGGTCTCATGTGTAGACATTGAGACTTTACTGCAGAACTAGTTAGGCAGACACACAGTAAATATGTCATGTAGATGTGCCTCGTAGGTAATACACAAGAAGAAAATCAAGTGAAATACTGCAAAGGATAAAGGCAGGGCTGGCCATCTGCTCTACATGCAGTCCACAAAGACTTGACATGAAACCTGAGCCCTTTGGCCACAGTTCCCCCTGTTGCTCCTGCTGCTACAGGGGCTGAGGTCCCTGAGTTCCCCCACCACTCCTCTCTGGCTTCTGCTTCTTACCCATGCTTAGGAAACAGGTAGCACAGTGAGAAGGGACCTGCCTGCACTATGTGCACAGCGGGGGACAGGCCCCAGCTGCCTGTGTGGCAGGTGAGGAAGAGAGATCAGGCTGTCCCCGCAGCTGCAGGAAGCTAGGGTGCCTGTACTAAGGTGGAAGTTGATGCTCCAAAATGAGAAGATCAGAAACGTAATATGCTGATATCTTCCTAGAATTCTGAAAATAAAATGTATCCATGAAGCTATGGGTGATACCAAGTCCTGGAGAACAATAAATTTTAGAGGTGCATTGATATATTGGTCCAATATAACGAAAAATTTGCTGTCCGGCGCAGTGTAACTAGGGCCCACACTATGACTAGGGTCCCTGACTTCAAAAGGGCCAATTTCAGGGAGCTCAGGAGGCTAGTCGATG
>JAGPOW010001338.1:27111184-27131566 GCA_030014935.1 Caiman crocodilus
TTAAGAGTAGATTAGATAGGTACTTGGCTGGGGTCCTGTGACCCTGGCACTCGTTTCCTGCCATTGGCGGGGGGTCAGACTAGATGGCCTGCTCTAGGTTCCTTCTGACCCTAGGTACTATGATACTATGAAAATTGACTGTATCAGAAATCCATCTGATGTGGCTGATAATTTGGCTGGCAAATGCCTGTGCAGCTGCGCAGCTGTAGCACATATAGGTCGCAAGGAGCACAGTCCAGGAGCATGGAGTGTTGTGTACAGCTGGTAAGTCTGTTGTGGGGGGAGGGGAGAGGGAAGGGAAGAGAAGGGATGTGGGGAGCAGATCAATGTCCCCTGTGGTGAGGGTGCAAGTGGGGCTGGGGCAGGTGCAGGATGGAGCCACAGCTCACCCAGTGGGTGCAGCTCTCACTGCTGCGCACACCTCAGGAGAACATGGGGGATGCCCCCAGTTCTGTGTGGGGTGGGGCAGAATGCCAGTGTGGGCTGGGGTGGTGCCGGGCTGTTCCTGGCGCATAGGGGGACTTTTTGTATTACCAAAAAAAATAAAAAGTCCGCAACTGACCAAAAAGAAAATTGTGGAATTATCACAATACTTAGAAACCATGATTCCACTTTTGTTACATCCCTTTCCACCAGACTATATCTGATTAGCCTGAAAAGACTATAAACTCATTCAAGTAGGTACTGTTCCTTCCTCTATATTTGTACCACATTTAAACACAAATATTTTACATTTTCCTCTACCACTGGACTAAATAAAAATTTAGAACATCTAAGCTATAGGTTCTAGGATTCACAACTGCTCAGTGATTATGGTTTAATGTCTTGATCAAAATATACATTTCAAAATATTCAGAATAGTATATCCTCCCACCTCATTATCCAAATACTTCATACCTACCTATAGAAATCATACTGTTCCACTACTGGGAAATAATCTTGAACATATGCCTCACTCTGAGAAAGATACATTGTGAAATCAGCTATAATTTTCTCAACAGGAAGTGATTTAGTGAAGCTAGTGATATTTGAGCCAACAGATTCCAATACATTTTGGATATCTGAAAAAGTAAGAACAGGGATATTACCCTTACAAATCCATAAAAGAAACATTATATTCCACATGCATAAATGTATTCAGCCACATTGTATATAAAATAAGAAAGCCATGGAAAAAAAGCATGAAACAGAAACAGGCAGCCACAAGGACTATTTAGCTTTCAATGTAAGACAATGACATTAAGGCACGCACACTGTAATTTAGCTTAATGATGAAGGATGTTGAAGTCAAGCCAGAGTTTTCTCTTTCTGTTCTTTCATTATAACATGTATTTTATCCATCTAGCTTTTTATTCATCTAGCTTAAATCTTGTATTTTCCATAATACAGTAAATAGCATTACTGAGGAAGGGAATTAAGTACTTGATTTATGAACAAAGAGTACAATTTTAAAATTTGTCTTTTCTGTGTATTCACTCCTTACTTAGGAAGAATATATAATACTTAAATGTAATATTTTTGAAAACATACTTTAAATAAATATCTTTCCAATTAATTAGTAACATTCTGTAGCAGGATCTAACTTTTTGTAATTTATGGATGAGCCTGCTATTTTGAGGGTGTAATTTTATAACAGCTGTATTTAACTACGTAGAGATTCTGAAATATTTCATACCCTTATTGTACTACATATTTATAAAGGGTATAATTTTTCTTTATTCATATTATTCTTCAAGATTTTCTTCAATATCTTATTTAATCAGGATACTTTCACTCAGATACATACATAAATCTTTTGGTTTTGTCTCTTTCCATCATACTAATACATTTTACAATTTGAGACTGGTAAATTCAAATACCAAGTTGCTTAGTTGGTAGATGTTACACAGTACTCTCTATCAATATTAAGAACTCAGCTGCTCAGAAAACTGGGAGGGGAGACATTTTTCACCCTCATTTTTAATTTGGTTTGTACCTCTCACTCAACCAACTGTAAGACAGAGTAGGTTGGTACATGATGAAAGCCTTTTGGTTTTTATGAACATCAGCAGCTACGGTAGGCAAGTAATTTTGCATTTAAATTTGTCAATGAAAAATGTAAAGTTTACAGTTTTAGAAAACTTTGACTCATTTTAGGCTAATTCACACAATATGATGTGTTCGTATACGTAGTTGTTTTGCCAGACTTACAAGGAATAGCTGCTTATATTGGTAGAACAGGTCCAAAAAGCAAGAATAAAAATTAACACATATTAGCATACATACTCACACACTATATTCACTATGCTCTAAGCTTTAATGATTATTAATCTGTTAGTTGATTTAACCATTTGTAACGGTTGGATTTTGGGGTACTTCAGTGTATAATGACATTGTATTAGTTAAACTATTGTTAGAAGATGGTTTTTGGGGTATTTCAGTATAAGATGAAGTAGTATTAAAGTACTGTTAGAAGAGGTCCCCTCCCCCCGGGTGAGATTTGCTAGTATAACAAACATTAGCATAAAAACGAGTTTGTAAAAAGATAATTGTCTATGTTCACATAAGAATCACTGTCAGCATTACAACAAAATAAACAGAGGGCTATCCAGACACCACAAACTCCCAGATTCCAAGACTAGTCTCAGTAGAGAGAGTCAAGCATGTGTACACATGGGGCGTGGCAGATGTTCCCAGAACCTTACTTTAAGCCACATGATTGCAGATCAGGTTACAAATGGAGCACACATTTGCCAGTGCAAGGAGCCAACATCAGGAATGTGATCTAAGTAAGTGGGGGAAAAGGGAGGGGTGAAGGATAGGCAGGATCGGGGGCGGGGGGGCTGGTGGGAGGCTGTCTATAAGTCAGGGTAGGAGTTGGGGTGAAGAGCTAAAAAGAACCCAGTCAGGGTGGGAGGTAGGAAAAGCACAGCCCCAAGGCTAGATTGAGTGGTTGTGCTTTAATCAGACCTGGGGCTGTGTTCCTAATGTTTTCAGATGTTCAGTAAGACTGGGTAAGGGATAACCCAATCTTTGTAGTGCAACTTCGCCCCATCTAAACTTGCTGAACATATGTACTGTTTGGCATTTAGATCAACCTACCTAGGGTTGGGTCGATCTAAGCTTAAGATATGCATATACCAAAAAATACATGCAGTACCCTATACTGCATTCTTAGACTTCATTATGAGCCATTGATAGGACACATACTGATTTATTAAGATTTCGTGTGGAATAATGGCATGGCCCAAGATGGTGTTTTTAGTCTAAAAAACACAAACAACTTTCTGTTTCGGGGGTGCTCAACCTCTGGCACATGGCACCATGTCATCTGGCCTGCAGAGCTCCCCACAGGACCATAAATTTGGCAGTGGGGAGTTGTGGCTCTGTTCCCAAGACGAATTCTCCAGACCCATGAGGAATACTGGGCTCTGGTCACTGGTTCTGGCATGCACCCAATCCTGGCACTCAGGGCTGGGCAAGGGCAGCACCACAGCCCTATCCCAGCATATGGGAGGGGGATAGGGAGGGAGTGATGCTGCATCCCCAGGATCCAATCCTGTGCGTGTAAGGGGCAGGAGAGGGCAGTGCTGAGTCCCGGCTGGATCTCGCCCACAGACAGTTCTGCACCACTCATCTGGCCCATGGGTCAAAAAGGCTGAGCACCACTATTCTAGTTTTATACTGTTGTCAGAGATAAAATCATCCCCAATAACAAGAATACAAGAAAAGCCCCCAAGAATGGCAAGATTGTACTATGAAGTAGTAATATGAGATGGAAAACATTGTTTAAACAATAAAAAGTTAATTCCCATCAGCCTCACCTGATAAAATATTCCTGGTCTGGTTCATCACTAAATCTGGTGTATCATTAAATGCTGTATAACCCTAAAATAGAAACAGAGTTAAATATTCTCAAAGCCAAATTTAAAAATGGACTAATACCATACATATCATAGTTTATCTGGTATGGCATGCAAATTTGTATGTCACAGCTTACAAGAGTAAAATAAAATTAACAATGGTCTGGGTGGCTTGCTCTCCTTGATTCTTCACTTCTGTAAATAAAGATATATGTACACAGACAGATTTTTTTTAAAGATGTATGTCTTTAATAGTCAGACAACTGTGACTCAGGAGTTCTTTCTATCCAACATGGATCTCAAGTTCAGAAACCTAACAACATGCAAGTGTTCTGAACAACAGTAGATTATCCCCTCTCCTCAGTGCAACTCTATCCTAACCAAACTCAAAAATGTCAAGTTCAGAAAAGTTTTGGAGACAAAAAAAAATTCCATGGATATAATAGAGTGCCCTTCTACCTCAATGCACTCCTAATGAGAATATGATGTAACTTTTGAAGCTAAGCTCCTTTTGGCTCAGACTAAGCTATTTATTTTCAGGTGAAAACAATGGTATTTTATGGGTCAGTGGTCAACCTTTTAGCTTGGTGAGCCAGATTGGCAGTGCCTGGTATATGCACAGGCCAGATCCAGGTACAGCAGGCACCATCTAGATGCACTGGGGGAGGGGGCGGCAGGGGGCAGGCCAGCTATAAAGCAGCCCCAGGGGAAAGGAGCATGACTCAGCCCCATGATGAAGGAAAGGGACATGGCCTGGCACTGTAGGAGATGGGGGAGGTGGTAAAAGAAGGTGTAGCCAGGTCCCAACCCAGCCCCACAGGGGGGACATGATTCAGCTCTATAGGGGTTGGGGGAGGAAGTGTATGTTTGGGCCCCAATCTGACCCAGCAAAAGGGAAAGGGCATTACCAGGTCTCAACCCACCCTTTGGGGAGGGAAGGGGGCATGGCCTGACCCTAGTCCACAAGTGGGAGGGTGGGGCCTAGCCATGCAGGGGAAGGGTTTTCAGCCCCACCCTCCTGGCCCCAGTCAGCTGCATGGGAATTGCTAGGGGGTGGGTGGCCATATTAATGGCTATTGCTCCCCCGCCACCAAACTGCCTGACCATGATGCAATAGCTCCATCTGGCCTGTGGGCTGGATGTTGAATACCCCTCTTATGTTACTTAACTATTGCCAATGCAGCAGATTTCATGCCAGATATGCACATGAGATTTGTTTAATTAAATATTTCATGATGGTAAAGAAAGAATATAATTCAGAAGAAAAAACTGCATTTTTTATAATCTGAAAACATACAGAATGCTGGCAGATTAAGGTTTGTGTCTCTTGCTCTCTTATACCACCATACTAATTTTGGAGTCATATTCTCTGTAGATGTAAAGCATTGCTTAATTATTAAATATTTATATGGAGCTTATGGAGCTGTGAACAATACTGGGATGATCAGAAGAGAAACCTACTATGAGACAAGAGACGAGGGGAAGAAAACTTCCAATCAAGTAAACAAAGCATAAATGTTATATAGAAGCAGCACCCTCCTTCCCCCCCATTTTTTTTTTTTTTTTTTTTAACTAGGAATAAAATTTATGATCCTTTCAAGAAACATACCTTTTGAACCAAACTAGAGAGGTCTATTTTAAGGACATCATTGACTTTGGCAAGCTGCAAGTTCACACTTGGCAACTAGAAAATATAAAGCACTTTTGAATTAAATCAGCACATCAAATAGATAGTACCTTACTAAATATTTCAAAGGGGATGTAAAAACAAACTGAAAAGAACATGCATAGCACAATATTGTTACTTCACTCCTTAAAATCCTTGTTGGTTGAAAGCAAAGCTTATCCTCAGCAAGTTTTTGGAAGATTATAATGCTGCCCAAAGCAGTACTTTAACCTAGCTGTTTGACGTGGATCTTTCTTCTGCATTCAAAATGAAAATAGTCATTGAAATTGCATAGAAACATAGAAGCAGAATAGATTATTTTATTATACAAGTGACTACACAGACTGAGCCATTAAATCACACAGAAGAACTGCTGAGCTAATCCAATGCAACTGCCCTGTGAAAGACTGAAAAAATATTCACTTACCCCACTGTAGTTGGCATTGATATTCAGCTGATGTAATGAATTTCTGATCATGTTGCAAGTTGAAGCAACTTGAGGTGCAGAACAGGCAGAATCATTAAGTGTATTGCTCAGGTGTGCTTTTACGTCTGTCAGGTTAGCATGGAGTCTTTCAGTGCCTTCCTGCAAAACCTCCACAGACACGCTCACATTTTCCAATGCCTCCTTTGTTTCTCTGATTGCTATGATATCAAGTTGGAAAAAAACCCAGTTTTTGCTTAAGAGCCAAACTAATTTTTCAACCAGTTGTACACACTTAATTGAAAAAAACAATTCTAGCATGGAAAATGAATTACATATTTTGCTACAATAAACCAAACACAGTCCAGTTACTATTACTAAAATTTCACCCACTTTCCAAATTTACTCCTTTTTATACTCCTTCCTTGGTTGCCTTCCATCAATGATGTTTCCATGTAGACATATGTGAGACATCTGTTTCATTTTCATGTACCAGCACAAGTGTGTTAGTTCATTAGCAGTTAAATCCAGGCTCTATCATTTTTCAAAACACTATTATCTGTATCTCTCATTAATTTGATCACAAGTTACCAAGTTGCACATTTCAAGTGAAACAGCCAGACCCTAATGCGAGTTTCAAGGTATTTCTGCCTTTAGATTTCACCCGAGTCGTGTAAAACATAGAAGCATCGATCAGGAGAGTAAAAGACAGCAAACACATACAACTAGAAACGCACGAGAAAGTATACAAATAATGAACCACACTTCACATTACACACGATTTTTGTCAAGTCTTTTACCTTTGATAGCCCTTTCCACTTTCACTTCAAGCCAATAGAGAAATAAAGCAAGAAAGGTGAATGATGATGGGTGATGAGAAAGAATTCTAGTGATGTCAGCAAACAATTTCACATGCATGAGTGGAGTAAAAGAAATAAAAGTATCTGAAGATCATTGATAATTTTTACTTTTCTGAATAGCCACTTCAGATTCCTGAAATAGCTTCTTTGGCTTGCCCATTATCAAGATGATTTAAAGAAGCTATTTTCTTTGCATAAAACAAGGACTAAGGAAATCATCATTATGATGGGCAAGCCAAGGAGCCAAGTGCATTCCCTCTAAGCTGTGTGGTGTGCGTAGCCATGCAGGCACGCTCATGCCAGAAGCACCCACAAGGCCATGCATGGCACAAAGCTTAGAGGGAATGCTGTGTGTTACCAAGTTCACACACACAGTCAAGAAATTCTAGCTGCTGGCACCTTCACAGTAATATTAACTTGATGGTGCTGGCACATGTATACACTAAAACACAATGAACTGCCCTCAGATGATTTAATGAATAGCAGAGTCTATCCTACCTGAGAATCAGATATATTACTTAAACCATAGTTCACCAAAAAAAATTAAAATGTTTGCTGTCATTCACTTTTTATATAAAAGAACCATTTGTCTGGAAATAGACATGGTATACTACAAGATAAGAAATTCACTCCAAAGGCTAACTGAACATGTGCAAAATGAATCACCAACCTGTGGGTACAACACAACCACAGATTTAGTGAGACGCTTGTAATTACCAAAAGATCTACCATCCCTTATCCTGACAAAGTCTGCAAAAAAGCAAGATGGAGACAGCAAGATAGATTGATACATACACTAAAGCAAGAAGCTTGCAGAATGACAAATGAGCTCTTGTCTGTGGAATAATATTTTGTTGTAGTAGCAGCAGTAGAAGAATTAGTAAAGGAGTTATGCCTTTAATACTATCAAAATCCATGCATAAAGGTCTCATTTCACTTGATAATTATCAGTGCATACAAATGAACACTCTTGTGTTGTGAAACAGGGGGAAGATGTCAAAAGAAAAATAAAGAAAACCACTGCATGCCAGTTTAATACAACCACTCATCTCTACAGATTACCATTATTTATTAATTTTTTATTTCAAAAAGTGAGCGAACTGAAGCAACACATTCATCAATAAAGCAGAAACGTTTCAGGGGTGTAGGTTGTGGCCATGTTGTATGAAATCCACTGTCTTTTATTAGACCAACTCAAGTAGTTGGAAAAATTCTTCTCAGCAAGCTTTCACGCACAACCTCAGCCTGGTGAAGAGTGTTTGTCCCTAAAAGCTTGCTAAGAAGAAGTTTTTCCAACCATTTGAATTGGTCTAATAAAAGACATCAGATTTATCCAAAGAGCCGTGTCTAGCTAAAGCAGAAATGAACACTTAAATGTTCATAGCACGTGAATTTTGTCCCACAGGGCCACACAAAGAAGGCCAGCATTTGTAGATGGATTTTGTGAAACAAATCCTTCCACCGTCACCTACTTTTAGTAGTTTGAGAAACCAGGAAATAGATTCTATGAAACTGAAAATCACTGATAACTTTTAAGTTCCTGAATAACTGAAAGATTGGCGATAGCAAAACAAGCAGTAGTCTTTGTAAGTCTCTGGCTCGTCACTGTTTTCAGGTTACAGAAAGTTCTTTGGGCAGGGCTATTGGTTTTGAGACAGTCACAGGGAGAGCAATCATGGCAGGAAAGTGTCCAGTACTGTTAACATTGTCAATGTTGGCTATGATTTTATTGAAGGGGAAAGTTTTTCAGTATTTCCTAAAGACAGTCAGGCCCTGGATTCAGCTTCCAGAAAATCTGGATGATTTCATGACTCAAACACTGGTACCCTTTTGTCACATACTTCATTCTGGCTTTGCAACTTTTCCCCAGAAAAGCAAAATTCTCAGTTTGTAGATGGATGGATGGAGATGTGGTTTCTAAGATAGCCAACCTACTGACAGCTTCAAAAATAATGACCAAGGTCTTAAGCTGACAGAGAAGGTAGATAAGATAAGATATATTCTTTTTTGGCCATTCAGAGAACCTGGAAACCACAAACTAGTTTTAGAAATGCAGAGGGCAATCTCCCTACAGACTTGCCAATGATCCTCTCCCCCTGAGACAAGAGCATTTGATGCCCATCTAGACTGATTTAAACAAAGTGATATTAACATTTGCTTGGGATATGCACTAATGTATATAAAACTTCTGTTTTAGAGAAGGCATGCTGCCTTTAACACATGCTTAACTGGCCAAATTAATGCCTAATTTAGCACATGATAAATCTCTGAGCTCCAAGATGCCACAATTAGACTGGTCTATACTCCAGCCTGCTCACTTCAAATTGGCTTGGGTATTTCTACATTACAGTAGTGTAGACATCCCCTTAAACTTGTTAGCATTTCTGACCTATTATATAGCAATACACCCTTCATGCCAGCCTAGATTAGGCCTGTATGTAGCTAGCTTCCTTTCAATTGTTACTTTAAAAATGGAATAAGAACCCTTGCCAAAGTTTCTAAGTTTTGTTTAGCTTCTTAATTAAAAGCTTCAGAAATATCACTAAAGTTATAACAGTGCCTGAGGGGAAAAAGCAGTAATTGCTTTTCAAGTTTCATGACCCATGTTCTTCAAGTGCTAGTTGCACAATGACCTCCCGTCAACAATTCTCTCTGGTCAGAGGAAGAAACACATAAAGGAGTTTTACAAACATTAGGACATAAGCTTATATCTCAACATCCATGTGTGGTGGGCAATATTACAGTGGCAAGAAATCAAGGACGGAGAATTTAACTGACTTCATAGAATCAGGAGGTCATCTAGTCCAACCCACTGCTCAAAGCAGGACTGTCCCCAACTAGACCATCCCAGCCAAGGCTTTGTCTAGCTGGATTTTAAAAGCCTTCAAGGGTGGAGATTCCACAATCTCTCAGGGTAGCCTGTACCAGTGCTTTATTGCCCTCATAATTAGAAAATTTTCCTAATATTTAAACTAAACTTCCCTTGCAACTTGCAACTTGAGACCACTGCTCCTTATTCTTCATCTGGCACCCGTCACATAGGTGAAGGCTGCTATTAAATCTCCTCTCAGTCTTCTCATCTCCAAACTAAATGAGCCTGTTTACCTCAGCCTGCCCCACTCCCCTAACCATTTTTGACATCCTGTGCTGGACTCTCTCCAATTTGTGCACATCCTTTGTGTATTGGGGACCCACTCCAGGTATAGCCTCACCACTACTGAATAGAGGGGAAGAATCACTGCCTTTTATCTGCTGACAATGCTCCTACTAATGCAGCCCACTGCCCCTGGACTTCTTTGCAACAAGAGCACAATCTTTGGGCTCATATTTAGTCTATTGTCCGCTGTAACCCCCAGGTCCTTTTCTGCAGAGCTGTTGCTTAGCCAATGAGGCCCCAGCCTGTACCAGTGCATGGGACTGGTCCATCCTAAGTGCAGGAAGTTGTACTTGTCCTTATTAAAAATGATGAGATTTCTTTTGGACCAATTCTCTAATTTGTCTAGGTCTCTCTGAATCTGTCCCACCCTCCAGCATACCTACTAGTCTGCCCACCCTGGTGCCATCTGCAAACTTTCTGAGGGGGAACTCCATCCCATCTTCAAAGTTGATGAAGATATCGAACAAAACTGGCCCCAGGACTGACCCTTGGGGCACTCCACTTGATACCGGCTGCCAAATTAGACATCAAGCCATTGATTACTACCCTTTGGGCAGGACGATCTTGCCAGTTTTCCACTTACCTTCCAGTCTATTCATCTAACCCATACATCCTTGGTTTGCTTGCAAGAATGTTATGGGAGACGGTATCAAAAGCTTTGCTAAAGTCAAGATATATCATGTCCACCGCATCCATAGAGCCAGTCATCTCATCACAGAAGGCAATCAGATTGGTCAGGTTGGGCTGTTTCTAATCACCCTCTCCTCCAAGTGCTTAGATATGAATTCCTTGAGGACCTCCTCCATTATTTTTCCAGAGACTGAGGGGAGACTGACTGGTCCATAGTTCCTTGGATCCTTTTTCTTCCCTATCTCAAAGATGGGAATTATATTTGCCCTTTTCCAATCATCTGAGACACATCCAGCTTTTCTAAGTAGTCCCTAACCTGTTCTTTTAGCACTATTAGCTGCTCACCTCCTCCCCAAACTGGGCTGCCAAATGCAGTAGTAAGGGAGCTGACCTCATCTGTGAAGACTGAGGTACAAAAAAAAGGCATCGAGTACTTCAGCAACCTAGTGACATTATCTGATCCCCCATTCAGTAAGGGATCCACACTTTCCCTGACCTTCCTCTTGTTGCTGATGTCCTTGTAGAAACCTTGTGCCTTGCCTTACCTTTTATGTGCCTTGCTAGCTCCAACTCCAGTTGTTCTTTAGCCTCCCTGATTTTATCTCTGCATGCCCAAGCAATATTTTTATACTCCTCCCTAGTCATTGTCCAAATTTCCATTTCTCGTAAGCTTCCTTTTTGTGTTTTAGCTCACTGACGAGTTACTAGTCTTCCTGCACATTGGGATGGCTCGTTCCTGAGTACTCAGTAAGGCTTCTTTAAAATACAGTACTTCAGTAAGCTCAAATAGCAACCCTGTGGCACAGATCCAGGACCATGTGGTTTTACATTCAGTTCTGTACTTTAAAAATGGAAAGAAATTGTTTCCTAAGACAGGATCGTCTATTCATTACTACTCAGTTTTAAAAGGCAAACATTGTTTTATGTTAAGAAAAAGGCACGTAATGTATCCATGTAGTTTACTTTCCTTAAAAAATAAAACGAATACACATTGTTCTAAACCAGGGGTCTAAAACAGGCAGTCTGAATCTGGACCATGGAATCACTGGATCTGGCCTGCAGATGTGGGGCTTTGGTTGTGAGCACTCTTCCCATGCTGCCACATAGACAAGTGATAGTGATGACCAGTTCCTAGCTCCCACCCACATATGTTCCATGATGGGTCATTCTGGCCCAGAGTGGCAAAAGGTTGCCATCCCCACTTATAACCAGTGATATTTTACATGAAAAAAAACTTATTTTTGTCTTTAGTATGGTATGTAATAAATTTTACTGTGACTATAGTTTAAACCAATTTATTATCCTGCATTATAAGCTATTTATGAGCTTCTCACCAAACTTCCCATTCAGCTAATAAAAGTTTGAATAGAATTGCTTACCATTAAGGTCAGAAAGTACTTTCTCCTTGGTAGTGTTGTATTGGCTCACCAAGTAGTCAATTTGCTAAGAATTAAAAAAAGCCAAAAAGATGATTAATAAAGACACAGAAATCACTACACGCAAACAATACAAATATTTAACTGCAAAACTACCCAGGCACTGGAACTCTCTCTTCAGTACTTTCCAAATAAACCAAATAATTTAGATTCTTGCTCAGCACTATTACACTTACTTAAGAGAAGCTTAAATTAGAAAATTTACTTAATTGGAACATCTCCTAGTGAACAAATTTAAACCCAATGATATTTAATAGTAGCAACCACTGCTTCATGGGAACCAGTAGCAACCACTGATTCTATGGCAATGAAGGCCTATATGTCCAGCTCATACTGGTTCTACTCCTCTGGTCATCTAATAAAGGCTCTCCTTAACTGTGAGATATGCAGAAAGCCTGAAAATTGCTTCACTATTTCTTGCTTCTGTGAGTTGGACCCTTACCCAACTAGGCATCCTGCAGGTCCCTCTATAGCTTGCAGCTAGAAAGGAGCAGTTGTCCTAATTGTAGCATAGACTGTGCCCCTTATGATCAAACAGGTTTGTTCAGTAAAAAGTTGAGCTCTGCACCATTGCAGAGAGCAGTTTCAACAGAAAACATTTCAGTAAATATCAGCTGCTTTGTGATAGCTAGAAAATGGTATTTAGAGGCTTGCTTTGGGAATCAGCTTGTAGGTGAAGTAGCTACTGCATTAGAATAGCTAGGGGGACGTCAAGGTTATTTGAATTCTAAAAGTCTGTTTGTGACAAAGTTTTGTTCAAGATCCACAGTGTCTGAAGCCAGCAGACACACAGGCTGGAAAACTGAAGACATGTACCACACTGTGCCATAACATGAGATTAGGTGGCATTAAATCACAGTGCCAAACTGCAGAGCCATTGGGATTTCCAGCTCTGAGGAACAGACCAAACTAGGAGGACAGCTAAATAACCAAATTAAGATAGGTGCATGTGATGGGTTTGCAAAACAAAGATATATACTGATAGACCAGAACGTGGCTAATAGGATGACCACAGGAAGATCAATCAACTATGCCCAGAGATGAAGAGTCATCAGAAGGGAGAAAATACAAAAGGAGGGATTTCAGAGCAGCAAAGGGTCCCCAAGAGGGGAACCTGAGGCCACCATGGACAGAGTGCACACCACCAGCACGTCTTACCCACCCCACTAGGGGCAAGGGGTGGGCCTTGGCCTCCGACCTCCAGGCTACTGACATCTGACAGTCAATAATGAACCTCAGGATCAAGCTTGCATACTGGTCAAACATACCTCCCCTCTAACAGTTCTAGGACTTGTAGATATAGAACTGTTTGCATTATTTTTATCTGTGATCACTGTGTATCAATAAAATTTGCCTGTTATTAAATGGAGAGGTCATGGTCAGTCTGAGGGTCTGGGTCCACCCAGAACAAGGTAGCTAGATCATAAATCAAGTGCCAACACTTTGGACTAAAGGCCCTTCAGTGAGCATCCCAACTAAGCAATTTTAAAGAAAAAGTCAATATCGTTTTTTCCTATGTTTTGTTAAATATAATGCATTGTGAAGCCTGTTCAATTTAAGATGAAGAAATGCTAAGTGTCTTACATTTCACAAGACTGGATTTAAATTTTACTGTGATAATTAGTAACTCAAAATCTCTTTAAAAAATCCTATTTGGGTTGTATTCAGCATAAAATCAAATATAAAACAGGTAAAAATAGACATGATTTAATAGCTGAAGTCAACAAAGTCAGGGCTTAAAACTCTGTGCTTGATCAATTATTTTTTGTCCCTTAGCTATCAGTGATATTCTAGGTTTTAATCTGGAGAAGAAACCTATTTAAGCAAATTTTAGCAGGGCTATTAATTCCTAAACAAAAATGCCAAGATGAAAGTAGATTTTATAAAAACTTGCAAAAAATACTAAAATATTAGATAATTTAAGAAAAGGATTGAGTCTATGTAATAATCAGACTCTCAGAAGACAAACACAATATTGACAGAACTGAAGCATGGTTTTGATAGCGTAATACTAACAACAGGCAAATCTTTTCCGACAAGAACTCTGAATACTTGACCTCTTCTACCAAATCCTTTAATATTATGCATTTAATGTTGACAGAAAATATTAAGTCAGACATCAGCTAAAACATCAGAGCTCTAACAACAAAGTCAGCTGGATTCTAGGTCATTGTAGACCAACAACAGTATTTTCCTATTAATCTAAAGAATGTCTAGTTTCTGTCAGTGGCTGATGAGCATATGATGAGAAGGTGCCTTATAAACCAAACCAATATATTAATATAAATAATCTAAACGCATACATAGAGTCTATTCTGGGAGAAAAGAACACCTAATAATCCTAGGTAAAAATTTGAAAGCATACTCCATAAACTGAGAATTTTAGAAATTTCTGAAATTCCACAGACATTCAATTTCTACCAGTACTTTGCATTCTATTAAACAGTATTTTTAGTAGTGGTTATCATGTTTAACTATTTTATATCTATCAAAATAGATTAAGAGAACAGGAGATAGGTGTATACTGGTATTTCCTATAATGACGACCTGGTTGCTCTGCTTAAAAAGATGCAAGGTTCCACACAGGGAAAAAACATATTCTGGGTACAATTAGATCACAGAGAGCAGTACCACGTTCACTTTGGTGCCTTGGACAAGCTCTATACAGATCACACACCCATGAAAAGCATTCTTTATATGAAACATTACAAGACCATCTCTTTTTTGCCACAGCAATCCCATAGGACTCTGCCACAATATTCTGCATGCCTGTACTAAAAACAAAAGAGAATGTGCAATATGTCCAAATGTGGAGAGAATTAGGGAAGAGTTGGATAGAAATTTCCCTTAAAATATATATCTGGTCTAGCCAAGACTGCAATGTTGTAGATGTCTTGATCCCCTTGAAATCTCATCTTATTACCACAGAGGCCTCAGTCAGCAAAAAAGCAGTACACTAATATTATGATCAGGACAGGAGGATCACTTCAGCAAGGCCTGAGATTATTTCCTGAACTGTGCCTGTCAACACCTTAACAATCACATAGAAAAGGGAAACTGATATGCTATTACTTACAGGTAGCCAAAGCCAGTGTTATTTGACTATGTTATTTTTTTGCAAGTAGGAAAAAAATAGCAAATGGGAAAGTTACTATATAATATGTAATATTACATATTATATATGTAGAAGACAGTCATATAGAAGAATATCTAGAGAATTTAGAGGAAGTTGCAAGCTATCAAGAATGGTATACTTTCTATTCTGTATGTTTCACTGTGAACAAGAAAAGTTCAAATTGTTCTAGTGTACTAGAACAAGAAACAAAAAAGGTTTTCTATGGGATACAGATATTAAAAGTTTTACCCAGGCACTGGTTAATGCCCATTTTAAACAATGCACAGTACCATGAACAGAAAAAGGCATTCATGAACAGAAAAAGGCAACAGAATAACTGGTAGATACTTATTTATGTACGCACATTTCTTTATCTTGTGTTACATTCTGCATTATAATCCAGGCAACTCAGTCCCCAAGAAGGTATAAATTAAATTAATATGTTCCAAAATGCATCACTAACTACAATGAAAAAGTTATTTTTGATTATAAAATTGTACATAGGCAGTCTATATCTAAAATAAGTATCTCTTTACCCCTGGAGTGTCATTAAGGAAAATTCTCAGGTCTTTAAAATTACTGTACACCAGATGCTTTGCTCCCCGGACTTGATCTGTTAAGTGTTGGTTCGCAGCATATGCACAAAGAACACCAATACTATAAAAAAAAAGATATATTATTTATTACCACACATAATATCCATTCTACTAATTAAAAAAAAGCAAAAACAACAACAGAGGGCGTGTCTACTTGAGATGCTACTGTGCAGTCATTATTGCACATTTATTTAGTACTTGTATTAGCGAGTACTAAATAAATGCACAATATCCAGAGTCAGTGGCTAGCAGCACTGGCAAATGTCTTTTAGTTGACGCTATTGTGCAGTAGCCTAATAATACTGTGTAGTAATATATTAGCACTGTCCATGCTGTGATGTACTATTGTGCAGTCAGCATCTTCTGTAGTCGAGCCCAGAATCACTTTTAAGCAATGTCTCATTTTTACTCTAAATTCTAACTTTAACCACTAGGTGGCACAGAGGAATTAGGTATGAGGTTCAATACCGTACTACTAAATTTTGTACGCATTTAATAAAGAATGGAATCATGTTAACCCAAAAGCCTTCAGAAGGACTAAAATTTATAACGGTAAATCACATTTACAGCACTGCATTTGTAATTTGTAGACTTTTGACACAATGTATAAAGACTACAACTTTGGATGGTTTTAAAAGCTGCATGGGATATAAAGGCTAATATACTCTCCAAAACATCTAATAACCTTGATACACTTACAGGAAACTACTTGATTAAATACTTATTAAAAAGAACGACACCCAAAATAGCCTTTAGAAATTACAATTACTTCCACTATGTTTCTCAGTATAGGCCCAATCTTGCTACTTGTACATACTCTTAAATCTAAAAAAATGAATAGCCTCAAACAATAAAGCAGACAAGCAGTCCCATTAACTTTAGTGTCATTACTCATGTGGTTAAACATGTACATAATGTTTATGGAATTGTGGCATAGTCACATGTCCTAATGTTTGTAAAAGTAATAGGAATGGTAGAAGGCAAAGAGGTGTTTCAGTCACTGTTCTTTTAGTGATTACTTCTCCAGTTTGGCCTTTCTGACTGCAAAATATAAGCAAGCAATGATAAATATATATGAACATGCTGCAAAATAATAAGGTAACCAAAAGCCCATGACACACTTCTGAAAGTTCTCTCAGAATAAGGTTTTTTAAACTTTATTTCAAAGTGGAACTAAGTTTCCCAGTTGTTAAATTGACACATTTACCATAGCCATAGGGATATTTTTTTAGTTCTATTTTGTTCCTTTTAAAAATAAAATGTAGAGCTCTGCTTTTATAGACATTGAGCCTTAGTCATCAGTAACTGTGCCCGCCCTACGACTGGCCCCGCTGACCGTGAGCGGGGGGCCCCCACGGCTGATCTCACTGCCCAGGGGGAGTGAGGTCCCCCTGCTGCCGATCCCGCGATGGCCGATCACTACAGCTGATCGCTGCAGCTGCTTCTGGGAGTGGCTGCTACAATTGGCCGGTTCTTGCAGGGTGGGGCACAGGTGTTCCCAGCTGCTCCCACTGCCCATCGCCTAAACAGACAGCATGGCTAGCCGGGGGGGGCATCAGCACTCTCAAGGGGTGCATGTGTACCCACTATGCATTACCACTGGCCTTAGTTGTAGGGAAAAACTACGCTATATAACTTGGGTGGGAATCTAATAATAGTACAAGAGAACTCGTCTCCAAACATAAAAGTCAATTTTACAGGTTAACATCTTTCAGGAATGAATACAGCTATAAACTGGTAGGCAGTGCGTATCATCCAGCATGCGGATTAGCATTCTTCCAATGAGAAATGTTGCCCAGAAGGCCACCAGCCTGTTGTTTCTAGGTAGTCTGAGGTTTGCATTGCAGTAAACCACGATAAGACAGATACAGGCAATATGGAAGCCAATGATGTATCTAAGAAAGCAGGCTATGGATCACCAGTGCCAGGAAATCAATCACTAACACAACTGATACAAGCTAAACTGACTGGAGTCAAGGAGACCTGACATTCTATGTAATTATTAAGCCCATTCTGAAGAACTGCTGGGAAGTCAGCAGGCCAGAATCCCCATTCTGCCAAATTATGTAGAAGTATGTAGTAAATCATGAGCAAAGAATCAGATAAGCAAAAAGTGGCAATGTTGGCGCAGGGAAGCAGCCAGTCAACTTTGCCATTGAGAGGTAGGGAAGGAGGCTTTTCTAAGTCAGGACAAAAACAAATAGTGTTTGATGCTATGGAAGCAGAAAAGTCAATGGAGGGAGGGCGTGGAAAAATGTGGGAGGGTGATAGGCCAAGGCCTTGCTGATGTATATAGTGTTTTAATTGCCCTAGCTATTTCATTTAGAGATGTAAAAATATCACTACTATTGTGATAACATGGGCAAAACCCCTGGAATGGCTGCAGCTATGCTGACAGAAGGTTTCTCCTAGTTTAGTTTATATCATTTTGGGAAGTGTGGCTATGCCAGCAGAAAACTTCTGACACCCTCCGCTAAGGCTTAGAAAAGTTTTGTAGAGATGGATCATAAGTGATAGACATGAAAGAGTTCAAATGGCAGCTTTTCCCCAAAGACTTGAGGGAGAAGAAACTGCAGGCTTTGAGGGGGTTAGGAAACTGCAGTAGTAAAGCAATTACATTATTTTAGTAGTATGGGTGGAGACAGAGAGATCAAATGTTGGGGATATGGTAAAGTAAGAAGAAAACTTATTACATATTCTAAATGCTATTGGAGCTGCTGGATTGGCATTGACTCACTAATCCTTCCCTCCTGACTCCCAAAAGGAGGGTTTTGGACAATATGGAAATTGAAGAAGTCAGTACAAAGAGACAACTTATTAAAAGTTTAACAATTTCTCCCTTAAAAACAGCTGATCCAAAGGGTGTCACTTTTGGCAAGAGTGGCAAAATGGCAGAATTTCCAGCTGAAATAAAAACTAACACTCTCCAAAACACCTGATTAGTCATGTCAGTCACCATTCAACAAAATATATCATTTGAACCATTTTTTTAAAATAAACTGGCTACTGCATTTTGGGGAATGATGTGCATTGTTTCCCCCAATGCTACTGAGACATCAATTATTTCAAAAATATTTTCCCAGCTAAAGAGTCAAAGGAAACTGATTATCCCGCTTTCTTTTGATACACTGAAAAAACAGAACTGTCAATCAACAAAGAAATAAAAAAAATAGTGTGCAACTCACACCACTGAATTTATAAAGACATCTTTGTTCTTTGAAAGGGGGTGTTTTTATATCCTTTGAATGTCATGCTCACAAAGCAAAAAGGTCAACAATTTCAATCCAACAAAAAAGTACTTTGTGAATTTAAGTGTGATCATTTTTCGCTTCAGCTTTCTGAACGGAGGGGGCAGTGAGGGGAAACGTGATTCTCTAAACTGACTGTGCATTCAAACAATTGGGATTACATTTGTGAAGGTTACTAAACTGACACACAATGTGAAAGGAGAAAATCCTTTCTATCACCTAGCGGAACCTTGACAAATGCATTATATGAGAGGAGGGGAGGAGAAAAGGAAACAGAGAAGGGATGACAGAAGGCTTGACTTTCCCATAATATATTAAAGTTGTGTAGATCTGTTTAAACAGTCTCCCTGAAAGTCTGACGTTTTCAATTTCTTGTGAGATTTCATGAACTGGTGTAAACATTACTAATACAAATGAGAAAAAAAGTAAGCTTTCTCCTATGGCTGTGAGAGTAAAATTTTCAAATCACAGAAAAATGTTAAAACAGATTTAAAGTGCTAAGGAAAAAAGAAAAGAAAAGAAAAACAATACAAAAAACAAAGAACCCCTTCCATACTAAAATATATAGCAAAATATTGGGTCGAAGTTTAAGCATCTTTATGAAAAAATTTACCAGTTTCTAGGTCTGTGTTACCAGTTATAAGAAGGCAGATAGAGGACTAGTTGGGAAGATCTAGCTTTGTTTTGTTTTTTTAAGTTATTGTAATATGAAAATTTATCCCATTCACAGTTAACAACTTTGCTCTTGTGTGGGGAAAAAACTCCATAATTAACAATGGATTCTTCCAATTGAAGTCATGCTACTTTTGGAATTGCTTTTGCAGTTGCTTTTTAGAATTCTGATTATTACAATATTTGCTCAAATAGAAGATGACTCTGATTATATGATAACCCCCCAGTAATTAAATATTATATATGGAAAATGTGTACATTTTTAAAAAATGTCCAGGTATTGAATTTAATTATTGGAAGTTTCCCTTGAATTTGCCTCCCTCCCACTACTGCAGCAAGGAAAATCTGAGGGGTCAGGTAGCCCCCTCTGTCTCCCCACAACCTCTTTCCCCAGAAGCCCCTCTCCCTACCCCGCTTTACTATCAGAACCTGATTTCCCTGAGCCCATGGAAGTGAGAAGCAATTTGAAAACACTGACCTTCAAATTAAACACTGCTGCTGTAATTTGCATACAGTACCCACAGACTATGTATCAGTTCATCCAGAATTGATACATGTCATCTTTTTTGAAACTGCTGCAGGTTTTAGCACAGCTACTCTATAAGCGCATTTTAAGCAGCATTTTGGTACCTTCTTACATATAGTACAAACTATGCCTTTTTCAAATTTTATTTTTTTATATCTATATAAAAGTATAGCTATAAAAAAACTATATATATATATATATATATATATA
>JAGPOW010001338.1:27131666-27149791 GCA_030014935.1 Caiman crocodilus
TATATATATATATATATATATATATAAAAACTATAATCTACTTCTATTTTTTATATATATAGACCTGTTAGCAGCAGGTATCTCACGCAGTTTGATGGAATGCTCTGCCCTGAAGTGTTTTTCCATGCCCATTCAGAGTGCCCAGTGGGTTGCCTGCCAAATTAGGTCTGTGCTCTTTCTCCAGGTCCTGGTGGAAGATTCGCTCCCACACAGCCTGGCAGCTGTCACCAGGTAGAAAGTCCATGGGCAATATGGTGTTTCTTGCCCTTACCATCTCCCATGTTATCTTGCGGTGGTTTACCAGGGTTACTAGGGGTAACATTGTGCAGCTTGTATTTCTCCTAGAAGATTTTCAGGACCTCATACCATGGCAACACCATGGTCCATGGGGTCCTAGAGGTCATTGTGTACACCTACTACTCTTGCAGCAGCTACCTTGCAAAACACTCGACAAAGCTGACTGTCTGGGATTCCACCCTTGTTGCTAGTTTGCAAACCTGGCTCATGCACTTGACCCAAAGAGAAAGATATCTGACATTCCTCTGCCTCCAAACCCGGGGACAGAGACCTAAATTGGCAGGACCTGGGCAACTATAGGCCAGTCAGTCTCACCTCCATCCTAGGCAAAGTCTTTGAAAAAATTATCAAGGCTCACATTTGCGAGAGCCAGGCAGGACAAATAATGCTGAAACCAGCATGGGTTCGTAGCAAGCAGCTCATGCCTGACTAATCTAGTCTCTTTTTAAGACCATGTTACGAAACACCTGAACGCAGGAGGAGGGGTGAATGCCGTATACTTAGACTTCAGGAAGGCCTTCGATTTGGTATCCCACCCCATACTGGTAAACAAATTAAGAGGCTGTGACTTGGATGACTACACAGTCTGGTAGGTGGTGAATTGGCTAGAGGGTTGTAACCAGAGAGTCGTGGTAGATGGGTCGGTTTCGACCTGGAAGTGTGTGGGCAGTGGGGTCCCGCAGGGTTCAGTCCTTGGACCGATACTCTTCAATGTCTTCATCAGCGACTTGGACGAGGGAGTGAAGTGTACGCTGTAGTCACAGCTAATAGCATACGAGGGTGTATTAGCCAATGGATCATGAGCAGGGCTAAGGAAGTGATACTTCCTCTCTATTTGGCACTGGAGAGACCCCCAGCTGGAGTAGTGCATCCAGTTCTGAGTGCTATGCCTCAAAAAAGACATGGAGAATCTTGAAAGGGTCCGGAGAAGGGCCACAAGAATGATTATGGGCCTGGAGAACAGACCTTATAAGGAAAGACTAGGGGATCTAGATCTGTTCAGCCAGGGGAAGAATGTGACTGAGGTGGGGACTTGGTGGCCGTCTCTAAGTATGAAAGGGATGAATATCCTGTCCAAGACAGGGAGGCTGGACTCAAACTTTCGAGGTCTCTTCCAACTCTTATTTTCTATGATTCTATGATTCACGAATCTTGGGATGCCCCCAAAAATTTATATGCAGATGCAGCACAGGGCAGCCTGGTCCAATTTCACCTCATGGGGCGTGTCCACATATGCAAGTGCATGCACTTGCAGCAGCTCATATAGAAGCAGTGCAAAATTGAGCTGAGACTTTTTGCCTCAGTGCATGTGCCCAGATGTGAACTTTGCTGTGGGGCAAACTGTGCCACCTGGGGCAAAATAACCCTGCCCAACTCCTCCCAGATCTGTAGCCAGGGGGAGCTAGAGCCCAGGACCAGCATCTGTGCTGTCCCCAGCAGTATAAAAAGCTGACCTGTCCTGGCCCCATCAGCATAAAAAGCTGCCCTGTCAAGGAGCTCAGGGCTATTTACTCTCAGGAGCTTCTCAGACCCAGCCAATTGGTACCTGGGGACACTACCCCTTGTGCCAGCTGGACTGCTGAAGCAGCCCTGTGAGGTCCCTGCACCCTTTACCCACTGCAGCAGTCTGGCAGGGGGGAGTCTGCCTGGCTGTGACCAGCTGTGCACCTGCCAGACAAGGATGGGCACTGCACAGTCAGTAGAGGTATCCGCCCCTCTGGGCCAGCTGCCAGCAGGCTGTGGCTGCAGAGTTGGCCTTTGTGTGGCACTACTGCCATGTGTGCCTCCTGCCCAGCCATCTGGACAGGTATCACCCAGAAGGTGTTCCCAGTATGGCGGCCTGCTTTGAATTGTCAAAGCTTCTTCTCATGGCCCCAGCTGGCCAAAGAAGTCTACCCTCCTTGGGCTGGGACCAAGATGCCAGCTCTGACAAGGCTCCTCTGCCTGGGTTCTGCCACTTGCAGAAGATCATTGAATCCAGCCCCTGTCCGAGGGGCAGGAAGTCAGCTGGGGTCATAGGATCCCAGCAAGATAAGCATGCAATTTCCTCTTGAAGTCTTATAGTGTAGGTGCTTGAACCACCTCCGATGGCAGGCTATTCCAGACCTCTGGGACTCGAACAATAAAGAAATTCTTCCTTATGTCCAACCTGAAACGGTCTTATAGTAGCTTATAACTGTTCGAACTCGTCATCCTTTGGGGTGCTCTGATGAATAAACGTTCCCCCAGATACTAGTGGTCATCCCTGATAAACTTATGGGTGGCCATCAGATCACCCCTGAGCCTGCGCTTTTCCAGGCTAAAGAGCCCCAGGGCTCTCAGCCTGTCATCATCACATCTGTTTTCCTGATGTCTGATCATGCACATGGCTCTTCTCTGGACTCTCTCAAGCTTCTCCACATCCTTTTTGAATCGTGAGGCCCAAAACTGGATGCAGTACTCCAGCTGCGGCTTGATACACTGCAAGACGTACATGCACACCCGTGTGGATGTACCCATGGAGGGCAGAGCCACACTAATATGAACTAGGCTGAAAGAGGGAGCAACAGAGGTATTCCAGATGAACTTTTTGGGGCCCTATTTGGTGATGTGTAGCAGACAGTTAAGGCTGGTGAAGAAACAGGAATAATTGGAAATGGGAAAAAAAGGTGTTACTCAACTGTGGGAATGAAGAGGAAGTCTAAATGTATTCTGTGTAGTGTCTCACCATGACTTAAAAAAAGAGTTGGTGCTGAGGGGAATTTTCCTTTATGCCAACTGGAAGGAAAAAAACCCCTTTGTTTTGTATTTAAGTAAATACAGCATTATTTATGAAGTGCCTGTTAGTGACAGAAATGTGTCTCTGAAAGAAAAGGTGTTGTGTGTGTCTTGTTGCTCCTGCCTTTGTTTCAAGGTCATTTGCATCATCACAGATCCTCACAGGAGGTGAGAAGATCCATACCAGCTATGATCTGACTGCCCAGAGGAGTTTCCATCTATTGACTCCTAAAATAAAATCCTACAAAATATGAACTTTCTTTTCTACCCAGGAGAACTTTTACAACCTTTCCGCCAATGCCTGATGAAGGGCGTTTGTGCTCCGAAGCTTGCAATTAAAAACTTTTTTTGCAAAAATCTTAGTCTAATAAAAGATATAATCTCTACTACAAGTCCTGATTGCCTTTTGTTGACAAGGCACTTTAGGCATCAGATCGATACATTCTGCCATACTATGACTTATACTTGGGGATAAGCTCGCACCTGTCCCTCCTCAAAAGAAGCCCCTTGTAACAGTTATTGAAATACGACAGAAAGGTTCCTCCCCCACTCACCCCACGCACCAACCAAACTGGAGTCTCCTGATCATATTTCTCCATGAAGCAGTCCACCATTAGCTCAACATGCATTAAGTAATACCACCTGGAGATGCTCCTTGGTGGAAGAAAACACAACTGTGCTACACAAGCATAGCTTTTAGCATGTGCCTTATAGCTTTAATACTAGGACACTAGCATTGTAAATGCTATTAGCACAGAAGTTGGCTATTAGTTCAGCTGGGTGGCCACTTAATGAGTTTGTGTGTGTGTGGCCCTCAAGAGCTCACCAAGTCTCTCAGAAGATATCATTTTCATAAAATATTGATAAAACACAAAGCATATACTAAAAATCAAAAATCTACTATAACATACTTTAATTTTATTTCAAAAAATATTTTGTCCTGTTTTTTTGAGTAATATAAATGTCATTGCATAATAGCTCTAAATAAAGTCTTACTCTTGTATACTATGTGTATGGTGGGGTGAGGGTGGGGAGCAAGTAATGCAGGGAAGCCATGGGAGTGGGTGCCAGACAACAGATGCCCAGCCAGGAAGGGAAGAAGCTGCAGCTAGGTGGCTCCTGTCTCAGCATGTGGGGCTCCAGCCCCTAGTTGCCACCTACCCATACCGCTTGCTATGAGCAGCCACCTGCAGGCAGCCAAGTAGGTGGCTGCAGCTTCCCCATCACCCCCGTCTGGCCAGACATCTGTTGCCCAGCACACATCTCCATAGCTCCTGCCCTTCCTTGCACTATCTGCTGCCTGCACCAGTGCATTCAAGACAGAAAAAAGAGAAGGCAGTGAAGGGGAGCCAAGAAGTACCCAAGCAGCTGCAGATGCACCAGGAGCAGCCCCATTGGGAAGCTATCTATGTACACTAATCAGGACTGGGGCCGTGGCGTGGGCGGGGACATGGCATGGGCTGCCCAGGCAGGGCTTGACCCCACACAGAGTGGTGTGTGGGTAGTTTGGGGCTGGGTACAACCAATTGGCAGGTTCCTGCCTGTAGGCTAGATCCAATCAGTTGGTAAGCCAGCCCGCAAGCTGCATTTTGCCTGCTCTTGTGCATGTGCCAAGTGTAATATGTAACAATACCACCGTCATCACTACTGTCAGCCAGTAGGGCTAGAGTTTTGGTGTAGCCAAGGTAGTCCAGGAATTGTGAGAAACAAGGTTGTTTTAGTGCCATCTTTTTTGGACCAACTATGTAGTTGAGAGATGCATTAAGTAAGTTTTCAGCCACCAATTTTAGTATCTCTTTCAGGAGTTTATATGTATGAAGTTGGACTGTTCATATTCCCAGATGAGCTTGTGTAATGCCTTGTGTAATGCCTGGTACTTGGAAAAGGTATCGTTTAAAAGGTAAGAAATAAACAGACAGAGAGAGTTCTTGCAGAATAATTTCTCTAACCAACACTAGTCTTATTTTTTCTGTTGCAGTCATGCTGCATTCTAACATCTCTTTTCAATGAGATGGCATATGACCACAAGCCAGACTGCAGATTACCTTTTGCTCATGTATTTTTAAAGTTAAAAAAACTCATGACTGTTGTTATGATAAATTTGATCAAAAAAAAACGAACACCAAACTCCCTGGAAAAAATTTCATATGCAAACTCCAATTCAATGATGTTTCATGCCCAAATTCCTCCAAACTAGGCACATTGTGAATGGCTAACTAACTACAGAAACACCAGCTTTCATAAGATTGACAAATATCTTTTTGTGAGCAAAATAGTATAAACAATTTATAGTTTAATAAAACCATGTAAGTATGAGAAAATAATAAACTGCACTTAACACTCTTTATTGTATTGTAATATAAAACTGGTCTTATGCAGAATTAACGCTGTGCTCTTTACCATACTTGCCTGATTATTAGAGAAGTAACAAAAAGAAATGTTGCAAAGCAGCCCCTCCTGCAGTCAGCATTTTTCTTCTGTCTTTGGTGCATTTCCCCGCCACAGTTGTCACAGCAACGACACATGCAGAAGCACAGTCCCACAAGAGGCAGTAACAGAACAAATAGCAATCCCAAAGCAGCACAGATTATAAAACCGATTTCATAGTAGATTGCCTGCAATTCAGACAAGAATAACTGTAACAGAGGATGTTACACAGTCATTCATTCATATACAGCTAGTACTTAAAAACTAAATTAAAAGCTAGACAATCTACTGGTTGCTGGACCCTTTTGTCCTTACTGGGGATGTCTACACTACACTGGACCACATTTGGGAGGGCTGCTGTGAAAGTACACGCTACTTGGTAACATAAAAAATATGCAGTTCTTTTGGAGCCCACCAAGCTATACTCAGCCTTAAGCATCCTTATTACAGTGGTACTGAGAAGCTAGAGCTGTTCTAATGGTGATAATTGCCGGTTGTTGGTTTTTTTTTAAAGCATTTGGTAGTCATGGAAGGGAACTAAGTGGGCAGGCAGTGTTTTCATGGCAGTGTTCCTTAGTGCAGTGCAGGTACGTCCAACTTTTCTTTGGCATTACTGTATATCCAACTTTTCTATCCCAAACAAACAAAACATTCTAAAAGTTCACAATTAGCCTCCAATATGTCAATTTAAGCAGCACATAACATGTAAACTTCATTTAACAATTATTTAACAAATAAGCTGTCTCTAAAAGGTGATTATACTTACAAAATACAGTTACAACCATGTGTATAATGGCTTAAAATGGACATACATGATTCACAGGCCCACAATCTGATTTACAGTCTCTTATGTGTGCTTCCAAAAAATTAATCTGCAAATGTCATCAGGTCTAAAATGATACCACATTACAGAGGAATTAAAAAAAGAATAGTTAAGTGGAAATCTTCACATGAAGTGAAGGGATTCATCATCACTTTAAGAGTGCAGTATCTTTGAGTGTCCTTTTGCATTTTTTACTGAACATAAAAATACTTCGAAGAACAGTAATGTAAGGGGTGTATTTTAAGTTTTTTGGGTGCAGAAACTGTATTATCATGAACTGAACTAGACAGAACTGTGCAGTTATGAGAAGAACTTAACAGAACAACAAATAAAGGGAAAATTTTCAAAGGTACCATGACAGGTAGGCTTTTTCAATTTGAGAGAGAGGCAGAAGTCCCAAGTCTAAACCTTCTTTGGAAGACTTAAGATAATTTTAAAAATTTTCTGGTAATTTTTGGGCAATGTAATTGATATACTGATATTTAGCTGGCCATTATATACCACATCATTACTAGTACCTTGGCAGCAACAAGACAGATTAGATGCTGCATATTTTCCTTCCAACTACAGTTACAAATCATAATTTCTAACCACCTACACATCATCTTGCTCCACTTCTATTCAACTGAATCTTCCATTCTCCCCAACTTTGAGTATAAATTGTTCCAAATACAGCAACCCATTATCATTATGCAGTTGTAATTTCTGACCTAATTAACAATTTTAGAATAAAGCCTCAGAGACTAGTGCTGCTAATTACTGCTCCTGCTTGATGAATAAGAATTATATGCGCTGGAAGAAAAATTTGGTTAGATTTTGCAAATCAGATTATTTCGCCAAAGTATTTATGGGGGAAACAAAGGGGGTAGGAAAGGAAAAAGTTACAGAAAAAGAAAGCAGAAAAAGTTACAAAGCAGCTAAAAAGGAACAAATGTACATATCTAAAGATAAAATGAACAATTTGGAAAATAAATTAATAAAAGCAGTTTCAATGACAAAATATCACAACTGTTTTAAAATGACATTAAAGAGTGAGGTACGTTTTGGACTGGAGTGCAGCCTACTGTCATTGTTAGTAACACAGTGTACATCTACCAGATACAATGGAAGAAATTACCTGAAGGGTCAGGACAACATTTTCTGGCTGTGGAAGTCAAAGCAGATGGAGAATGTGTATAATGCACAGGAAGCATGCACAAAAACAAATCATGTGAATAATGAATAATTAACCATAACTGAAACAATTAAACATACCCAAAATAAAAAATAAGAGCCACTGAACTAAAAAATGCAAAATAGTAAATAATTAAACCAATTAATTATTTATAAGAAAAGGTGTTAAGGAATAGAGGATTTCTGATTGGCTTGGGAAATCAAGGCTTCTTTATTCCCCAAAAATCTGTCTTAAAGTTACAGACCAGTTAGTTTTGTATTGAACACCACCCTATACTTGCCAAAAATACCTCCGGGGTGAGGGGGGGCCAGGGGAAAGAAAGCCAGGTAGTAAATATATGATTTATCAATGTCTCCAGGAAATCTAGCTGTCAGAGCAATTCTGTTATACTTCTTTACAAAATTTCTTTTTGAAACCTGTAATTGTTTTGACTTCAGGAGAAGGTGCTGTCCAACAGCAGCTTCCATGCCCAGATACATTACAAAGAAAGTTCATCTGCACTTCATTTTAAAATTTCCCCCAGATTTTTTTAAAGCTACATGAGTGGAAAAAGAAGAGAAAGGAAGGGGCAGAAGTAAATGCATTTTAACGGGTTCTAAATTAACTTATGCTTCTCCATCCTCTCTGTTCTTCCCTGCCACACATTTGCATTTCTATAGACTTGCATTTTGCATATTAGCTTAAGTTTCTATGCAGACCTTAGAGAGAAGGCAAAGGCTAGCAGAGTCTCCCTATGCCCAAGGAAGGGCCCTTGTGCCTAAAAGCTCGCAAAGAACATTTTTTTTTCAACTATTTAGTTAATGTAGTAAAATATATCAAATATATCCAAATAACCATGTCTGTTTGCATTTTAGAAAAAATGGATGTAGGGTGGATTTCAGTCATTTCAGACAATCCTCTCCCCTTCTTGTTTTCAGAGTTTATGTTATGTTCAGATTAACACAGACCCTCTTAAACTGTTCATTGTTTTTCCACATCCAGAGATACCAGTTCACACTTGTTAGGTTTTTCCCCTTTTCCTCAAAAGCATCTGAGGAAGCACCGGATAACCAGGTATCTGGATTTTCTGTTTACCACAGAAAAACACAGTAAAACCCAGATTTTCTAATTTTAAGGAGAAAAAAAACTGGATTTTTTTCCTTTAAAGGAGCAAAACACAGCAAACCAATGGGTTTCCCCTTGCAGGCTGGCAGAGTTCCAGCCTGCAAGTGGCTGGGGGGAACGGGAGGAGGGTGATCAGGCAAGGGATGCCATGTGCATGTGTGATGGTACACATGAATACGGCAGCCAGGCAGGTGGAAGAACAGCTACCACAGGTGAGTCTGGGAGTGGGAGGGGGTCGAGGCCCTAATAGTGAGGGAGGAAGGGAGCTAGGCAGGGCTGGGGCTGGGGCTGCTGCTGGAATACATGGCCAAAGGACTTAGGTGGGGAGCAGGATGGAGCCATGTGCAGCTCGTCTGGGGGCAAGGGTGGGGAGCTGACTCCCTGCCGCTGCACACACTCCCAGGGAGGCGCATGGACCCCCCAGATTTGTGAGGTGTGGGTACAGGCTGCCCACTGTGGGCGTGGGGCTCCCCGCTCTGCTGCTCCTTCGCTTCCCCCAGGCCTCTACCTGCCAGCAAGCAGGCCCTACCATGACAGAATAGTGAGGCTGGGAAGTTGCTGCTGGCCAGACAAGGGGAACCTCACCATGGTAGAGTGGGGCTCTCAGTAGTGGCACCAAGCTTCCCCACCTTGCTCTGCCCTGCTGTGCCGAGACCCAGCCACTGGGCCATGGAGGATCTGGGGGGAGGGCAGCAGGGTGGGGAGCCCCAAGCCCACAGCAGGCAATCTGCATATGCCTCCCCACTGCACCATGGACTCTGCTCCAGCCATGCTGCTCGTGCGGAAGGGGAGCTGAACTCCGCACTCTACTCCAATGCAGCAGCTCCTGCCCCCCACAGGCAGCAGCCAGGGCTCGGGTGCTGGGAGGGGCATGGGGCTAAGGACCCTAGTCTCTGACCCCATAGCCCTGGCAGCTGTGGGCCCCCTCCAGCAGGGCTGTGGATCAGGAATGAGGGGCACCAGCATATCAGGGCTGCTCAGTGCCACAAAGCAGTGGGGGCTACAGTCACAGCTGGAGTGAAGGAGGCAGAGGAAGCTCTGATTTTCTATGATAAAAACCCCACTATTAAATGCCAAAATGTATAGGTATTTAGAATGTATTTTGTTACAATGAGGCACTGGTAGGCTTTCAAATTGCTTTAGAATTGTAAATATATCAATAAAATATCAGTATCGATATCGTATTCAACTGATACCTCTGTATATAGTGGCATTTCATTTTAATAATAGAAAAACGCAGTTTTAATTGGAGAATTTGCATTTTTTAAACAGAGAAAACCAGGATCCCTGCTGATAACTGATAAGTAGCCTGTCACCTTCAAAAGATTATACTGGTCTGACCCAGTTAGTTTCTAAGGGTCCACCCTGCCCTGCCGTCTGCCTTCTCAAAAAATAACTACAAAACCCCCACCAGTTCAAAACTTTACAGGAAAAGTAAGCAAAAAGAAAACTTTACTGAATCCCGTAAGGACATTAAAGAAGTCCATCTATATAAACATTCTAAAATACAAATATTTATTATATGAATTTCTTTTTATTGGAAATTTTATCAGATTTTCAAGATTTAGGGGGGGGCTAATCTACAGTATTTATGGCCTTAGTTATATTTTTAATAAAAAGACCTAATGAAAATGGGAACTTAAATATGATTATGGAAGCTGAATAAAAGCATCTCTCACAAAACAGCTAGAAATCAAGACAATATAATCAACTGAATATTTATGAGGCTATAGTTGACTCCTGATTTACCCTAACAGAATACAATTTCTACACATCTAAGATAGTCTAAGGAAGCTGTGTAACCCTGGGGACACAAGTAAGAAGGACGTATTGGGTCACCTACAGGTAATCACACAGAATCCAAGGGTTGAAAAGGACCTCAAGAGTCAGCTGTTCCAATACTCTGCACAGGTTTCTAAACCATTCCAGACAGATGCTCATCCAGACTCTTCTTGAAAACCTCTGATTAAGGAGATTCCACCATTTCCCCCGACAGCTGGTTCCACTGTTCTGACAGTTAAGTTTTTTTCCTAAAGTGGGATCTAAATCTGCCTGGCTGCAGTTTAAACTCTTTGCCTTGTGTAGTGCCCTCCATGGCAAGGGAGAAAGGTGTTTCCCCCTTTTCTTCATGGAAGTTTTTGAGATCCTCTTCCCCTTCTCCGTCCACAAACACACACACCTTAATCTCCTTTTCTCTGACAATCATCATGGATCCTGGTTTAAAAACTGCAAATTCTCTGATTAATCATGGAATTCTCTGATCATGGAAATTCTCTGATCATGGAAAAATCAAAGCTCTCCCTGCCTCCTTTGCTCACCAGGACACGGGTTCAGCTGTGGCTGTCCCCCTCACTGCCCTGTGGCACTGAGCAGCCCTAATATGTACCAGTGCCCTGCCATTGCCCCTCACTTCCAACCCGCTGCCCTCTGGCCCAGCCCTGCAAGTGCCCCTCGCTCCCAGCCTGCTGCCCTCTGGCTTGCCAGTGCCCCGGACTTCCAACCAACAGCCCCCCAGCCCTGCTGCGGCTCCTGACCTGCTGGCCCCCAGCCCCTCAGTGTGTGAAGGAGGAAGTGGATGTGTGGGTAAGGCCCCCCAAGATTTCTATGCCCACAGCAGAGTGCAGGGCTAGACCAACTCTGGAGCAGGAGCCTCTGATGCCACCCAGCAGGCAAGACCCAGTGCTGGGCCAGAGAGGCAGCTCCTCTGGAGCTGTTAAAGCCCCACACCCCGCTGTGGGTATAGAAATCTCAGGGGGCACCTGTTCCTTGCCACATGTGGCCTGTGCTCCCTCTTCCCACATCCCCTTCCCCGTCCCCCCGTGGCCTGTGCCCCTTCCCCAACCACCTCTACTCCCGTAGACTCCCATAGAGCTCCTGCCGCCTCTCCACATATGTGTGGCACCTCTTGCCCGTTTGCTCTGATCCCGCTCCTTGCAACTCCAAGCAGGCCCATCCAGACTAGAACCTGCTGTTTCCTACATTTTTCTCCTTTAAAGGGGAAAATACATCATTTTCTCTTTTAAAAGAAGAAATCCAAGTTTTCTCCATTAAAAAGGATCTGCATTTTCCCATGTTTTTCTGAAGCAAATGGAAAATCCAGATCCCTGATAATCACTATATAGTCCCCATCCTTAAATTTCTCAAGATGCATCTTAAAACTAGATTTTTGGCTCCACTACTATGATTAGAAAGTCACTATTTTGATAGAATTTCCAACCAAATTTCAGACTGAGCATCTTCGTGGCGAGTTTGTACTCATTTGTTCTAGTACCAACATTCTTTCTTAGCTTCAATAGCTCTTCTCCCTCCCCAGTGTTTACCCTGATGATGTATTTATACAGAGCAATCATATCTCTTCTCCATCTTTGTTTCTCTAGGATAAAGAAGCCAAGGTTTTAGTCTCTTCTTGTTAGACAGGCTCTCATCCCCCTTATTACTCTAGTAATTCTCCTTTACGCTTATTCCAGTTTAAATTAGTCTTTCTTAAGATGCAAGTGACCAAAAGAGTACATACTGTTCCAAACAAGGTCTTACCAGTAGCTTGCATATTTCCCTACAGATATCAGAATTACTTTTCTTGATATACCCTAGGATCCCACTAACTTTTTAAAAAAATATATATTTTTTTTGGAATCGCTACATTAAATTGGTATCTCATGGTCACTATGTGATGGACAAGCACAGTGGAAAGTCATGAACCCTTTCATACCACTTCTGCCAGGGAATCCCTTACCCCTATCCTAAAGACTGATGCAGACCCAGGTGCACCATCTCCTGACCTGCTCCGTCATTACCGCCAATCTCTACAGAACCACTCATGACCTGCTGTACCACTCTAGGGTTCCCTGAAATAGTTTGAAAACCACCATACAAACACACCCCACTTTTTTCACTTCCTCTTCTGTCACTCCCAATTCCCAGCTTATATGAAAAATTCCAGCTATAATCGTCAGGAACATGATACTGCAAATTGTACTGTTGAATTTTTTTTATTACTTTATTACTCCAGGCCTCAGGCTCATCCCAAATCTTCTTTATGGTATTCCAACCTTTGTGCTAATAAGGTCTCCCAACTTTATTCCATAAGTAAACAGCATACTGCTATTTTTTGAGCCAAGATTGTAACATGCATATTTTAAAAAGCAGTCCCACACCAATCCTTGACGATCTCCCTAGAAGCCTCTCTTCAGCTAGGCAGCATCCCCTTTCAGCATTTTCAGTTGTCGTCACCACTTCAGTCAATTCTTTACCTACTTTGTAATTCTCATAATAATCCCCATCTTCCACTGTGTTATCTCAGCAAATGCTTTTGGGGAGTCCAGACAAAGTAGATTTACCACATTCCCCTTATCTTTCTTCTGACAAAAATAACTAAATTATTAGAATCAGATTAACCTGCCATAATCTATCTTTGGCAAAACCATGTTGAACTTTATCCCATGTTTCATCTTCCTCCTTTTTTCTTTCCCTTGAAATTTGTTCTAATGTCTTACATACAACTGAGGTTGGACAAGCAGATCAGTTTTTTCTTCTTTTTCTTCAATACAGATAACATACAAACACTATCCTGACATTATACACTGCCACTCTTGAGAAAGAAGTAAACTTATTTACTGGACACTGTAAATATAATTATAGCTGGCAGTGGTTTCCAGTTCTCATGAACACAATTCAAGCATTTAGAGCAATATGGAAACACTCAGACTTACAGTTATCACTCACAGTTAAATGGCTTCATTTACAGATCTCACTAGTAGGCCTGTGAGAGTAGGGAAGTATTCTATTTGCACTCAGATTTGGCCAATTCAGAGGACAGTGATTGATTTGGTGGTGAGCAGGGCCTCTGGGAGCTTGCAGCAGAGCCCTCCCCCACCCAACCACGCAGCGCAGGGCAGCGGGGATCCCACACCCCTCCCCGCCACCCACACAGCAGCTGCCCCATGGCACGGGTGCACCACGGCTCAGCAAGGCATCATGCATGGTCTGGGACCTGGGGCAGCTCCAGCAGTTACCTGGAGCATGGTAATGCTCAGCCCCAGCTCCCAGACCACACTGCACCTGCATGAGGGGGCAGCTGCCACGCAGGTGCCAGGTTGGGGGGAGATCCCCGCTGCCCCCCACTGTCCTACAATGCATAGCAGGGGTGCTGTCACGAGCTCCCAGAGACCCTAATTTCTGCTGCTGCAGCCAGTGAATGCAGGGCTTTTTAAGTGCCAGGATGCTAGGGCCATGCAGGGGATGGAGACAGGCAGGCACAGCCAGAGGAGCCGGGAGGGAGAAACTGCAGCCAAGCCAGAAGAACCTGCAGCCACCCAGCTGTGCCTGCCTCACCCCAGCTGATCCAACTCTCCAAATCTTTTCCAAATCGATTAGGAGGCTTCAGATTTGATTTGGGCCTTTTAATGGGTCTCCTGAGTTGATTCAGATTTAGAGATTCAGCCACCGAATCTCTTCCAAACCAAATTGGCTACCAAAGCTTCACATAGCCTTACTCACTAGTTCATGAAATCCATGTTCTCAACTTTATCTGATGTATACAGTGGTTTTTCTGCAGTCTTTGAATGCACTATTAGCACCCAAAATAACTTGTGGATTTGGTAACAGGTTGGCCTAGCTTCAGGAGAGGAATGACACAGCCAAACACTATACCTAGGCTATCAAGGTACCACAACGGCTATTCCCAAACTAAAAGTTACAATTCTGAGTTGCAGTGCAGCATTTGGGAGTCCCCACAGAGCAGGGATCAGCAACGTTTTTGGCCAAAGTGCCAAAAAAACACGCCAACCTTGACCCGCCTTAACTTGGTGTGCCAGATGTACAAGAGACCCAGTCCTTGTTGCTGGCAGTCGATGCACATGCACCACCAGGTGGATGGCAGAGAAAGGCCAGGGTTGTGCTGCCCCAAGGCCCTTTGATAGCCGTGTGCTCTAAGACTCATGTGCAACCACCACTGCAGAGCCAGTGCCAGGGCTGCAGACCCTGGTGCAACTGATTGCAGCCTGCCTGCTGCTGCTGCCCAGAGCCTAGGCTGACTGTAGCAGGCAGGCAGGAGGCTGCAAACAGCTGCATTGGGCTCCAAAGCTCCAGCTGGGCTCTGTGGCAGTGACAGCAGCATACATGCCTCAGGGTGTAGCAGCCAGGAAGGAGCCAGGGGCAGCACAACCCTGAACCCTCCTGTCATCTGCCCAGAGGCATGCATACAGCTCCCACAGAGCCTGGCTGGAGTTCAGTGGAGCTGTTTGAAACCTCCTGCCTGCCTGCCACAGCTGGCCTGGGCTCTGGGCAGCTGCAGCAAGTGGTTGGTGGGCTGCAAACAGCTGTACCGTGTCCCGAGCACCAGTTAAATGGCAGTTAAATGGTGGCTGCACACACACACACCTCAGGGTACATGGTGGGCAAGCGACTGGGGTTGCACAGCCCCAAACTCCTTCCTGGCCATGTGCTTGAGGCATGTGTGCAGCGACCACCTCCATGAAGCCTGACCAGGTGTGACAGGTGCCTACTCTGGGCCGACCTTAATGTGTCCCGCACACCTGTTCCTGAGGCAACCGCCAGCCGGCCATGCCTTGTTATTAATTGATTAATAGGTATTAATTAGTGGGAAACTGCCCTTGTACTGCCCCACTGCCAGGGGGCGCTATCTGCGGCTTCATTTCCTCCTCTACACTGCAGTCCACACCTTGCTGATGGAATAGCTGTTGTCTCAGTTCTGTCATTATCTGGCCCCTTCCTGTTCTCTCTCGGGCCGTTCTTCCTTTGATGCATACTCCCTCTGGTGCTAGGGCTCTCTCCAGCCCTATCACGCTCTGTGCCCTCTTCTCTGGGGCCTTATCTACAATGCTGCCCCCTCCTGGGGCTCTCCATGCCCACACTTGGGCTTCCCAGTAAGGCTGCCCCCTATCTGGGGCTCACAGTGCCCAACTTGGGCTTCCCAATAACACTGCCCCCTGTCCAGGGCTCATAGTGCCCCTCTCTGGGCTCGCCACGTCCACCCTGGGGCTTCTCAAACGCCACTCTCTGGGGCTGGGGTCTGTGCACCCCGTATGCCGCGCCCTCACTGGCGCTGGGGTCCTCACTCTCTGCTATGAGTCCCCTATGAGGCCTCTTCCATCCCCTTGTAGCCTCACCCAAACCACTGTTTTTGCAACAACAAAACACAAGCCCCTGGGCTGTAACGTAAACATAAGCCACCTTCCTATAACAACATTGCTCAAGCCTCAAGAGCTGCCATAAGCTGTACATGCCATCAGGCTTCTTCCTGTATCCTAGCTTAGGGAGCTCCTGCCTCTCTGGCTGCTGGCAGTGAACTGCCTCTGGCCTCCTGTCTGTGCTTTATATAGGAGCCAGGCCCTGCCTCTTTCAATCAGCTGACCTCCTGGTTGCCCCAGAAACCCACAGCTTGGCTCCTTAGTCACTGCTAGGGCTCCCTCCTTAGCAGTTCCCCTTCTTCAGGAGCAGGGCACCTCCGTGCTCTGTGACACCAGAGGTCTAGGGCTGGTTCAGCTGTTTGCAACCTCCTAGCGGCCTGCCACATCCAGCTTGGGCTCTAGACAGCTGCTGCCTCCTGCCTGTGGCTTGCAGCCTCCCTGTCACCTACTCTAAGCAGCCAGGGGCCAGTAGCAGCTGCCCAGAGCCCAGGCATTCTGTGGTGTCCCAGGCAAAATTACCTTGAGTGCCATGCTCTAGCACGCATGCTGGGAGTTTCCAACACCTACCACGGAGCCTTTAATTTCTCTGAGTTTGCAATTACACCCTCTGTCCACAATTAACAAGAATAAAG
Organism: Caiman crocodilus; assembly: GCA_030014935.1. Classification (NCBI taxonomy): domain Eukaryota; kingdom Metazoa; phylum Chordata; order Crocodylia; family Alligatoridae; genus Caiman; species Caiman crocodilus. Next base: position 27,148,029 of record JAGPOW010001338.1, read on the forward strand.
CTTTAGCATGCCTCAGCTGCTCCATAATTGTGCCTGTACCCATGGCAAGAGCTAACCTGGGGCAGCTCCTCCCTAAAGGAAAGAGGGCTAAGCTGCCCTCTGTTTGGCTCTCACTGGCCTTGTGACAGGGGCATTAGTGAAGCAGCCACAGGACAGCCACTGCAGAGCAGAGGTGCAGTATGTCCACAGTTATCAGTGGGCCCTCATGAACTGCAGTAACAGCCCCTATCCTAAACAAAGGCAACATAAACCTGTTTCATTCTGGGATAAGCTGATGTGGTTTAGCATTCAATCCAAGGGAAGAGTGAGCATAGGGACAGTTTACCACAGAACAACTGACACAGTAAGTCACCTTCCCTGCTTATGTGTCAGAGCACAAATAATGTAAGTATAGGGATCCATGAAATTATCCAAGTTGTGTCATGACTGGAAAAAAACTGGGAACTGCAGTACTGGAGCCACAATCTAATTCTCAGAAGGATAGGACAGCACAAAGTACTCTTAAAATCCTATGATGATCAATTTGGCATTGATGTAAGTCTAGTGACCAGGTACAGAGTTCCATGCATCCATCTGAACATACAGACCCATAAACCTCATACCTAGGCATGTACAATCTAATAGATGGTACAAAGTATCGTGTCAACCATTCTGGTCCCAGCCAAGGTCCGTATTATAAGAACTCAACACATGATGATGTCTGAAACAGGGGCTATAATGTTTAGGAGCGGTTCAAAGGAACACAAACCACTATTGTACCTGAATTGGATTGTTTCTTCCACTGCTATTTGCTAACTTGAGTGTACAGTGTAGGCATACTATGCTATTGGGGAGGGAAGTTCAACTGGCAGCCCACAGCTCCTGACCAGCCACCGCTCTCCCCCTCCCCATCTTGGTGCAAATGCAACAGCAGCTGCAGTCTCTGGTTTTCCCCCTTCCCCCCTCCAGCTGCTGCCTCCCACCTCTGTTCCAGGGGTTGTGTGCTGGGGGTCAGCAGGCAAGATGAGCAATGCAACAGCTGGAGGAGGGAGAAAGCACCTGCTGCAGCAGTGACAGGGGGTGCCTACATGGGTGCACAGATGTAGCAGGAGGTGGGGGATTGGAGGAGCATCCACTGGGCCTTAAGCTCAGTGACCCTTGCCTCACTTGGTGCAGCCCACAGGAACCTAGAAGTAGGACAGCCCTGCTGTAGGCAGAAGGTTGGAAAATGTGTTTAAAGTGATAGGCACTTCTCAGAAACTAAAAATATGTTTGTTTATCAGTGGAACAAGGGAATTCAACTTTCTGGGAGTAATGGCTGAAATTTGTATGTGACCTCAGCTTTCTAGACATAACTGCAACTAGCATGGGTACTCAACAATTATGGTGCTCTGTTTATGTATTTTTGGATTAAAAAACATTTTTATTTATTTATTTTTATACACAGACAGACTTAAGTCTCTTTGTAACAATCACATTATAGCTGGAATATGAAATAAACTCTAAGTCTATATTTTATTATACACAAATTTTATTTTGTAATAAATATTTGCAAACAATCTTGTGATTGTGTGAACAAAACAAGCCCCAGGCAGTATTAGAAGCACTGCAATCCTATACCATCTAAAATGGAATTGAAACTCCTTGTTCCCAGTGTCTAGTAACAAGTTCCATCCAATTTTTTAAAAACATTCTTGGCTTCAAATCTTTATTTTGAGTAAAAGGAAGATACATTTGTTTCTGCTGCTCTCTAGCATTTTAAAAAGTTTTCTGGTTAAAAAAAA
>JAGPOW010001338.1:27149891-27164095 GCA_030014935.1 Caiman crocodilus
AAAAAAAACCAAACAAAAAACAACACAATACCCCCTCCCCTCAAACAACCTTGTTGTTCACAGATATTCTCATATACAATTTTCAGCTTATAATATATTCTCTACTTAAGACCAATAACTGAAAACTACAGCTAAATTATTATTTCTAGTAGTTTATGTAGATATGAATGCACAAATTACCTTCTGATAATCATTCTGTACGTTCCCAAACTTCTGCTGTGCTAGTTTTCTGATGACCTCTGAAAATAAGAAAGAGCATTTCTGAGTTTCAGACAGCATAAATTAGAAAAAATTGTTAGTAAATGATACAGCTAGGTATGGCTAATTAGATAGGAGCCTTGTTTTATTCTGGAATAAGGTGATGTGGTTTAGCACTCAACCTAAATGTAGAATGGGCATCGAGACAGTTTATCACACAACAACTGACACATAGTAAGTCACTGCCCCTGTTTATTTGTCAGCACACAACTCAGAAGAGTCATGAAAATGCTGGGAGACAACCAGATTAAATCAGCTTGGTAGTGAGAAGCTGGTAAGACTTTTTTTTAGGAGTTGATCCTAGATACTGGAGAGGTCTTTAACGAAAAAAAAAATCAAATAGTAGATTACCTATTAACTAGATAGAGATGTGAAAAATTTTAATTCACTGTTTATAACAGGTTCACCATCTTTGCTGGAAAAATGCTACCTATTCAGCAAATCAGTATTCTTATCATAATAATACCATCTCAAACTATTTTATTTGGGACTAATTCTCATGTGGACATTCAACACAACATCTGTAGAACTAGGGGAAGGGAGCCATAAACGTGTACTAACGATGCACGTAAGACAGGCCTGGGCTTAGTGTAACAAAAATCAAAGTTACTGGCACTCGGCTTAAGTTACTTTAAGAGTTCCTGCAACTCATCGGTTTTGTTACCTGGGGAGTGTGCTGAGGGAGGGTTTTCCTGCATCTTGGAAGTAGATGCAGCCCTTAGGACTGAAAAAAAAAATCATCAAGGTCTTTACTAAGGTTAGAATTTATAAAGCTGTAGATCTTACTGTTTTGCTTTGGGTGTGAAACCTGGACATTATACAGGCATGATTTCTAGCAGCTGGAGAAAGGCCACAGTCATTTTGTGCTTCCTCCTGCTTGTCAAAAGGCTTGATTGAGTTTCAAACACTGACATGCTGCAACAAGGACTAAAATACTGATGATGAAGGCATAGGTCTTTTGAACAGTGAGGCCATGATTGAGCAGCTGTTTTACACAAAAATGGAAGAGGGTCCACAAAAGTGAGGCTAATCGAAAAAACATTCAGCAGACCTACTTAAATGCCACCTTGTTCAGAGCAGGATACCTACTGACTGCTTGGAACTGCCAGCTGCATGGAAAAATCAGAGAGTGTTGACCATTTTTTAGTACGGAGTAAGAACCAACTGTAAGAAAAACATACTAGGTTTACAAAGTGGCAGTAACAGAAGTTACAGACCATGCATCTGCCATAAGATTACTGACATCATTACAAGGAAGGCATTTAAAGTCTTTTGTCACAAACAGGCTTAGTGAGTCATACGTGCACTCATTCCACTGCTAGGACTCCTTCAAATGGCTGCTTCCTAGGCTGGGATGATTAGATTTGATGGGCTTTAGATGCTTTAGCTAGGTCATCCCTCATTCTGGTGGTGACAATTAGCAATAATCAGGCTTATCACTAGGGATCCTGGTTTTCTCCGATTTAAAAAAGTCCCCAATTTTCAGTTAAAAAAAAGAGACACCCCAAATCCACATTTTCCATGATTAAAATGAAACACCACTATGTATCTATAGATAGACAGATCTCCCTCTCCTCCTCTATATGGCTAGATCTATCTATCTAGATTTATAAATCTATGTGGATAGATCTATCTATAATCAGTGGCGTTTCATTTAAATTGCACAAAAATGTGGATTTGGAGTTATGTTTTTTTTAACCAAAATTTAGGATTTTTTTTTAAATTAGAGAAAACCAGGATCCCTGCTTAGCACTGCAGCACTGAAGGGCTGTCCAAGATGGGGAAACATTCAGTAAGGCACTATAAACACAGAACAGCATACGATTTACAATGCATACTACAGTTGATGTGCAAATATGCAAACTAGTATTAAATCAGAAACTAGACTGCAACCAGTATCTGAACTGGCTGGTCTGTCTCTATGCTCCACTGCAGCCTGAGGTGTTGACATAGGCATAAACAGTTCTCGTCCTAAAGACTTTAGGATCTAAACACTCACCTGAGAGTGTGAAACAATTTCTCAATTTGTGAGAACAATGAACATACCAAGTCCAATTCATATTTCAAATGTAAAATTAATAGAAAAGGATTGTGAAAGTTTGGTGTCCTCTGTTTCCAAAGTAACTGGATCACTTTTTGTCTATGACTGACCAGATATATGTACCATTTCATATGACCAGTAATCTGAGGCTTTCAACATGAAACATTTTATTACTAGGTTTAGAGATATTTACCTTGTAAGACTCCTTACAATATTAATTCCATTAATGCTTTACTCAGGGTCTTTTCTGATTTCATCACACATGTAAAAGGCCATCTGCCCTACTAGATTTATTGGCTGGGTTTAATTATTAACTGTTACATCACCATCTTATAGACATTAACACATCCCTGAAGAGTTTTGTAAGGGAAAAAGCCCACACTTCCTCCCTTTTATAACTGGTACATTACAGTTTCTAGGTATGAATATTCATAGTTTCACAGATTCTAGGATTGGAAGGGACCTGAACAGATCATCAAGTCTGACCCCCTGCCGTAGGCAGGAACGAGTGATGGGATCCTAGTACTCCAGCCAGATATTGATCCAACCTCCTCTTGAAGACCCCCAAGGTAGGGGAGAGCACCACCTCCCGTGGGAGCCCATTCCAGAGCCTGGCATCCCTAAACATAAAGTAATTTCTTCTGATATCAAGACTAAACCTGCTGTCAATCAATTTCTGGCCATTATTCCTTGTTATCTCAGGTGGTACCCGAGGGAACCGAGCCTCACCTATTTTCCGCTGGTCCCCCCGGTGAGTTTCAGATGGCTACAAGATCCCCTCTCAGGTCTCGTCTTGTGGAGGCTGAATAGATTTAGGCCTTTTAGTCTATCTTCATAGGGCCTGGCCTGCTGCCCCCTGACAATGCCAGTGGCCCTCCTCTGGACCCTCTAAAGGTTAACCACATCTCTCTTGAAGTGCAGCACCCAGAACTGGACACAATACTCTAACTGCAGCCTGACCAGCTCTGCATAGAGGGGCAGGATCATCTCCCTGGACCTGCTTGTGATGCATCTGTAGATGTACAACAAGGTACAGCTAGCCTTACTGACTGCTTCCTTACATTGGGAGCTCACGTTCATCCTGGAGTCAATGACTCCAAAATCCCTTTCAGCCACTGTGTTGTTGAGAAGGGTGTTCCCCAGCCTATAGGTGTGTTGCTGGTTTCTTCTACCTAGATGCAGCACCTTGCACTTGTCTGCACTGAATTCCATTCTATTCTCATCCACCCACCTCTGTAACCCGTCTAGATCTAGCTGGATTCTGTCCCTCCCCTCCAGTGTGCCCACTTCTCCCCACGTCTTTGTGTCATCAGCAAATTTGGACAGTGTGCTTTCCACACCCACATCCAGACCACTGATAAAAATGTTGAACAGTACAGGCCCCAGGACTGAGCCCTGGGGAACCCCACTGCCCACATTCCTCCAGGTTGAAAATGACCCATCCACCACCACTTTCTGGGTGCGACCATCTAACCAATTTGCCACCCATCTGACTGTGTAGGCATCAATGCCACAGTTGCCTACTTCTTTTATGAGAATGGGGTGAGAAAGAATGTCAAAGGCCCCTGGTCAATTTGTCTCTTGGAACTATTCAACAGAAAGCATGGTAAAAGAGAATACTGATTTTTCACTAAGTTCCTAAACTCTGGGCATGTCTACATGTTCACTTTAATGCAAATTATCCTATTTTAATGTGCATTAAAGTATCACAAAAAACTGTGTGCTTTCACTAAAATAGGCTAATGCACCTTTTTCTGGTACCTCACAATGCACGTCCTAAATGTAACACGCATTACCAAAAGCATGTTAATAAAACATGTAGACATGCTCATTAAATACCAATTGTGTGTGTGTGTGTGTGTGTGCGCGCGCGCGCATACACGCACACACGTATACATAAATACACGTGTGCATGTTGCACACAAACACATTTGAAAAATGAGTTACATTGGTATAACTCTTGTAAATGAAAAAAAAAATAATCAATGAAGTTGTAGCAGAAAATTACTTTATCCTATCATGCACAGGATATGCTCTAGGTCTTCAAGGTAGATGCCTAGCTTTAAGCATATACATAGCCATCATTACTTCAACAGAGCTACTCATGTGCTCTATTGCAGTGAAAAACAACAGTAATAGCATATACATCATGATGGAGCTACTAATCATTTTAATATTGTCAAAGTGTTCTCACTAACACATATTCTTGCCTTCAGTTACTTAGCATAAATATAACGAAAGTATGCAAGTAATCCCATTTATTTTAAAGTTAAAACACATGCTTACATGTGTTTCTAGATTCAGGTCCAAGGGACTATGGTTATGAATGGGGGACTATGTCAAATATGACAAATTTTGCAACATGTGGAATATGCAAGTTCTAGCCTGAACTGAACATATTACCATTACTGCGACCCCATTGTAGTCATGACGTAAAATTTACAAGCATCTACTCCCTGGTTTAACATAACAGTCAATGTTCAAGGTCATAAGGAAGCTACAGTAATTTCAAACTTACACTGAATGAAGCAACCCGTCGTAATTTAATAGCAAATCCAATTGGAAGTTCAATTAATTATCAATAGTTTGAATTAATTTTATGGGGCTGATCTAAGTCAACTGGTGTTTCTCCATACACTTTCCAATAGCACTGGGTCCGAACTGAAGGAGAGCTTCCCCACTCCCCCATTTGTCATTCTAAAGCCCTGGATCCACATCCATTTGCAGTGCTAGAAGTTCCTCAGCACTCTGTATCAGCACGTAACTTAGGAGTTCAATGGAGGTGTGGACACATTCAGAGCTCCCTGGCTAGAGCAGGTGTGCTCTCTGGTCAGGGGGCAAGAAGGGGCTGTTCCTTTGCTCCTCCCATCCACTAGAGAATCTGTCAGTGGATCCAATCTACGACACCAGGGAAGAGGGCGCTGGGCAGGCTGTCACTCTCCTGTGCAGGGCAGTGTATTTATGTCCTGACTCTGGGAGACTGACAGCTGCTTGACAGCTCACCACACTCTTGGCAGGCAAGGTTTCTGCCTATGTCCTTAGACCAACACAGCTACAACCAAAAACCCACTGCACTGCTGGACACTTCTGCTTCTTAGCAAACTGCTCAGCATTGGCATGGAGTGGAATCTCTTCAGCTGGGTGCTCTTGATCCTTGACTCTAATTAGCTGCTATTTCAAAACCAGGTGAAAGCCCCTTGTGCAGGGCCATGTGGTAACAGAAGAATCCAATGAACAGGCAGCTGCAGAGGCAATAAAGAGGGACTAGTCCTCTGACAAAGTCCTTTCCAATGGAAACTTCAACTCTTCCTCATGAGAAAGAAAGAAGTCCACAAGAGTAAAAGAGGTCTGAAGAGTCCTCTCCAGACACCAGGACCATCCTCTGCAAGAGATACCCATAAAAAGGCTGAGATTCAGAGGAAAAATGTTTAACTAGAGGAGAGAAGAAAGAATTCCCAATTTCCTCCCAATTTAAAATTCTTTAGCAGTTAAACATACCCCTTTTCACTCTCCAAACTCTACTGGTTTATGGACTCTGAAGCCAGTAATATAGCTTGTTCTTCTCCATTAGACAGATTAGCGCTACACACCTGTCCCTATAATGGAATTAGATCATTCAGCTATTTATTACCCTAACATCTCCTAAGAAAATCCTATGGTCCTCTTTACTTGAATATAATTCCCAGGCTATATCTAGTTGGAAGATTCAAGTCAGGCTTCCTATTCATACAACTCAAAGTCATATAGTAACAATTTAAGGAGGAAAAGTTTCCTGTTCTGACACAGCAAAATGGCTATTCACTTGTATTAAAGAATTAAACAAATGCTTGCTTATACTCAACAAATTGGTCACATCTTGGACAAAAAATGTAGATCCCTGGTAGCTATTCTTCTCAGTTACAGGACTCTTAGAAACCATGTCAGCAGAATGACCTTTGGGTGCGTGCCCTAGGTCAGAGCTGAGATCAAAGGCAAAATCTCCTATTTCTCTATCAAAGAAACTGCCTAAGGTTGTCTACCAAAGGTCTGGCAGACGAAGTGCTAGTTGCAGTCTGGTGCATTTCTTGCAAGAAAGATCTTGGTTCTCTCTTATAAATAAATCTTCTGGGAAGTATGGATGCTCTACTTGGCTATACGCTCGTTTATCTAACAATGACCTTCAGGTTCTCAGTTTTGAATTGGTAACTGTGACTGACTCGGGTGGAATGAGAGCAAGGTGCTGAAGACGGCTGGATAGGCAGCAACACATTAGCAACTACTCAGCTGACAACTGCAGTCTTTAAATAACTTCCAATATTCATAGACTTCAAGGGCTGTTGAAAATAATAAACTCATACAAGTTGCAGCATATCACATTTCCTGAGCCACAGCAATTTTACACTAAATTCACAAAAAACAATGATTAGTGTCACTGAAGTTACGGTGCCACAAACATCAAAATAATCCAGTCAATACTCAGCGTATTTGATTATATTAAGGATGAGAGAAATACAAACCTTTTTAATTAAATCCAAAAAGGGGCTGCTGCAGAAGTCAAGCATTTCAGCCTCACTACTCCCTAAACAGAGTTGCTGTATCCTGACCCCAGTCTATTACTCTATCACCCGTATATTCACCTTACTTTCCTTACTCTGTGCCAAGCTATTCTATAATTAGGGACCTACTGAAATCAGGGCAGCTCTCGTGGTCCAAGTTTTTGCAGCAAACCACAGTGGGTTGCCCCACCCCTTTGGCCAAGGGCCCCTGGAAGTCCCGCTGCTCCCTAGAGATTGACAGACCACCATCGGGGGCGGGGAGGAGAGGAGGGCCTTGGCCAGAGGCGTGGTGGAGCCCACCGTGCTTCGTTGTGAAAATCTTCCGCCCCTCCTGTCCCCACCCCATCGCTTCAGGATGCCAGGGCTTCCCACCTCTGTTTGCAACTCCCTCCCTCCCCTCCACTTGCTGGCCATTTCCCCAGTGTTTTGCAGGAACCAGGCTTTTTCCACAGGGGACCTACAAATTCATGGTTTCCACGAAAATCGCAAAAATCTCAAATTTGGGAGGTCTCTACCTATAAGACAGAGCAAGAAATACTGTTCTGCTATTGTTTTATCACCAACATACCCTAAATTGTTCTGGATCTCTCTTTTCATACTAGAAGCAGCAAGTCAAGGGGCAAATCAAATGTCAATGGTTTTATAAAGACATAGTCCAGATTAACAGGTGACTTAAAAAGGCCTCTCTTCTCACAAGCAAATCTCACCAAGCTCCTGAACAGACAAACATATTCCTAAGGAAACAGTTCCAGTTAAACATCTAACATATTTCTGAAAAATAAGGAACTTTTTGCATGTATAATGGGAACCATGGAAAGTATAGATACAGAAAGGCCTTGGAGTCTGTTATTACCCACGGAAAGGAATTTGATAATTTAAATCATCCTCTCCCACAAAACATCATCAGTCTACAGATGCCAAAAGTTGGTCTCATTTCCTCACACTCAGAGGCTAGACGCACACATTTAAAAAGTTCAAGGGGGAAACCAATCTAAGTTATATAGTTTTCTGTAAGTAGCATAATTTAGATTGGTAGTGAACAGAACATACATTACCCTTTTCGAGAAGGGGGGCAAATTTTAGACCAGTTTCTACCATTTCTGCGTGTGCTCAACTTCTGTTCTGTTACGGATATAAACCGGTTTCTGAACACGCATACTGGTAAAAGCATAATGTCTGTACCTGGCTAGCACCATTCAGACAGGCTCTGCTCTCCAATACATAGATAAAATACTAAGACTGGCTTAGGCAGAAAAAAAAATTAAAAAGTAACAGTATTGATTGCTATGGGATACACAGAATAAAGATTTTTTTTTTCCTTTGAATGTAACCTATGCAGAGACTTTGATTCTTCTTTACTACAAAGAAAGTTTTGTTCCTGCTGCAAATTTGCAAAAAGAAAAGGCTGCTGGTAAGAGTTTCTGCCCAGAAATCTGCAATAAATTTGCATACATCAAGGAAAGAAAAAAAAAAAAAAAATCAAGAATGATACATCTGAGTATTCTGCACTAAAATAATGGCATGTAATTTATGTAAGATATTTAAACAAACTATGCTGTTTACAGCACAGTAGTTACTCATCACCATCTATTTTGTCCATAGCGGCTATCTGAAGTTCTCTCTAATCCACCATCTGGTAGGCATTTACAACAGATGAAGGGTAAAGGTTCAATTTTGCATGCTGTACAGGATTCTCTGTTTTAACCAACTGCAGATAATGACCAATGTGTTGACACTTCATGGTGTATGTTCCAGGTGTACTGGATTTGCATATTAATACAAGTTTACATAATGTTTTTAAAATGGATATACTGAAGTGATACATTTAATTTATGCATCTGATTTCCAGTTCTCCCCCTCTCCTGCTAAAAAAGGATCCAGTACATTGTCAAGTAAACTGAGGAGAGCGAATTCTGCCTTTACACTCCATAACTTGTGCCTATGGCAACACAAAGACCAATAATTGGGAGTGACACAGCGGAGCTCTGCTGATACTGGTTTTTAATTACTTCAACAACTGGCTTTTTGGCAACCACATTGTGATCTCTCAGAAATCCTCCTCTGCATTTTCCATTTTTCTCCAAGGGATGGAATATCCCTCATCATGCCATGGTTACAAAAGCACTGTAGGTCACAGACTGACTTAGCTCAAATGAAGTCTGATTTATTATTCTTATTTAAGTTAAATATGTCTGTTAAAAATATGTCATGCTTTTACCAACTAAGCAGTAAGGGGAAGGAAAATTGCCTTTTCCTTAGAAAATTCAGAACATATGTGTTTTCAATTGAAAAGGGATGGTTGCCTTTTTGTATAAATTGCTTAACTGTGGCACACAACAGAGTCCATAGGAAACATCCTCCAGGAAACTGAAAGCCTAATTTTAGGATACTTTTTTTTAATGGAAACATAGGCTGAATAGGCATCTGGCCGGGCACTCTTTCCTGCCTTGGCAGGGAGTTGGACTCAATGATCTGTTAAGGTCCCTTCCAACCCTAGCATCTATGAATCTATATACACACTGTACAAAGAAAATATGTTTTGTAGGATTTCTGAAATGGAGTGGCAAGAGAGGATTAATGAAGGCATAATCTAATTAATTTTCCCTTGCCCATCCCCACTTAAAATTGAAATATTATTTCATTAAAAAGCTGGGAGAGGGAACTCAGTTTGCATTTCAGAAGCAGGATTCAGGGTCTAAATACACATGGATATGTAGTTTTTACTAACCTCCTCCCCACCCAAAAATCTGAACTATATCAGGAGTGCATATTATTTGTATTTGCACCAATTCAAACTTTTAATACTGCAAATGATCCTTTTTTGTATAGCTCATGTAAGACATTACAGAAATTTATCTGAAGTTTCTTTATGATTGTGGAATGAGACAGCTACTACAATAGTATGAGAAATCTTTGCTTATTAGGCTATTGTTAGGATCTAATTTTCTTGAGATGGTCCATTTTGCCCGCTGATGGGGATGAAATCTCAGAAGCCTAGGAGGAACTCCTTCATTTACAAAACAGTGTACTAGCATTACACAGAACATAAACTATCCTCTTTGACATATGCGGTATGTAAGAGGGCTAACTGGGGGTTTGGAGTCCATCTTGGAGGCTAGGTATCTATAAATTAGGCACCAGGGGATCTTATAGACATGCAGGAAGCTGGCTTCCATGCACTGGAAGTCCAACATGTTGGAGTAGATTTGATTAATCAAGTCTGCTGGAACATGGAAATAAAAGTACTCTAGCAGACTCTGGCATCATGTGCATCAGTGTCCCCATGCTGAAAAACAGTGTCAGGGCATTTTGAACTAAAGCTCATTTGATAAGCTTTAGTTCAGAGCGCCTCGCTGCCATTTTTTAGTGCTGGCGATGCAACTGCATGTGATGCTTGGGTGCTTTTAATTATCATGGCTCACTAATTAAAGTGCCCCCCTCCCCATACCTCGTACAGCACATGTAAAAATGCCCTGTAATGCCTAGTTTGTGGCCTTCTAAGTCCATTACTTACTCTAGCCCTAAATTATTTAAGTTCTGATCCTGTATCTGGTTCTGTGCAGACAGCACTCTGCCCATGGAAAGCCCAACTGATCTTGGTACTAAGCAAGCCCTGCAGAACATGCTACAAATGCTCAGATTACAGTAGAACCCCACATGTTCGAAGCTCTAATGAAGATAGTCTCGGCAACGAAAGCATACATACCAAAATAAAAGCATGGGTGAACCTTGCACTTTCAATCTCTATTGCTGTTGGCCAGATAAAATACTGCTCTTGAGACTGTCCCAGTCCATTGCCTTGTGCTTCACTGACACCAAACCTAAAAATAAGGCTATGGAGTTGCCCACAGGGTGCCCATCCCCACTGCTCTCAAGGTCTGTTTCCAGCATGCTCGGAAGCAGTAGCAGAGGAGTTCTCAAGGCAGCTTCACCACCTCATTTTCAGGCCTGGCTCTGTGCAGAGCAAGAGCAAATGGACAGGTCCATGCTCGAGAGACCACCGCAGAAGCAGTGTAGATGACAGGCGGGCCTGAGAAGAGGCTCAAAGGGTAAGACTGAACCCACTAGTTTTGGAAGATGCTAACCCTTTTACTCACTTAAAAATTCAAATGTGCAGGGCTAACGAATTCCACCTGCAGCCTTTACCAGCACGTATTATAAACAAGCTGTCCACATACTTATAAAGAGTGGATGCCTCACTGAAGAGTTCAATCTTCCTCATCCAAACCCTCCTAAACCCATGTGGTCACTTTTTCTGACTTTAGGACATTTTTCAGGTGCTAGAAAATATCAGCCTTTAATTCAAAACGAAAAGCATGAGGCCATCTTGAAACTTTGAAAAAAAGTTGTCATTTCATGAACATAGTAATCAGTGTTCAAAAGAATATGCATTACTAAAATGCACTAGTAAAAACATGCATGTCCATCACCCTAAGAGGTAAATAAATAAATTAAAAATAAGAAAAGAGATATTGTACATTTTTAATGGTGGACAGCATGGCTTAGAACCTTGACTACAGGAACTAGTGTACAAAAAAGTAACGTTGCATTGTTAAGCTACAGGATGCACTTTGCTTTTGTCATGTCATCTCATTCTCTTGCTCAAAAGTATTCATACTTTTAAAGCAGACAACAGTGACTTATCTTCTATCTGTGGCAACTACCATATTTACTTGAATGTAAGACAAGGTCCCCTCCAGTGAACATGGAAGTGAAAAAAGCCTAGTCTTAGATTTGAGAATTGGCCAGTGCGGAGAAGGAGGGCAGATGATGGAGAGAGATCACAAGGGAGATAATGTGGTGAGTGTGGGATGCTGCAGAGGAGATCCACAATGCGTGGCTTGAGGGGTACATGGGGAAGACCACACAGCCTGCCTTCCCAGCTGCTGCCCCCTTCACTGCTCATCTTCTGCTCCAGCCCTGATCCAGCCAGGTCCAGAACTTTCACCACCACCTCTTCCTGGCTGGGCTTCGCTTGGCTGTCACCACTGATTGCTCCAGAGCTGGACCCAGAGCTGCATAAAAAATAAGTAGCAAAGGGAGGCAAGTGACTGGAGGGGAATTGGGGGAAGGAGGCAGATGGCACAACAAGACGTAGCAGGGCAGAGGGGCAAGGGGCAGGAAAGAAAGGGTCTAGCCACCTACTCCTTTCTCACCACTGTTTTCCCTGCCATATCTTGGGTCATCTTAAATTAATAGTCACCTTGAATTTGGGTAAATGTGGTAGTTAATCACGCTACCAAACAAAAACAAATCACACACACACACCCCCTCCTAGAAGGGAAAAAGTCTATATACACTATGTAGCTTTAACACAGATATGTGAAAGTTTCAAAGTTATGAAAATAAATCATAAACATTTTGTGCATTCGTTTTTTGTCAGCAGTCTTTAATATCCTTTTAATTTGAGGTAAGGCAATTGCTTCCTTACGTGGTTTTTTTTGTTTGTTTTTTTAAAGCTGTTCAGGCTCTCAAGGGACATAGTAAATTAGGAAAAATCATTAAATGTATCAAAAGATAACCTGTTAATGTCTAAACATGATCCAAAGAACTTAAAGTAAAAAACATCTAAGAAAAAAAGAGAACATTTCACCCTATAGTTGATAAAAAAAGTCTGTCAAACTATAAATCCACATTACCACACAACTGCTGGAATAACTAAGTGAATTAGTTTAACCAGATTAGCATGCAACCAGGATTAATCAGGATCTGATATTTTGGCTGAAAAAGTGTGACTTGTTCAAAGGCAAGTCCGTTACTGAACAGTATTACTGTTGTACAGCAGTCGTGTGTGTTTTGTTAAATACGATGGCTTAGAGATCTGTTAAAAAGATTAGGAGGCCAGGTGGACTTGGTCTATATTATGTGGATTAGGTCTTATTAATAATAGAGGTGAGGCAGAAGTAGTCCACCTTTTCTTCTACAGGTTTACAGCAAGCTATTAACAACTATTGTTCATGTGACATACAATCCAGATTCAGCCGGTTCCAAAAGTTACAATATGAATAATAAGTAATAGGAAAAGAAACTAACGTGACTTAATTTAAGTCATTTAGATGCAGTTGGAAAATGTTACTCGCACCTGGACATTATCTTACAGGACACTAAAGAGAATAAAGATACAATACTATGTAGGTGAGCAAGTACATAAACAAAAAACGTAGAGGATTAGGATGGAGCACATCAGCGACTAATCAGGATCAAAGAGATTGTCACTAATGGGCCATGGGAGATTGAGAGCTAAACTGATGATCAGTTGAGAGGTATGAGCTCGCACAAAATATAAAATATGCAAAGTACATGTCAAAACAGAAGAAATATCTTCTAAGGTATTTTAGCTTTTAATCAGTTCCAATGGCATCACTACATAAAAAAGAACGGTGCAAAGTAAATCTGACTGAGGTAAAACCTACCTAAACTTTAATTTAGATTCTACTAATACAAGATACTGTACCAGATTTTTTCCAAAAGTCTCAATTAAACTTTAACATTTAAAAAGTATTTAATATTTGCCAATAATAGTTTTATAAAAACAGAACTAAAAGGCTAAGCATCACATCACACATGTTCTGCGACAACTGTTGCTTCCTAGAGTCAGAAAAGCTAAAACTGAGACTGACAAAGATTTAAAACAAAAACCTCTCTCTCAAATCTGGTTCTGCAGATTACTTTAATGAATTTCTCTCCTTTACCCCCAAGTGCTATTGAAGCTCCAAGGTTGGATTGTCATTTTCCAGTGCTTTCGACCCATAATTTTTTAGGTTGGGTGCTATTTACAGATATTATTAAACCACCTTTCTGATGACCCATGAGGAATTTTGTGAAAAGAAAATTCAGATGTGCATACATAGTAGGGTTGAAAACAACCCAAATTTGCTTCATTATAATAACTCATTTCATTATTTTTCCACTTAGATATCTGCAATTCTATTCAAAAGACAGATTCTTTCTTTACATAATCTAGAAGTCACTGTCAAGATTGCAAAGAAGCGTTAATGTTTGCCATTGTGTTCCACTGTAATAGTTGTTACCAGGTAACATGCACTTAAAAAAACAAAAAAAAAAGAAAGAAAGAAAAAAATCCCTTCCATCAAGAAATCTGAACAATCAGTTTGGAATTGAGACTGAAGTATCATTCAGTCATTAGTTTATCCACATAGGGCACGTTTACATGTGATCCTGAGGGGAAGAGTTTACAAGGGGGGGGGGATGTGCTGCTCGATCTGGTCCTGGCCCTGGGGGATGATCTGGTTGGAGGGCTCCAGGTATGGGACTCCCTGGGAGATAGCGATCATCACCTGATAGAATTTGCTGTCTGGCGCAGTGTAGCTAGGACCCACACTATGACTAGGGTCCCAGATTTCAAAAGG
>JAGPOW010001338.1:27167044-27186100 GCA_030014935.1 Caiman crocodilus
CATTGAACACCTTCAAGAGGAAACTGGATGCTTATTTTGCTGGGATCCTATGACCCCAGCTGACTTCCTGCCCTTTGGGCAGGGGGCTGGACTCGATGATCTTCCCAGGTCCCTTCGAGCCCTAATGTCTATGAAATCTATGAACTCCAATGTAAAGATCTCCTAAATGCATATATCTTCTATTAATAGCACTTCAAATAAGATGAGCTTATAGAGTCAAATTGCATATTTTGCCTACAGTTACCTGAAATTGCAGCAAGAATAAATGTTTATTAAGCTGCCTGCATTTTACACATGCAAATAGTAAATCAGTCTTCATAGGATTAGGAGTCCTATTTTAAAATATGCATCATTGCTTTCTTTGCTCACCATAATCAGTTGCAGGAGACATCATTAATAAGAAAAACTTACCTAGAGATGGACAACCAATAATTATAAAAAAGTAAAAGACATTATGTCACACTCTTTGCAGCATCACAATTCTTTTGAGTTTTCAGTTACGATAGTGATAGGGAAAAAGAGTTTGCTTTACAGTCCTAAATACAGGAATACATGATTTCTTTTTTAAAAAAAAGTCATGGTTTTCAGAATCCTAAGCAATTACTAACATTTGCTATCCCCCTTAACCACTTGCATTCCTCATTTGAGCCAATTTAATTTGTGTTTGGCTAATTTACTTACAATTGTATAAGTACTACATAGTAAAAATTAATCTCAGGTCATACATGAACGTAAAGTAATGTTCATGTTCAGAAAAAAAACCAAAACACTTTAAATTAATCAATACAATACGTTTGTCAGGCGCATACATTTTACCAACCGGGTGAGGCGCCTCTGATGCTATCATTGCTACTTCCAGCTGCTACTGATTAGGAAAACTAGGCCGGAGTGTCTTGCCTGTTGTGAATTTTAACTTCTCATGTGACAAGATCCTGGTCTAACTGAAAACCTCTCATGTTGTCTGACAAGTTCAGGATTCAAAAGTACTATACTGTACTTGAAAAACAAAATATTGCTTCTCTCCTCCCATGGGAAGAAACAGTTTTAAATATATCAACCTATACCATGTCCAATACATGCATAAATTTGACAGTTTACTTTTGTGCTTAAATGTCATTCTAGTCCCAATAGCAACCAGAGATTCTGAACAGTGCAGATCCTGCACCCAGAAGTTGGAACATGGCAGTCTTGTACTAAGGATGTAGTCCACTGTGCTGCCCTACCCGTAACATCAGTACAGAGAGTACAGTATAAGCTTTATTATACTGGAAACTGAAGCGAGCATAATTCCCTTAGCCAGCTTCTCATTACCTCTTTGTACTTTAGCTACAAAATCCAAATTGTGAAGCTGAAGATTTGTTATGTGCAACCTGCTGGCAAACAAATCCCAGATTAACAACATTTTATTGCATCCAACAACTGGTTTCCATGGGAACATTAGGATATAAGACAGCGTTCAGAGGATCATATTGACTATAAATTCACATATAAGCAACCAGGTGGTATAAACCATACTCCCATCTATGATGGGAGTACATTTAATCCATTAAGTGTTTCACCTTGCAACAACTACAGATATAAAAAGAAAAACCCACCAGATTGGTTGTTTAGACCTTGTTTTAGTGGGATAATACAAATGACAGAGAATTAACATTTATTAACATTAGCATTAAATACTGTTACTAACAAAGAGAGATAATACTATCTAACTCTTGCACAGAGTTACAAAGGAAGTAAACACTGTTGTTCTTGCTGTATAACTTTAGAAGCAGCAGCACAGCAAAGCGAAGAGATTTACCCGAGGTCACCCAACAGGTCAGCCGCTAAACTGGGAATAGCACCCAGCCACCTCGGTGTTCTGCCCGCTGACTACTCTCCCATCCTGCAAGATAGTTTTACAATTTATGCTTAAGGAGAAACACTGCTCATTTGCAATAGTGCAGTGTTCAGAGTCAAGAGGACTAGGTGGATGGAAGCAACAGCAGAATGTTTAACATCGATACCACTACATTTCTTTGCAATCCATTTCTTTAAAAAAAAAAAAAAAAAAAAAAGATAATTTCTTGTCATATAGCAGGAACACAGTATTATTCTTTTGAACTCAAAGACCTAAAACAGTGCTGAGGAGGGCTACAATTCCCTTCCTTAATTCTGTTAAACTGAACATCAGAGATGCATCTGATCACAATTTTCTATTAACATAAATGTAAGATTTTTAATATTATGATTTGTAGCCTTTAATCATGGGAGTACAATAAATTAATATTAGAGAGGATAAGATAATATATTTAGGGTTTCAGTAATATTTAATCAAAATAAGAACTAGCAACACATGGTAACATATCTTCAAGAAACAAGATGCATCCAAGGTTTTATGTTGCCACTAAGAGCATATCATAATATACAGTATCCACATATTATTCTGCTGTTATCTTTGTCATAATATCCAAGCTAGTATAACACATTTCATATTTTATCCTGATTCCACTGATCACAACATTGGTTAAAAACTGCTCTGGGATTAAATGTCAGGTGTTTGGCCCAGTGGGGTTTTTATCCCTTTAAACACGTACACTAGATTTTTTTTCTGCTGCTAGGGTTTCTCTTTCTCCTTCTACCGGTTCTCCTAACCAAATCCTTCCCATATTTAACTTACAGATCTTCTATTCTGAGGTATCAGCAACTCTTCAAACTGACATACAATACTTAAAAAATAAATTCTCCACACAAACGTAACATTTCACTGTCTCTTGTCCTGAAGCATAAAACCGACATTAACTTTTTCCCTATTTGCTTACTTCTGACTAAAAGCAGACTACGTGCGCAATGGCAATCTGCAACATTTTCTGCTGTGCTTCAACATTACTGCAAACTTATAAATGCTGTAACACAGTATGGATACGCATGCACAGTTACACGGTTGGAAAGCTTATTTTATAAACAAAGAGTCGTAAGACATTAAAAAAATTCCTCTCTTAGGATTAGGTCATATATTACAGGTGAAGAGAAAGATCAAATATGGCAGTGGATCCCACTTTAACACTTGTTCTCTATTTTAATAAGATATTAAAATGGTTCTTTCCGCAAGTATTGCTTATTGGTAATAAAGCAAAAATGTACATTCTTTTTTTCGTGTGTGCGCGCGCGCGCATATACACACACACACACCCCTCTAATGTAAAGTGTGCATAGCCTAGATTTAAACTGTTCTGAAGCTGCAGCCTAATTAGTAGCAACAAAGTTTTGAGTTAAGAAACACACTTATGTAAAGTAGCATGTGCACTTTTAAGATTATCTTTGCATTTTATCTCTCCATTAGACTGAACTCAGTCCAGTTTTAAAATCAATTGTTAAAAAGTAACCACAACATTAGTGGACTGTACATGGAAATAAAATAGCATATGGTAAAAGAGATTATAGGATTAACTAATTATACAGTATGACTCAGAAATCCACGTGATCCTTCAAATCTGTGTTTTGCAGTGAGATGCGCATGAGTAGGGAGGGGAAAAAGGATTTCACATAATGTCAATATAAGAAGCATTTTTAATAACTGGTTTTAAACTATATATTGTGGGGATATAAAACATATATTAAATACAAACAAATAAATTACTTCCTGGTATCCACTTGCCCTCTGTGGGGCTAATCCTGTAAACAATTTTTGAGCTGCATAGTATTATGAACAGTCCCCAAAAGGATTACAAAAAATGGTTGTAAACTAGTCCTAGTAATAAGGATTTATAGGATAAGGCCTCATAAAATTAAATCCTGCACCTATGTTTAAGGAACCATTCCTATTTTCACATGAATAATCCTACTAATTTCAATGTAATGGTTTGTATGATAAGGAAATACTGATTGGGGTCCAGCATCGTATTTTCCTTTCAACTTGCAGTACCTCACAGACAGAGTTAAAAATGGAAAGTTAACATGTTCTTTAATACATGTTCAGAAAAAAATTAGATTAATTGAAGTCCACTTTAAAAAAGTACCTGCTACATTCAAAAATAGTTGGTCTACGTTTACGCAAAGTTACAATTACAGTGGCCAGAATAATAAGAAGCAACTCTGAAAGCAAATAAAATATAAAAATTTCCTCAGATTCAAAATTCAAAATATTGTGTGTGTGTGTGTGTGTGTGTGTATTGAAATGTCATATATCTATATATTCTCTCTCTCTCTACATATATGTATATTCAGAATTTCAGCCCACTGTGGATTGTAATGCTGTGTTTGTACAAATTCCACTTACATTCTAACATCTGAAATAGGCTGTTGAAAAAGTAAAATATTATAAACAGATCCACAAACTCTAAGAGCTCTTTAAAGCACCTTTCAGGAATGCAATCTGGAAAAACCTGAACTCACAATTTCTCCTCCAGATGATGAACCACACTAGTGGAAATAAAGGGGAAGAAATAGTCTAAAAGAAGAAACAAGTCTTGAGTTTTAGCAGCTAAACAAAGGAACTACAAGTTAGAAATAAGTGTTTGTTTACATAACTATGCAATTCTATTTACATATGACTTGAATGTAGATGCATAGAATAATTTCTAGAACAAGTTTCGTAGATGAGTGATGAACAGTCACAGTATACAATGCAAATAAATCTCATTATATTTCCTATCCCAGATATAACATTTAAAAAGCAGAGCAATTAGTGCTTTACTCCTAATGCATCACTTTTGTTTCTAACTATACTGTTTCAAAGATCATCACGAAAAAAATGCAAAAAAATTTAAAGACACAGGAAAATATCCTTTTCCAGATTTCAATCATTTAGAAAAGATGAAAATACAATATTACTTCGTGCACCATGTGGATTTTCCATGCTCATATCCCACATAGCATGCTATTAATGAATATGTAAATACCATTTGATTTTCAAAGGTGATCCCACTAGTTACTAGGAAAATAAATGTCTCATTAATGCATCATAAAACTAAATTATAATTTTATGTACTTACCTTGAGGAAAAGAATTTGGTTGCACAACGTAAAGGAAGGAATGGACTATGCTAAACAAAATTCCTATTGGTCCAGGTTCATAATATGCATGTGTATCATAAGTCTTCACAGGTACAAACCCAAAATCCAAAGTTCCAGGAGGTGATTTGTGTATTGGCTGCATCTCTGAAATTGTACTTCCACAAAGCAACAGCAGCAGTAAAAGTTCCACAGCCATGGCTCTCAGTATTCATAAACTTCATAAAATTTGAGGTAGAGATCTTGTCCCCAAAGTCTAAAAAACTTCAGCACATTAGAAATATGGGAATGAAATCTCTCAGCTGGGAATGAAATCTCTCAGCAGGAAAAAGCTGATGTCCTCAATCCCTTGATTAGTCTTGAATGTACACTTGCACTGGAACTGTGTAGAAGCTTTTCACACAACTGAGTTAGAGCACCATCTCTGGCAAAGACACAAAACAACTATTTAATGACTGTCCTCACTGCAGGAGAATATAAAAGCACAAAATGCCTGTAATCTTATGTGGAAGTCTAATGTGCAAATAATTGCACCGGCAAGCTAAACAAAAGAGAACAATTTACTCCAATGTGTGGAAAAATGTAACCTATTGTATACCGAGTTCTTGAAAAAGTAAAACACTAATTAGTGACAATCTAGTTCTTAGACTCTTCACAAATAAACAGAAAATACAAAATTGGGACTGTAGTGTAAGGAGCAAATGGAATTAAAGGAATAAATATTTACTGCAATTATAGCTGTAACAAAGCAAGATTTGCTGTCTTCAGTCACACAATAGAATCAGGCAGTGCATTTAATTACATCCTCGATATACAACCCTAAATGCATTTAACCAGTCTTTTGAACTGATGTTTATATCAACTTAAAAGATGTTATAGCTTCTATACCCTAAGTTTCCATAACCTCAGTGTCGCCAAACTTATTTTCACATAGATTAGCAGCTATGTACTTATCTTTGGGGCTCTTTTTTTAAATAACTCGGGGCATGGATTCCCCCTCACAGAAAGATTTAAGCTTCCATTAATTTCATAGTGTCAGTCTGATATAGCTAGGGGCCTACTTAAATCACGATTTCCCAGATTTGGCGGAAAAAATGAAATTGAGTGATGTCATGAAGTCTGAGAAAAAACAACTCAATAAAAATAAAATGCTGGCTCCCCAGTGGGAGCCAGCAGTCCTCAAGGCCAGTGTAGCTCAGCCATTCAGCCTGCTGGGTGGGGAAGGGACTGCCAACACAAATGGGAGTAGGCAAGATGGCTGCCACTCCCACCCCTCATTGGCTGAGAGGGCTGCCTATTGTATGGCCCTGCCCCTCTCCACCAATCAGTGGTGAGGGGCAGGACTGCATGATGAACAGCCCTCTTAACCAGTCAGCGGCAAGGGGTGAGGCCAGTGGGCCCCCACAGATAGAGTCCTGGGGGTGGCCCACCACAATAAGCCCATAAAATGGCAACTGGCCCTGTGACCTGCCTATGAAATTAGCTGCCCGTCTCCTCAGATTAGACAGACCCCTAGATATAGTCATGGAAAAGAAATTACCCCATACTTATCACTGATACCAAGTCTGATGTCTTCCTCACATGCATAAAATACAGAACAAACAACATATATGTTTTTTTTAAATATATAAATAATAGATCTAACTAAATTAAAGAAATATAGATTAGTAAATCAAACCTACAATTTATTTCATGTAAAAATGTCCCTCATGTGTATTGTTACATATGCCCCTTTCTTTACCATAGAAAATAATCTAATGCAGGGTGTCAACCATATAGCTCATGGAGCTTCTCTATCTGTGCTGCTTGGCTACTGGTGGGCCACCAGAAGTTCAGCAGCATGACCTTCAGTGGAATTCAAGGCTTTTTGGCTCTGTTGTCCATGGATACTGGAAATGAACTTGGCTCACCGCTGTGACTTCCAGATACTTTCCCTAGTCCCAGTGCTGCTTCTAGACCCCTGCCACTGTCAGAAGACCCATGTCCCTCACCACCACCACCACTGTGCCCACAGCAACTGGCCCCATACCATGACGCACACCTGGCTCGTGAGGAGCCCCTTGGACTGGATCTAGCTTGGGGCCTGTGGCAGAGCACTGTTCATGCCTGCTACTTTAAGATCAGAGCTAAGGAGCCAGCAGGTGCCTGATTGTGACAGCCATCTTAGATTCAGGCCTGCCTATATAAGAAGGGCATTTGGCTGCTGGCAGGCAAGGCAACAATATTGCTTGCTCGTGAGGCTTCTTGGAACATCCTGGAGGTAAGGGAGGAGCTGTAAGGGATGATCAGGAGGCTCCTGGTCCGGCCAGTTACCACCCTGGTGAAAGGCAGGTCAGGGCACCTTAACCCCTAACCCCCACAACCAGGTGGGCTACCTGCTAATAGGGCCAGAAGGCAGACCACAGAGATAGAGGGTCTAGAGACTCAGGCTGATCGAGCGAATACCCTCAACTGGTCACTGCTGGGGCTAGGACCAGGATGGTCAAAAGGGCCAGGGGCCCACCACGAAGGATGCCCAGAGCTAGGAGGGCCTGGGATTTCTGACTAGCGTTGGAGGTTAGGCCAGGGCCTGTATGGCCAAAGGTCCTGGGGGGACCACACCCGAGAAGGGAAAAGTTTCAGGGAGCTAGATAGTCTGAATGAAGGTGGAGTAGGCCACCTGAATGGAGGGATCTTGGAGGGGTCCTAACAGGAAGATTCTGGGGCCTAGTGTGGAGCCAGTTGAATAAGAGCTGGATGCCATCTGTGAGGCATGGGCTGTGGTGTAAGGGAGATACGGAGCCACAGATAGTGCCCCCCTGGCATCGGGGCAAGGAAACGGGCAGCCTCCCACTTAATTAATAACTATTAATTAAATAGCATCAAGGAGTGGCAAGTGAGAACATGGGCAGATGGCCCAGAAACAGGTGGGTGGGGCCATTGGTAGATTGGCCCTGAGAAGGCCCCGTTATAGGGCCCCAAATGAGTTTGACACCCTGATCTAACTTAAGATATACATCTCTTTCATTTTATAACCAAGAAGAAATCAAATAACTCCACTGAAGTGAAATGCTTAGACCAGCTGTGCTGAATCTTTTGGCCCCATGGGCCAGATGAATAGTGCAGGGCCTGTCTGAGGGCCAGATCAGATCCTGGGGGGTCTAGAACCAACCCATTCTGCCACCCCCGCCTGGCTCCCTACAGCAGGATTGGGCCCCGGGGCTCAGTGCCACCCCCATCCAGCTGTGCGTACTGGGACTGGGTGCCAGATCCAGCAAGCACGGTCCAGGGCTCCCCATACATTTGTAGCTGTGCCAATGCTCCCCCATCACCAAATTTCTGAACCCATGGGGAGTCCTACAGGCCAAATAATATGCTGTCATGGACTGAATCTGGCCCCAGAACTGGAGGTTGAGAACCATTGTTCTAGATTCATTAATCTGCTCTGCCAATTTTTTTCCCAGATGCCATCATGGACTTAAAATCTATTTCTCACTCATAAGTGAGAAATTTTCTCTGATAAAGGGTAAGAGCATTGCCAACGAATTTCTACTAATGTTACCAGAATGAATGCCTGCTGAAAATCTATCAAAGACAAAAAGGCCCAATTACCTGTGGGTGCAGATTTCTCACAAGACATCCACACTCTTTCCAGTCTCTCAGTTCTAATCCTCAAAGGGACTTTATTAAATACCTATCATAGATGAGCCTACAAACTTCACTTCATAAATCTATTGGATACAAAAAATCATAGGACTAAATATAGACATTGGATTTATGGCATATTATAACCTGCCTATCATCCAGTAATCCCAGGTAACCTCTCTACATTTTACCATCTACATTTTATCACCAGTCAAACCTTCCCATCTTTTGTGTTCCCTGCTCCAACTACCTATCTTACACCCATTAACTCCCATCCCCTCTAATCTTCCCTGCCATGAATTTGCATTTTCAGACCTGCATTTTACATATTGGCTTAAGCATCTATTCCACCCAAGAGAGAATACAAACACCAGCTGACTCTCCCTAGGCCTAAAGAAGGGGGTTGTTTGTGCCTGAAAGCTTGTAAAGAACAATTTTTCAACTATTTAGTTGGTCTAATAAAAGATATCACATTTACCCAAAGAACCTTGTCTACTTATGTTAAGACTTTTCAGGTGAGAACCAATATAGTGCTGTCTTTATGAACTTGTACAAATGAACTAACATGTTTCTCCTGTGGGTTGCCAAAGCAGTATAAAATTAGTAAGACTTTGGTCATGTTTACATTTACACTTTCTACATTTTATATAAGAAACCTGCATGAAAGTGGTGACTATATAAGTCTATATCAGTTTCACTTGATTGTAGCTGAACAATTCTACAAACGAACAGTCAATGCTATGTATAGTCTAATTTCATACATAACATCTGACTTCACCTTTGGTTACTGAAGCCTCAGTAGATCTCTCTTGTATAGGTACTGACTCAGGCAGCCTGTAATAGCTTGTACTTGGCTAGTAGTAGACAAGTCAAAAAAATAAAGAGAGAAGGAGACAGAATGACACCCCTGTTCCTCTTGTATCTGAGTTAAAGAACTAAACCTTTCAAGGGTAGACATACAAGAACCAAATCAAGAATGCCAATCCACACATGGGACTCTTGCTGGCTTCCACACCTTGACCATCTCAATGACTTTCACAGAGGGGCTGACCAACCTACTTCCTAGAATTCGACTGTCACCTCCTCCCCCTCTTGTCTTTTGAGATATAAAAGAAAGACATCCTAACAACTTACAGATTCTGCATATATGGCAAACATCATTTTTTCCCCACACTATCTCTGTGGTCACACAATATGCTTATACTTGGACCTAGGAGAGGCCATGAGAAACACATTCAATTTACTTCTTTCCTGCTCCAACAACAAATTTCTCCAGACAGACACAGCGACTTTCCTCTAATGACAGCAGAAATATCTATCCAGACCAGTTCAACAGTGAAGTTCTGGCAAGATTTTGAAAGGCCACCAGGAGAATGACTTGATTGTCCAGCGAGGCAAGCAAATCACCAAAACCAATGGTGATACATTAACTAATACAAATACAAGTAATACCAACATTTGGTGACTTCTCCCACATGTTTTCACCTCATAAAAACCCTGCCTAATAGACCTGTATGGTGCACCAGCATCCTTGCTGCAAAGGGCAACAAGCATCCTTATTTAAAAAAGCAAGCAAAAGCCAATGGACAAAAAAACACCAAAAATAGAGCCAAGAACAAAAGTCTACTTCTATTTAACAGTTAAGCTAGGTTACTAAGATACAACTGATCTTCATGGCTAGTAAAAGCCCATAAAAAACAGCACTAATAATCCTTTTGCAACAATCATCTATGCTTTCCTTACCTTATAAAAGTTACCTTCCCAAGCATCCTGAGCACATATACTCAGTATAAACAAACACAACAGCAGTGTTTTCAAAGCAAGGACTGATTGTTGCAAGGCACCTATACTATAAACTCAAACATATATAGTCCAACAACTTGCTGAGTCTTTTTTTGCTTCAGCTTTCCAAGTTTTTCTTCTCATTCCTTTATTCCTGTATGCACCACACAATAAACATTCCAAGTTGCTTAGGAAGCACTTCATTATAAAAGAATGGCAATATCACAATTAGAGTCGGGTTCCATTTTGCACTTAATGCAAAAATTCATCTTTTGTTTTATATTTTAAAAATTATCTCTGCACCAAATTTTGAGCACAATGGACACAAAGGAAGTAAGCTGAAAGGTTCCAACTGATTTCAGTGTATGCAGGACTGAGGCCTTATTCCCCAAATATTAGCAAAGAATTGTGCAATGTTCGTGGTGATAAGGCAGAGGTTCCCGACCACTGGGCCATGGCCTGGTACTGGGCCACAATAGTTTGGCTGCTGGGTTGTGGTACGAGCCCCCACCACTCGGACCCCCATCAGTCCACCCAGGTAAGCAGCTTCTACCACTAGCAGTCAAATGTGGGATTAATGCTGGGTGGTGGGGCACCCCGGGAGGGAGGCAACTGGTTCCACACACCTGTCACACTCCCATGCTAGTCCGCAGTATAAAAGAAGTTGGGAACCACTGTGATAAGGAATTGGAATTTGGGGAACGGCAGGGTGAAAGGTTAGCATATCAGTTGGGAGAGAATATGAAGACCTGGTGGGACTGGGCCACAGGTATACTCAGGTATACCCTGTACAGAAGAGATCATGCAGAGAAAAGGGGTAGAGGTGTAGCTCTCTATGTCAAGGAAAGCTACACATCCTTGCAAGCTGACATTGGCACCCATGGAGAATGACTGGAAACCCTCTGGGTTAAAAACACGTGGGGAACGTAGCACAGCGGACACGATAGTAGGAGTCTACTATAGATCTCCTAATCCGGAACAAAAGCTTAACCGGGAATTTGCAGGGAACTTGCTGAGGCTACACGCTCTCAGCGCTGTGCTGAAATAGTATTGTGACTACCACCACATTACTGCCCTTGTAGTTTGATGTTCATTTTGTAAGGTTTGTTCTACATTATAGGGGTTAAGTCAAATGACTATTCTTGTTAGGTGACAAGTGACTCAGTGGCTGAGGCCTTTAAGCAGTGCGATATCGCAAGAGTTAATGTGTGACTTTAAGGGCATGACTGGCAGGTCTGGGTGCCCACCTTCGAGAACCTTCTGCCAAGAAGGTATATTAGGGACTGCGCAAAAAACCAGAGCGCACATCCTGAGGGAGATTGATTGAGCCAGTCAGTCAGCTTGGCTGTCTGCGCGCATCCCAGGAGAAACCTATCAGGTTACTGCCTGTCTCCTTCACGCCCACATGAGAGAGAAAGAGAGCTGAGATAAAAGAGTGAGAGTGCGTGTCACCGAGCACTCACTCTCTCGCTCATCCTCTCACATGCCTCTTCTCGAGCCACGAATCTTAGGCTCTGAGAAGCCCCTGAGATACCAGGGGATTCCCGCTTTTGATCAAGCACTGCAGTACGCCGTCATCTGGCTGCAGCCACCGCGTCAGTCATCGCTATCTCACCTGAAAACTTTGTTGTAAAGTGTTCTTCAAGTTCACGCGACAAGCGCATGGTTGACGTGAGAGACTTCAACTGCCCAGACATCTCATGGAACGAGCACTCGGCCAAATCCGAACAGTCACAAAGCTTCATATGTGGACTAGCTCTACCCGACTCACAAACTCTATTGGCCGACAAGAGATAAAGCACTGCTGGACCTGGTACTGGCTAATGGGGATGATCTAGTCAGCAACCTAAGAATTGAAGGAAAGTGGGAGACAGTGACCATGCGCTGATCACTTTTACTGTCCACTGCAAAACTGGCTAATCAGTCAGCAATGCAGATGTCCTTGGCTTTAGGAAAGCTGACTGATAATCTCAGGAGGCTTGCTGTCAAGGCCTTAAAGGGCCATGACTCAACAGGGAGGGGAGTCCAAGTTGAGTGGTTGCTCTTTAAGGGAGCGATCCTGAAAACACAAGGGATGGCCATCCTATCTCGAAGGAAATGCAGCAAAAGAGCACAGCAATCCCCTTGGCTCAACAGGGAATTTGTGTATCTCCTATGTCTAAAAAGAGAGGCTTATAAAGGATGGAAGACTGAAATCATCACTAAGGAGGAGTATTCTGCACTGGTCCGTACCTGTAGGGAGTGAACCAGGAAAGCAAAGGCTGCAACCAAACTCCAACCGGTTACACGTATCAAGAACAATAAGAAGTCCTTTTTTCAGATATGTGGGGAGTTGGAAGAAAAGCAAGGGCAACACTGGTTGTCAGTTGTCCCATTTGGTTTAGCATGGGTCCAACACCCAGGAAAAAGCCAACCTGCTTAGTGGGTACTTTGCATCAGTTTTTCACCAGCCCAAAAGGACTGCCCTGCCTAGCATGATGTGGGACAGCCAGAGTGAGGTTGAATTTATACCCAATGACAGTGTAAACCTTGTAAAGGAACACCTTGAGAGACTGGACACCTTTAAGTCAGCTGGTCCTGACAGACTGCACCCCAGATTACTTAAGGAGCTGGCAGGTATCATAGTCCAGCCACTGGCAAGGATATTCGAGAACTTGTGGCACTTAGATAAAGTACCTGAAGATTGAAAGAAAGCCAATGTGATGCCCATCATCAAGAAAGGGAAGAAAGTAGATTCAGGGAACTACAGGTCAATCATCTTGACCTCAATCCCTGGGAAGATTTTGGAAAAAAATTATCAAAGAGCCCATTGACAAGCTGCATGATGGCAGCATCTTGAGGGACAACCAGCACAGGTTTCCTGCGAGTAAGTCTTGCCTAACCAATCTCATTTCCTTCTATGACCAGGTGACATATCAAGGTGACAAGGGAGAAGATTGACATCATATATCTAGACTCTACAAAAGCTTTTGATCTGGTGTCCCATGATCTCCTCATGAAAAAATTGGCCAACTGCAGCCTCAGTTAGTTCACAGTCCAATGGCGGGGGAATTGACTCCAAGGTTGGACCCAGAGAGTGGTAGTCGACGGAAGTGAATAATCATGGCGCTCCATGACCAGTGGTGTCCCGGAAGGCTCTGTCCTTGGACCTGTACTCCTTAATGTCTTTATTAACGATGTGGCTGGTGTCAGAAGCAAAACTGGCCAAATTCACCAAAGACACCAAACTTTGGGGTACAGCATCCACACTCAAGAATAGGCTGGTGATCCAGGCTGACCTTGATAGCCTTAGAAAATGTGTGGATAAAAACCTGATGACATTCAATATGGAAAAATATTCCACCTCAGGCAAAAAAACCTGCATCACGCTTATAGGCTCACTAGTGATATGCTCACTAGCACCATGGTCAAAAGGGACTTGGGGGTCATGATTGATCACAAGATGAACATAAGCCACCAATGCGATGTTGCAGCTGGTAAAGCAAACAAAACTCTGGCTTGCATCCATAGATGCTTCTCAAGCAAATCTCAGGATGTCATCCTCCCACTGTACTTGGCCTTGGTGAGGCCACAGCTGGAGTACTGCATCCAATTCTGGGCTCTAAACTCAAGAGGGATGTGGAGAAGCTTGAGAGAGTGCAAAGGAAAGCCATGTGCATAACCAAAGGGCAAGAGAATAGGCCTCCTGAGGAGAAGCTGAGAGCCATGGGACTCTTCACCCTGGAAAAGTGCAGGATCAGAAGTAAACTGGTGGTAACCTATAAGTATATAAGGAGCATGCATCAGGATCTGGGGGAACATCTGTTCACCAGAGCGCCCCAAGGGATGACAAGGTCAAACAGTCACAAAGTCCTCCAAGACCATTTTAGGCTGGACATAAGGAAAAACTTCTTTACTGTCCGAGCCCCCAAAGCCTGGAATAGAGTCCCTCCAGAATTGGTGCAGGCACCTACTCTGGATTCTTTTAAGAAATGTTTGGAGGCTTATTTTGCTGGGATCCTTTGACCCTAGCTGACTTCCTGCCCATGGGGCAAGGGGCTGGACTTGATCTTCTGAGGTCCCTTCCAGCCCGAATGTCTATGAAATCTATGAAGAATGGTAATGCATTCTCTGTGATGTATAGGGATTGTACTGCTGGCAAGATACATGTCACTGGGTGGAAGAATAGAGGGTATGTACTGTTGGTTGCCTTGATTTTTGAGTTTAAGTCAAGCATGATTAACGTTAAGAGAAATACAACCCATAATTGTACATAAATACTTCAGTAAAAAACAAACAAACAAACAAAAAACGACTACCCAGCTAGGTAGGCAAGTAAATCACTACCTTGCTGTCCTCCTCACTGGAGGGAAGTAACCATTACTAATGTGACTGGTAGAATCACTAAGTCATATGCCAATGATGCTGGAAGGTTAGCAGGCCTCACAGAAGGGTCCTGTTGAAATTATGAAGGTGCCCATCTCACATTTTGGCAACAGAAGAGCAATTAAGGCAGCTTGTTACAGCTTGAGATGTCTGAGTTCCAACCTTTATTCAGATACTCGCAGAAGTCAGTCCACAGCTGACCTAGCTAGAAATGGGTATCACTTTGCTCAAAGTGAGTTTCAGGGGTACATATACATAAGCTGCCCTGAACCTCTTCTGGGAAGGGCAGCATATAAATAAGTAAATTAAAATACTAGCCACATCACTCCCTTGTGGTCTAATAGTCACAGTAGCAGTTATACCTTATCCATGCTAGCCCAATGCATTTTCCAGTCTTAGGCAGAAATGTTAACACATCCTATCAAAGGCATGAACATAAGTATCATTCAACCTTACAGGTGCCAATGAAATCTTCAGATGCCATAACATATCTTGGGCTTCCCTAGACTTTTAAAAGCAAAGGAGTTCTGCCAGAGTTGTGACTGGGATCTCTCTCTCTCTCTGCCCTTTGACTGTTAGTTTAATTGGTAATATTACATCTAAATTTACGTACTGGAAGTTTCTTAGGACCAGAAACGCATATTTTCTAAATCTTACAAAGCCCTAGCATATTTGGGTGCTGTATCAATAAGAATTAGAAACTTGCAGAAACATTACCAGTCTCATGACCTGAAATGCCTCTATGCATAGGATTGGGAATTCAATTCACTAAATGACAGATTCCCTACCCAGAAAATCTGGAATATGAAAGAGGTCCTGGCACTTATCCTCTTCTTCACAGACAAAAGAAACTTTGTTCAGAGTTCACTGTTGGTTAATGATGCTGCTGTAGATTGATAGAATTTGAAAGAGGAGACTATCCCAACAGCTTTTAACCCATAACATTATTACCAAACCTCAAGGCAAAACTGTAAGAGCCACAAACCTTAGGACAGAATGGTACCTACATATTTCCACAACTTCTTCATAATACACAGGAACCTCATGTTATTAAAAGCAAAATAAATGTTATGTACTCCTTTTGCAACTCATGAACTATACCAGTGGTTCTCAACCTTTTGGGACTGGAGGCACCCCTCCATAACTTTTGTGAATTGAGTGGCATCCAATTCCAAAACCGAATCTACCCATTACAGTGCTTATCTCCTTGAAAAGAGGCAGGGCAGAGGGAGGGAATCATCCAGGAAGAGGCAAGCCTGAGCCGCTGCTTATCTGCCAATCACCTCACACCTCATTGTACCCTTTAAAGGATCTGCCACTACACCCTTCCTCATGTTCACAAAAAAGGAGGGTTTTACAATTTTAAAAGATTCTCAATTCATAAGATACAAGAAATTCATTTCAGTATTCTAGTTTTCATGAAAAAAACAGTTCCCATATGACAAGGTAAGCAACTGAATGAAATAATTTAGTTAGCTATTAGATTTTTGGTTTTTATTCTGCACTTGCCTGCCTGCCTCTTCTCTCTCTCTATTCCACCACTCTTTGTATGCTACCACTCCATGTATCAGCAAAATCCTTTTACCATATATGCTGCAACACCATTTCCATTCTCTAGCATATTTCACATATTTCATACAATCTTCTCAAACCATTTTAGAAACAATAATTAAGCCTCAGAAGCCTACATGGCAAAGTAAGCACCTCCCTTATTACAAAACATGGGACTAAATAGTTAAGTAGCTTCCAAGATTACACCAAATCTTAGTGGCACAGGTAAAATAAGCTTGCAAAGAACTTTTTTCCAACTATTTAGTTCGCCTAATAAAAGATGTCACATCTACCCAAAGAACCTTCCCTGCCACAGCTAAGTATAATACAGTTTCCAGAGTCCCAGTTCCCTGGTTTAACCTCAGGATTGTACTTCTAGTAAACATTGTAAACCATGCAAATATAATATTGTAATCCAGTGATGCGATTGTAATTCACCAAGATTCACTCAACCAGAGGCTAATGTGCTGAAGCAAGCTGTGGGAGCCCTCTGGGAAGGCAGAAGAAGGGGTAGCTGCTCATGTAGGGCACAAATGAAGGACTTAGCTGTGCTCACTTCACAGAAGTGCGTGTCTAGCTTTCCAGTGATGACCCACACCAAAGGTGCAGGTGAAAAGTGGGTGCAGTCAAAAACTGACAGTTACTATTGTACTACAGCTCTTAAATCTACATAAATATATCAATCTCCATGTTCAAAGTACATAAAACAGTAAGCCAAGCTCATCACTGGTAAGTTACAAGTGCAATTTTCTGTTACAAAACCTTTTGCAGGCCCTATGAATGACTGCAACCTGTTGCCATAGGAGGAGTATGGAGCAAATGAACCTACTCAACATCAGGGACTGCTGAACACAGGCTGGCAACGATGCCATAAACAAAGACAATATCGGGTAGTATCCATTTGCATCTAACATCCTGGTTGCAAGTTCAAAATGAGATAAAACTTATGACAGGCTCCAGGTAAAGCAGCTGGATATTCAGAATACAGGAAGGCTTTTACAGAAAATGTTCAAAATATAAGGAGTTAAAAAAAAAAAAAAAGAGGCATTGGACACTGAATGCTACAAAAATCCCTCATAAAAGGTGATCATTTTAAAGTCTTTGCAAAAAAACTTAAGTCCATGAGTGGGAGATCTGCTTTCCAAGTAAGCAAATTGGAAGCAGGTTTAAATATTAGGCAGTGTCCCAATATCTAGATTACTAACTGAATCAAAGAAAAATAAATAAATATCACATCTCAGTTGCACAGATACTGTTTGTAAATCACAACCTAGGAGAGTACTGTACAGCAATACATAAGAGATTACAACAGCATTAAACTCTATAAAGGCATCCCATGAACAGGACATATGACAACTACGAACTGGTGGGGTGTGGTAGCTAACAGGCACCCACATTTCCAGTGTCAGCTAGAAATGCAACACCTCCCAGATGACATGTCCTTCCCCTCTTCTTCTTCCCAGCAACATCTAAATGGGGGGCTCTCCAGCTCCCACCAGCCCACAATACTCTTTACTATAAAATAACACAGTATGATTTATTTCACTGTGGAATAACAAGTGATTTTTTCATTTGCTTTCCTCTACACAGTGGACAAGGGCGAGAGATCACATTCGCTACAGCATCTCCCTTTCTCATCATAAAATACACATTTGATAGCTGAGCCCTCCCCTTCTCAGACCAGGGTTTAAGCACTTATATGACTTGACATGAACTACACTCAGCTGTCAACGGGGTATGGTTGGCATCTTCTCAACTAACTCAGTTCCCCACTGTCATGTCTGGACACAGTGAATTCTTGCAATGTCTACAGAAGCCAAAACATGGACATTGCTGGGTCTCTGTTAAAAGTTACGGTTACAGACTCACGATCTGACTGCAGATCCAATTGCTGGGTTTTCCTGCTTGCACTAGCATCTTGAGCCTGCTAAAAACATTTCTAAAACAGCACCTTATTCAATATATACCTCTGTGTACTTCACAACGTCCTCCACTGACTGACCTGAGATATGCAGCACCGGGGCGACTCTCAGCAGAATCTGGCCCCCACTTGGACACAGTTAGAGGAACCTGTCTCTGCTTCCAAGTTCACACCTGAGGACGTCTTAGATATTTCCCCCTCACACTAGTGCTCCACTCCTCTCCAGCCCTTGCATACACTCCGCTCCCCCTGCTGCAGGAGCTAGCAACCCTGCGTAGTCACAGCACAGCTGCCCCAACAAAATCAACAGAAATGGGGGCAAAGAAGTGTTTCCTTCAGAGCAGAACAGCTGCTGCGGTCCCTCTACCATGCTTCCCAGAGAGGGGAGGGCCCTTCACCCTCTTCTCAGCTCTGCAGGCCCGACAGCCCCGACACCCGTTCCTGGGGGGCTGCTGCTCCCCCCGCACACGCCACCCCCTCCCCAGTGCCCTCTACTGGGCGCCCCCTGCTCCCCAGGGAACCTGCGCCCGTCCCGCGGAGCCGCACTGCTGCTGCTGCCTAGGTCCCTTACCCTCCCCATGCGAACCGCTGCTTTCCAGCCGGGGGTCGCATCCCCGGGCAGACCAATGCCCCTCCCGCGCGGCTCCCCGGGCCCCTGCAAACTACCGCCTTGCTCCGCAGCCCCGCGCCCCGATTCCTGCAGGGTCCCAGTTTGTACCGGGGCTGCGGGGCGCCTTCCCCACCTCCGCCCCGGGCCCCTCCCCGCGAGCACCTACCCGCAGCGGCGGCGGCTGCAGGGTCCAGCCCGCGCCCGCTCCCCCGGCG